>SJYT01004813.1:156271-221348 GCA_006410635.1 Cephalophus harveyi | reverse complement strand
GGTCAAATAATTTGCATCCTAACAAGTTGAAGAGATCCTACACCTGTGTTTTCTTCCATTTACAAAATTTCTGACAAGAACAAACATGACGCAGCTTAGTGAGTCAAAAATCTTGGTTTCTCACTCTGGCAACAAAAATTTGATTCAACGGGCAGATATTGACTGCTTTTGTATATGCTGAACTTTGTGCTAGGTGCCAAAAGCACAGAGATAAGTAATATGCTTACAAGAGACAAAGCTAGTCGGTTCATCTGTCCTTGGAGACAGGAAGTGTGTCTAATTCATCTGATGCCCAGCACAGGATGTGGTAACTAATGAGTACTCCTAAGGTATTTGTTGAAAATAATAGAAGATGTGGCACATGCCCTTAAACGGCTCATAATTTCTTGAAAAATTTTTTCCTTGTTATTTCTGTTCTCCTAGACTGAATCATCAATCTGTTGACTTTTAAAATAATTTTAGTATTGTTAATGCTAATCATAATATTCAAAAATTTTAAAGACAATCCAACTTAACTTTTAAGAAGTTATAATAAAAAGTTATTCATTTAAAAAAATCAAGATAATGCTTTTAATATCCTAAGAAAAATCACTCTTTTAAAAATCCAATTAGTTATTACTTTTTACATCAAGTTTAAAAGCATAACTACATGTTTCTTTTTTTAAAACTTTTATTCTTTTAAATTAATTATTTTGAAGTATGCTACACTGAATATAGGACTTCCCTTGTGGCTCAGACGGTAAAGCGTCTGCCTACAATGCGGGAGATCCGGATTCAATCCCTGGGTTGGGAAGATCTCCTGGAGAAGGAAATGGCAACCCACTCCAGTATTCTTGCCTGGCAAATCCCATGGACAGAGGAGCCTGGTGGGCTACAGCCCATGGGGTTGCAAAGGGTCAGACACAACTGAGGGACTTCACTTTCACACTGAATATAGCTTCTTTGCTTACATTACAACTTTTTCATTCTTTTCATAGTTTTTTTATATATATATATATATATTTAAGCCACAATCCTTACCATATTTACTGATGAATAATTAACTAATGGAACTGTTTGGTTTTTTTTCTTGTGAATAGAATCATTTGCTTCTTTTTCAAGGCAATTCTGCTGTTAGTATATACACACACTACTGATTTTTGTATGTTAATTTTGTACCCTGCAACTTTAGTGAATTCACTGGTTATACCTAACAGTTTTTTGATAGACTTCTTAAGAGTATCTAAATATACAATGTCATCAGCAAATAGAAACAATTTTACTTCTTTATTTCCAATTCTGATGCCTTGAATTTCTATTTCCTGAGTGTTAAGACTATTTACTAACTGAATTTTAAGGACATGATTATATCTCACAGTTTAACTTTTTTTTTTTTCCTTGGTAGCCTGGCTTCAGGGTGTTAGTTCCCTGACCAGGAATTGAACTCAGGCAATTGGACAGCCAGGGAACGCCCCAGTTTAGTTCTTTATTAACTCTGATGGTTACCTTTTTTTGTTTAATGTTTTATAACATATATATACATTACCTTCATTTTGTTTGCTTCTTTTTTTACTATATTTAAAATCACAAAAAAATATGCATGTAACAAACAAACTTAGACCTAATCTGGGAAAGTTGAAGGTAAAAAGTATGAGATTTTTAAAAAATTTATGATCTAACTGGAGGCTAATTACTTTACAATATTATAATGGCTTTTGCCTCCCTGCAAACCCCTCCCACCTCCCTCCCCATACCATCCCTCAGGGTTGTCCCAGAGCACCGGCTTTCAGTGCCCTGTCTCACGCATCAAACTTGGACTGGCAATCTATTTCGCATATGGTAATATACATGTTTCAATGCTGTTCTCTCAAATCATCCCACCCTCGCCTTCTCCCACAGAGTCCAAAAGTCTGTTCTTTATATCTGTGTCTCTTTTGCTGTCTCACATATAGGGTCATCGTTACCATCTTTCTAAATTCCATATATATTCATTAATATAGTGTATTGGTGTTTTTCTTTCTGATCTACTTCAAAAGTATGAGATTTTAACTTCAGCTATTTTAGTTATGTACAAATCCCAAGTAAAAGGGTTAGTTACTTAGTTGTGTCCAACTCTTTGTGACCCCATGGACTGAAGTCTGCCAGGCTCTTCTGTCCATTGGATTCTCCAGGCAAGAATACTGGAGTGAGTAGCCATTCACTTCTCCAGGGGGTCTTTCCAACCCAGCAATCAAACTCAGGTCTTCTGCATTGCAGGCAGATTCTCTTCTGTCTGAGACACCAAGGAAGCCCTCCAAATCCCAAAAGATAGAGCAATATTTCTTATCTTATATATGCCTACTACACAAGCTACTAGTTACAACTAGTCTTCAGAAATAAACTATTTTCCCTAGTACAATTATTTTAAGCTCATCACTCAACACAATGAAATCATTAAAAGCACTTATTAGCTATAAGGTCTTTTTTGGTTGCACAAAACCTTTGCTTGCACTGGTCATTTTCAAGTAACAGAAACCCAAGAGAATATAAATCAGTAGGAATGATTAACATTAGAAGAGTTTTTCAAAAAAAGGAAAAACAGAATTTTTTTTCTGCCCTTCTTATTAAAAGAAAAAGAAAGTAAAGGAATGAATACAATTAGAGTATTCTGGTATTTTCCAGTCATCTCCCAGGGCTAGATCAATCACTAGCATGTTATGCTCCAGCAATAAAGAAATGGAAAAGAAAAAAAATGCGGTGATCTAGAGGAAGAAGAAAGAATCAACTGTAAATTATGCAGACAAAATTATTTCTAAATTAGAAACCTTATTAAATCTTAAAAGTATGCATTTCTGCTATAGCTTTTATTTCCAGATAATCTCTATGTTATCCTCTATCAGAAGCTAATTACATTTGTCATTATGAACATTAATTTAATAATCTAGAAAATTATAGTAGCAATCTGCAAAATATAACAAGTATTGGTTAAATATCTTTTCTGTCAAGAAAGAAAGTGTCAATTCCTAGGCATTTTAAATACAAATTACATATAGAGTCTTCACTGGCTAAAGATACACTTCTAATTTATGCATTAATCATTTAGTTATGAAACTAAAAAAAAAAAGTATATCATTTCTATGATGATGTTTTACATCCAAATGAGTTCCCAGGTGGCTCAATGGTAAAGGAGCCATAAGAGATGTGGGTTTGGTCCCCAGGTCAGGAAGACCTCCTTGAAGGAGGGCACAGCAACCCACTCCAGTATTCTTTCCTGGAGAATCCCATGGACAGAGGGGCCTGATGGTCAGACATGACTGAAACAACTTAGCAAGCACGCATGCAGAGTATCTATCACCATACAGCTTATGACAAAAACTTGGCTGACTGTTATATATGAGATGGTTGGATGGCATCACCAACTCAATGGACATGGGTTTGGGTAGACTCTGGGAGTTGGTGATGGACAGGGAGGTCTGGCATGCTGCAGTTTATGGGGTCACAAAGAGTCAGACACGACTGAGCGACTGAACTGAACTGAACTGATGTGCTAAGTTGCTTCAGTCATACCCAACTCTTTGCAACCCCATGGACTGTAGCCTGCTAGGCTCCTCTGTTCATGGGATTCTCCAGGCAAGAATACTGGAGTGGGTTGTCATTTCCTTCTCCAGGGCATCTTCCCAACCCAGGGACTGAACCCATGTCTCTTATGTCTCCTGAATTGTCAGGCGGGTTCTTTACCACTAGCACTACCTGGGAAGCAAAAATATATAATGGTTATCAATAAATGTTTGTTTGTACTTGATGGGCTAATTATTCAATTAAGGGAGGAAATAGAGAACAACCCAAAACAGGATTTCTCTTGTACAATATCAAGCTAAATTTTTTCTTTCCTAATTTTAATCTACTGAACAAAATTTTTGCATGTTACATTAAAGACTATTTTTTAAAGTAAAATAAACTTTAGCAACAATTTAGACCAGAAATTAAACTTGGATGGTAGAAAGATAAATTAGGTGTAGACTCCTGAGAGTCTGTTGAAGTTATTCTCCAGGTAAAATCATATATTCTCAAATATCAACATATCTTTTATACCATATAAAGTCATTCAAGGTCTCCCTTAAGGTCATTTGTGACTTCAGATTAAAAAACTTTCTTTGACCCTCATGTTAGAGATGAAAATTCTCAGGTTCAAAGATTGTAGGCACTTGCCCAAGATCACAAAGGTATCTTACCCTCAGACTCCTGCTCTTTCCACTATACTGTTAAGAACAAATAGAAATGTTTAATACCATCAATGCTTAAATGCAATGCTATTATTTGAATACTGTCAAATAATTTGCATCCTAGCAAGCTGAAGAGATCCTACACCTGTGTTTTCTTCCATTTACAAAATTTCTGACAAGAACAAACATGACGCAGCTTAGTGAGTCAAAAATCTTGGTTTCTCACTCTGGCAACAAAAATTTGATTCAACGGGCAGATATTGACTGCTTTTGTATATGCTGAACTTTGTGCTAGGTGCCAAAAGCACAGAGATAAGTAATATGCTTACAAGAGACAAAGCTAGTCGGTTCATCTGTCCTTGGAGACAGGAAGTGTGTCTAATTCATCTGATGCCCAGCACAGGATGTGGTAACTAATGAGTACTCCTAAGGTATTTGTTGAAAATAATAGAAGATGTGGCACATGCCCTTAAACGGCTCATAATTTCTTGAAAAATTTTTTCCTTGTTATTTCTGTTCTCCTAGACTGAATCATCAATCTGTTGACTTTTAAAATAATTTTAGTATTGTTAATGCTAATCATAATATTCAAAAATTTTAAAGACAATCCAACTTAACTTTTAAGAAGTTATAATAAAAAGTCATTCATTTAAAAAAATCAAGATAATGCTTTTAATATCCTAAGAAAAATCACTCTTTTAAAATCCAATTAGTTATTACTTTTTATATCAAGTTTAAAAGCATAACTACATGTTTCTTTTTTTAAAACTTTTATTCTTTTAAATTAATTATTTTGAAGTATGCTACACTGAATATAGGACTTCCCTTGTGGCTCAGACGGTAAAGCATCTGCCTACAATGCGGGAGATCCGGATTCAATCCCTGGGTTGGGAAGATCTCCTGGAGAAGGAAATGGCAACCCACTCCAGTATTCTTGCCTGGCAAATCCCATGGACAGAGGAGCCTGGTGGGCTACAGTCCATGGGGTTGCAAAGGGTCAGACACAACTGAGGGACTTCACTTTCACACTGAATATAGCTTCTTTGCTTACATTACAACTTTTTCATTCTTTTCATAGTTTTTTTATATATATATATATATATTTAAGCCACAATCCTTACCATATTTACTGATGAATAATTAACTAATGGAACTGTTTGGTTTTTTTTCTTGTGAATAGAATCATTTGCTTCTTTTTCAAGGCAATTCTGCTGTTAGTATATACACACACTACTGATTTTTGTATATTAATTTTGTACCCTGCAACTTTAGTGAATTCACTGGTTATACCTAACAGTTTTTTGATAGACTTCTTAAGAGTATCTAAATATACAATGTCATCAGCAAATAGAAACAATTTTACTTCTTTATTTCCAATTCTGATGCCTTGAATTTCTATTTCCTGAGTGTTAAGACTATTTACTAACTGAATTTTAAGGACATGATTATATCTCACAGTTTAACTTTTTTTTTTTTCCTTGGTAGCCTGGCTTCAGGGTGTTAGTTCCCTGACCAGGAATTGAACTCAGGCAATTGGACAGCCAGGGAACGCCCCAGTTTAGTTCTTTATTAACTCTGATGGTTACCTTTTTTTGTTTAATGTTTTATAACATATATATACATTACCTTCATTTTGTTTGCTTCTTTTTTTACTATATTTAAAATCACAAAAAAATATGCATGTAACAAACAAACTTAGACCTAATCTGGGAAAGTTGAAGGTAAAAAGTATGAGATTTTTAAAAAATTTATGATCTAACTGGAGGCTAATTACTTTACAATATTATAATGGCTTTTGCCTCCCTGCAAACCCCTCCCACCTCCCTCCCCATACCATCCCTCAGGGTTGTCCCAGAGCACCGGCTTTCAGTGCCCTGTCTCACGCATCAAACTTGGACTGGCAATCTATTTCGCATATGGTAATATACATGTTTCAATGCTGTTCTCTCAAATCATCCCACCCTCGCCTTCTCCCACAGAGTCCAAAAGTCTGTTCTTTATATCTGTGTCTCTTTTGCTGTCTCACATATAGGGTCATCGTTACCATCTTTCTAAATTCCATATATATTCATTAATATAGTGTATTGGTGTTTTTCTTTCTGATCTACTTCAAAAGTATGAGATTTTAACTTCAGCTATTTTAGTTATGTACAAATCCCAAGTAAAAGGGTTAGTTACTTAGTTGTGTCCAACTCTTTGTGACCCCATGGACTGAAGTCTGCCAGGCTCTTCTGTCCATTGGATTCTCCAGGCAAGAATACTGGAGTGAGTAGCCATTCACTTCTCCAGGGGGTCTTTCCAACCCAGCAATCAAACTCAGGTCTTCTGCATTGCAGGCAGATTCTCTTCTGTCTGAGACACCAAGGAAGCCCTCCAAATCCCAAAAGATAGAGCAATATTTCTTATCTTATATATGCCTACTACACAAGCTACTAGTTACAACTAGTCTTCAGAAATAAACTATTTTCCCTAGTACAATTATTTTAAGCTCATCACTCAACACAATGAAATCATTAAAAGCACTTATTAGCTATAAGGTCTTTTTTGGTTGCACAAAACCTTTGCTTGCACTGGTCATTTTCAAGTAACAGAAACCCAAGAGAATATAAATCAGTAGGAATGATTAACATTAGAAGAGTTTTTCAAAAAAAGGAAAAACAGAATTTTTTTTCTGCCCTTCTTATTAAAAGAAAAAGAAAGTAAAGGAATGAATACAATTAGAGTATTCTGGTATTTTCCAGTCATCTCCCAGGGCTAGATCAATCACTAGCATGTTATGCTCCAGCAATAAAGAAATGGAAAAGAAAAAAAATGCGGTGATCTAGAGGAAGAAGAAAGAATCAACTGTAAATTATGCAGACAAAATTATTTCTAAATTAGAAACCTTATTAAATCTTAAAAGTATGCATTTCTGCTATAGCTTTTATTTCCAGATAATCTCTATGTTATCCTCTATCAGAAGCTAATTACATTTGTCATTATGAACATTAATTTAATAATCTAGAAAATTATAGTAGCAATCTGCAAAATATAACAAGTATTGGTTAAATATCTTTTCTGTCAAGAAAGAAAGTGTCAATTCCTAGGCATTTTAAATACAAATTACATATAGAGTCTTCACTGGCTAAAGATACACTTCTAATTTATGCATTAATCATTTAGTTATGAAACTAAAAAAAAAAAGTATATCATTTCTATGATGATGTTTTACATCCAAATGAGTTCCCAGGTGGCTCAATGGTAAAGGAGCCATAAGAGATGTGGGTTTGGTCCCCAGGTCAGGAAGACCTCCTTGAAGGAGGGCACAGCAACCCACTCCAGTATTCTTTCCTGGAGAATCCCATGGACAGAGGGGCCTGATGGTCAGACATGACTGAAACAACTTAGCAAGCACGCATGCAGAGTATCTATCACCATACAGCTTATGACAAAAACTTGGCTGACTGTTATACTCAACTTAGAAAAGTATATAATGTACCTTTTTAGCAACTGAACTTTTTAATATTTTGAGCAAATTATACTTAGAAAATACAGCGGAAATCTTTTAAAAAGAAGTATTTTCACTGAGTTCTGGGATCTTCTTTTTGAATAAGCACTTTTGTCTGCTTCAAGCCCTATACAGACTCTAAACAAAGCCAACATTCTCTCTTATAAGAAGAGAGAACACAGACTGAATAGTCAGGCACATTTTTTTACTTCCCTCAAGCTCCACATCCTTTCTCTTTACCACAGATAACCTTTAGGCATCATGGTCTAAAATACACAGCAAAAGAAAAATAACCTTTTGGATGATGATAATGATAGAGATGGAGATGGAGAAAGAGCATAGAGATAGAAATACGAGTTGGAAACAAAAACTGTAAGAAAATAGGATAACTATCTAGGTTACTCAGTGAGCACAGAACGTCAGAGCAGTAAGAAGCTTTAGTGATCACGCTGGCTAACCATTTCACTTATACCTAAGAACAATGAGACTCGGGGACGTAAACTGCTTAGCAGGATTACTGGCTCGTGAATAACAGAATGCAGCCTCTGTTGGCCACCCAACCATCACAGGAAAATGGCTATTCAACAATATCAAAGGAATACAAGGACCAAGCAAATAACCTGATGGAACAGGGCAGACCAGATAAGGACTTCAGAACGCTGAGACATGGTAGGGAAGGTGATGAGCTGGAGAGTGCATGACCCATCTAAAGAAAGCAAAACCACTGTGTTGCTCAAAGAGTTCATTCAGGTTTTTCCATAACATCTTCAGAAAAATCTGAACGAACTTTTTGGTCAACCCAATTCTTAAGTGGATTTTTGCCTTGTGGGAATAGAGGTCTAGTGTTTCTGGATATAATGAATTTTCAAGAGAAGTCAGAAATCCAGATATTTAGTGGAAATCACTTGATATTTAATTGTGAGAAACTAATTTGAGTTTTTTAACTCCCACACAGATCCAATATATCTGCAGCCCAGACATTGTCAACAGATTGCTAGCTCACGAATCCTGGTCGACAGCAGTCCAAATGTCCTCAGAAAATATTTTTTATGTGGTCAACTGGTCCAAAAGTAATGTCTTTCGTGACTTTATTAAGATAACCAATAGAATTTAGGCCAGGGAACTTTTCAGTGAAACCTGTTTAAGTGGTTGGTGTGATTTTCCTTTATTTTCCCTTGCTCAGCTACCTAATTGTACTGGATTCTCTGCACTGACAGGCAATCCACTTCATAGCCTTGTCTTCTTTGGTTTTGCTCTGAGTGAGTATTGGGAATTAAGGTCTTTCTGAGAGAAGATTTTTATCTCTTGCCCTCAAAATCAGCACTCCTGCCTGCAAATGCAACTGCATTCAGCATCACAAGCAAAGAAAAGATGACAAACTTTCTTTAGGAACTTATGAATGGTGCAGAGATAGTTTAGGGAAGATCTCTTCAGAGGGCTGGGTGGGATAATTCCTGTTGCAAAAGGAATGATGTTAGGTGCCATTTCCTATGTACTGGCTGTATAATACAGACCAGACAGGCACAGCCGAAAGAACACAAAGCAATTTTAACCTCATCAAAACCTTCCCACTCGTGTTCCCTGCTTTCCCTCATCTTGCTTGTTCTAAACTTCCCACTGGCCATGTCATTAATCCATTCAATAAACAAACATTCATTGAGGACCAACAACAAAGAACGTAGACTGCATCCTCATAGAGCTTAAATTCTAGAAGCAGAAAGAGATATAGATGGGGTGAGTGTGGTAAATGTTGAACTAGCAGTTCTCCACAGAGAAGATTCTGACTTGTAGTGTTTGATGAGTTCTGTTATAAATACTCCCACCATGCTGATTTCAAGTTTTTTGGGGCTCCAAAATCACTGCAGATGGTGATTGCAGCCACTAATTAAAAGATGCTTACTCCTTGGAAGGAAAGTTATGACCAACCTAGATAGTATATTCAAAAGCAGAGACATTACTTTGCTGACTAAGGTCCGTCTAGTCAAGGCTATGGTTTTTCCAGTAGTCATGTAAGGATGTGAGAGTTGGACTATAAAGAAAGTTGAGTGCTGAAGAATTGATGCTTTTGAACTGTGGTGTTGGAGAAGACTCTTGAGAGTCCCTTGGACTGCAGGAGATCAAACCAGTCTATCCTAATGGAAATTAGTCCTAAATATTCATTGGAAGGACTGATGCTGAAGCTGAAACTCCAATACTTCGGCCACCTGATGCGAACTGACTCATTGGAAAAGACCCTGATGCTGGAAAGATTGAAGGCAGGAGGAGAAGGGGACAATAGGAGATGAGATGGTTGAGTGGCATCACCAACTCAATGGACATGAGTTTGAGCAAGCTCTGGGAGCTGGTGATGGACCAAGAAGTCTGGCATGCTTCAGCCTTCGGGGTTGCAAAGAGTCAGTCACGACTGAACTGAACTGAACAACTTATAAATTTTCACCACCATATATAACCTCATATTAGTAAAGACAGGCTAGACCACACAATAGTAACAAGTGATCCCCAAAGTCTAAGTGGTTTAATGGGACAGAATTTTATTTCTCACTCATGAAGTGTTCTCCAAGTTCAGGTGACATTGCTCATTTTGTTTCACTGCTCATCAGAAGTGACAAGGGTACATGTTCAGGGAAAATGCAGAGAAGGGGATACTTCCTATGCCCAGAAGAAACAGAACTGAGAACAATAATGAGCTGCATTAATGGCTACTACACTCTCTTCTCAATGGGCTATAGACTACTTATATCCCCCTAATAACTTTAACCAGGGCTATACAAAATTAGATCTTTAAAAGTACCACATGAAATTCTGACATTTACCACTACTTTCACCTATTATTCCCTATTGAAAACCACTGACTGAAGAAGAAAACATACCTTTCCACCACTTCTGATTGTGACTTCTAACACTTCCAAAGAGGTTGCCTATTACTACCATGAGTGGAATTGATGTTGCCATCTGAGAATTAAACCTTCAAAAAGAAACCACAAATGGCAAAAATAATTCTCAGTAGAAATAACCCCTCCAAAAGATATACACTGGAGTCTACTCAGGGACCTCAAAATAACTAATGGGCAAAGCCAGGAAAATATGTCTAAAAACAAAGGAAAGAAAAAGGCATGAATGTGCAGCTTGTCAAGCTTTATTCTTGTTGTAAGGAGGAGAGTGATAGATCTTTCCAGGTCTCTATATTCTTAGATGGAACCCAAAGTTAACCTCATGCTTATTACATTCAATAAATGCTAAATACTAGAATATTCTCTCTTCTTTTCTCCTCCTTCTCTTGACTTTTATATTAAGTTCTGTCACCTATTTTACTGCTATTTGGGAGTGGGGGTTGCAGAAATTTCTTACCCTTATATACCAGGATAACTCTTTAGAAAAAGAGTTGGTAAACTACAATCCATGAACAGAATCCAACCTATGCCTTGTTTTTGTATGAACCATGAGCTTAGAATCACTTTTACATTTCTAAAGGGCTATAAAAAAACAAAAATATGCAAAAGTGACCATATGCATGGCCTGCAAAACCTAAGTCACTTACTTTCTGAAACTTTTCAGGAAAAATCTGCCTACTCCTGCTCTAGAACAAAAAGCCCCATGTTCTCTGGAAGTCTATGGCTTTAATTTCGATACTTCCATTCAACTCCAACAGAAAGTAAGGAACCATGGACAAAAAAATAATCACTTACACTACTAAAATTATCTTGCAAGGGTGTATTACACAGATTTCTGAGTAAACCTAGCCCCAATAAGGCAACTTTTCCAAAGTTACAAGCCTCACGAATTCCTCAGAAATGTGAACTTCAGGAAAGATAGCTGTTCTGTAGGTGAAGAGTTTGTTAAATCTCAGTAAAGGGGTAAAATTAGCAATTCTTTTGTAAACCAGGCATTCCTACATGTAGATGAGCACAGAACATTTTATGGCAGTCCAGATGTAAAACATGATGAAACTGTAATGAGTCAGATTTCCATAATGATGATAATATCATCATCATAAAAGTATTCACAACCAGCGCCAGAAAGATGTAGTATATAAAAAGAATGAGTAAGAAGTTGCTATAAAATCTCATGAAAAGAAATTAAGGGAGAATCTTGTGAAGCTCATTTCAGGACAGATAGCGAAAACCTCAGCAAGAGGTTGTTAAAATTAAAGACAGACAGATGTTTTCAAGAAGGTATAAGAATTACAGATGGATGATTGTATCACCTAGGATGTATTCAGCTTCGAATAACAGAAAATCCAATGAACAGTAAGTAAACAATAAGATAATTATTTTTTTACTTCTACCAAGTGTGGAGGTGGTATGTCCCAGGTTCGTTCTGTTTCTTAATAGAACCATCATGAGCCAGACTCTTTCCATTTCTTGTGCTCATACCTGAGCTTCATGCACAGGCTTTTTGCCCTTGGAGTCACATGATGGCTGCTACAATTTCATATATAGCGTCATCTCAACAATATCGCAAGAAAGAAGTAAAGGAATGCCAAAGACCTCTCTTCGTATGCCTATCTTTTTCATTGGGAAGAATATTATCATTCTTAGAAGGTTCTCAATAGTCTTTTCACCAAGTCTCTTTGGATTGCATCTGGATTTTAACTTCTAGTATAAAGGGACAAGACATAAAAGAAGAAAGGGGCAGAAATACTTTGGAGTCACCAGCCAATCAAGTCTGGTACTGATCTAAATGATATTGGGAGATATCATTAAAGAAAATATTCACATTCTTCAACTTTTGTTCTGAGAGATAGGCTAGGTCTACTGGACCTTTGGTATCACTCAAAATAACCATTCTAATGATACAGGGTATCACTAAGGAGTCTGATTCATTTGAGCTTCTGAACCTGGTCCTCCTCTGGCTTGCACACGAACCCAATTCAAAAACCTAAGGAAGCAGCAACAAAGTTGCATTCAAGATCAAGACGGCAAAAAATCTATGAAGAAAAGTCTACTGTAAGATGAGATTGTAAAACAACAAGAAAGGTTTTAAACAAGAGAATCTATTCATGTTAAATTAGATATATATGGATTGTTTTGTTGGAGTGAGATATCATTAAAGAAAATATTCACATTCTTCAACTTTTGTTCTGAGAGACAGGCTAGGTCTACTGGACCTTTGGTATCACTCAAAATAACCATTCTAATGATACAGGGTATCATTAAGGAGTCTGATTCATTTGAGCTTCTGAACCTGGTCCTCCTCTGGCTTGGACACGAACCCAATTCAAAAACCTAAGGAAGCAGCAACAAAGCTGCATTCAGGATCAAGACCACAGAAAATCTATGAAGAAAAGTCTACTGTAAGATGAGATTGTAAAACAACAAGAAAGGTTTTAAACAAGAGAATCTATTCATGTTAAATTAGATATATATGGATTGTTTTGTTGGAGAATACATATATTCCAATGATGATGTCATCTCTAAAAATATTTTTGGAATATGCATGTAGAAATGACTTTAGGTACAGTTTATAAGTCACATAAGAAACTGACACTTATTCCTTTATATTTCTTCACAATTAATCCTTCAATATTTTTTGCATACAGGGCTCAGTCAATATTTTTATAAGTAAAACTGTCCATTACTTAAAAAGCTTAGTCACCAGATTTAATTCCTAATAAATTTAAACTGTTTTCTTTAAGCAAAATCACATTAAAATATTTACTATTTCTCATCACTGAGAATTTTTTTCAAAGTATCTTTTATCTTAAAGGTAGAGTAAAAACAGGAGACAAAATTCTAAAAGTTTGGTTTTATTTCCACTCCAAAGTTCCATTCATCCACAAAAAATTACTATCATCTAGTATGTTAAAAGCACTGAGATGAGGGTGGGAAAAATAAAGGATTGCACCTTCATAGAGTCATGAAATGGCAAAGACAATGATAATACAAGGTAAAATGTGATAAGTAGAATAAAGAAAATATACACAGTTAACAAAATGTTACAACAGTGGAGCAGGCATGGGAAGAAGAGATCATGATGCTCATGTTGATATTAACGAGATATTAGGATCAACAGAAATAATAGGTATGTGATAAAACTAGAGGTACCCAGTGTATAGGTGGAGAAGGCAATGGCACCCCACTCCAGTACTCTTGCCTGGAAAATCCCAGGGATGGAGGAGCCTGTTGGCTGCAGTCCATGGGGTCGCTAAGAGTCTGGCATGACTGAGCGACTTCACTTTCACTTTTCACTTTCATGCATTGGAGAAGGAAATGGCAATCCACTCCAGTGTTCTTGCCTGGAGAATCCCAGGGACGGGGGAGCCTGGTGGGTTGCCATCTGTGGGGTTGCACAGAGTCAGACACGACTGAAGCGACTTGGCAGCAGCAGCAGTGTGTAGGTAGGTATTAATCAAAAAGGCACAAAAATTTCAGACTTTATTTGCAGGTCAGCAACATTTTCTACAAAGAAGTGCTGCAGCCCATGGGGTTGCTAAGAGTCTGGCATGACTGAGCGACTTCACTTTCACTTTTCACTTTCATGCATTGGAGAAGGAAATGGCAATCCACTCCAGTGTTCTTGCCTGGAGAATCCCAGGGACGGGGGAGCCTGGTGGGTTGCCGTCTGTGGGGTTGCACAGAGTCAGACACGACTGAAGCGACTTGGCAGCAGCAGCAGTGTGTAGGTAGGTATTAATCAAAAAGGCACAAAAATTTCAGACTTTATTTGCAGGTCAGCAACATTTTCTACAAAGAAGTTGGATAATCAATCAGAACTAAGTTCCTGGAAAAAGAACTTGGTCAGATGAATTAATGGTGGGGAGATTGGATGCTCAGAGATCAGTGAAAGGAGTACTGCAAATAGATGAGATGTGCTGAGGTGGTGAGGGCCTAACACGTGCAAACACACGTGTTGGAACAATAAGAAACAATAAGGAAGAACAATAAGGAAGGGACAGACACAGAGGCAGTTACTCTCACACCTGTCTACTTTTCAAATTACCTGTGGAACTTTAAAAATTTAGAGGCACAACAAAAGAGAACACAAATTCTGCAGAAGAAGCACGAATGGTAAATATACATAAGAAAAGATGCTCAGCCTCATTAGTTATCAAGAAAAGGCAAATTAAAATCACTGTGAGATTCAACTTCACATCCTCCGTCATGAAAACGAAAAACAAAACCCAAAACTTGGGTATTAACAAGTGAAGACAGAAATATGGAACAACACAGATTCTCAGGTATGGCTGGAACTAAATGGATACAACCACTATGGAGGGGGAATAATGTGCCATTACTTTGGAAAGTTGAAAACGTAAATGTAAAGATACAGTCCAATAATTCTGCTCCTAGGTATACGCCCTTAAAACTTGTATAATATGTGTCTCTGGGAAAAAAGAGAAAAACAACCTAAAGGGGACAGAGGATGAATAAACTGGGCTGTACTGGTAAGATGCATACTATACTAAATAAATGAGCCATAGCTGTAGATAACAGCATAGATGAATCTCGAAATGATAATGGAGAATAAAAAAGGCAAGTCACAGAGTATAGATACAAGGTCAACAAACAAAATTTGACATATGTTGGTTAGGACGATATGTATCTGTAAGAAAACTACAATGAAATCTAAAGGGAAAACACTTAAATATTCAGAATAGAAATTTCCCTGAAGGGAGGGAGAAAGAAATGGGAGGCCAGTAGTACTTAAGAGACTTTAGCTCTATTGGTAATGTTCCATCTTCTTGAAGTACATGGTAGCTTTAAAAAGCCAGTATATTATATCCACATCCTATTTTTGTATTTTATAGTGTATTTATTCTTCAATATTTATGAAACCTTCCCAACACAAAATATAGATACTCATACCCCAACATATACAGGGATGGATTTTAGAAGCAGTATTTTTAAAAGGCTCCACAAGTGACTCTCAACACATTCTAGGAATCACTGTATAGGACAACAAAATTGGTCAACAATTTTAGGCTGTAGGATAGGAGAATCAAATGACACTCAATTGTGGACTTCTATTTCTAGAGAGAGAAACAGGTACCATTAACCAAAACAGGGATTTCAGAAGGAGAACTGAATCAGGGAGAACCATGAACAAGATAAATTTAAGGTACAGATAGGACCAAGACCACTTGTTGAAGGTAACTGGATAAAGCAGTTAATTTTCATTAGAGAACCTTTATCTGACTGAAGACCAAGACTAGAGAAAGTAGATTTCTTTAGGAGGTAACCTCCAGCCCCAAAAACTATCCTATAGGATCTATGATACTTTCCCAGAATACATGACAAAAGGACTTGTTAAACTGCTTTAAAATTAAAAGGCTTTTAAATAAATAATAACAGGATTAGAATTTCCAAATTTCTAGTCTTCTCTACTAAGGGATATTCTTGTACTTATCTGCACTGGAGGGGATTGCTGTTGCTATGGCAATTACTTTGCCACAATCTTCAGAATAAAAAGGCTGCTGTTTATAAATGACACACCACTTCATTCTTCTCAAGGGCAGCCTGAGCTATGCTCCCCGTGTCTGACCAAGCTGTGGTCAAGTTGGAGCCATCACTAAAGACAGAGCGCCCTGGCTACTGCTCTCCACATGTCTTTCCTCAGCGGATTCACACAATCTGTAAGGTTTGCAAATCATGGTCAGGGTATCAGACATTTCTTATTAAGTTTTCAAATAGCTAAATGGATTTTGAGGCTCTGGGAAAAGATATTTCCTTTGCCGGGGACCTCCATGCACCACTGTTAACCCTGATTTATCTTACAGGGATACAGGAAGTATCCAAAAATAAATCAGTGCTGATCAAATTCTGTCTTTCTAACCTCTCTAATACTGCAAGTTCCTAAGAACTAAAAGTGGATGAGTAATTATCACTGCATTTATTTCAATTAGTACATCATCAGAGCTACCATTGATTGTCAATATTTCACATATATTATTATTTATTAAAATAAAATACCAAGGTAAATATCCCAATAATTTGTAGATTAAGAAAGTAGGAATCAAAGAGATTAATTTCCCCAAAGTCTCTGCTATCAAGGAGTACTGGCTGAATTAAAATATAAATCCAAGAAGTTAAGAAAAATTTTATACAACCTAGATTCATCTTACTTAATCATGCTATTCCTCCGCCCTAGATCTCCTCTTCAGGTAATTCTCATTGCCCTCACTGAATCTCCTGTATTAATGCACACTTCTGACAATACACAATCTAATCTCATAAGTGAGAAAGCAATTTAATGAATTTGATGAATCTTCACGATTTCATACTTTACCTTACCCATAAAATAAATTCCTAGAATTTCAAAAAGTGCCTATCTAACTTGCAACATACGAAGGTCCACTTTTTTTCTGTAGAGAATTACTGAGATTTGTTTTAGTCATTCAAGGAGATAAATGTGGTTATTCATGGATAGAAGCCACTCTTCACTTTTAAATATATTTCCTTCTGTGTATCTGAGAAAATGAAAAACTAGACCACTCGAATTTACTGCAGAGAGAAAAACCTATATCTCTCCGATACAGGATCTTGACAGCACTCCCTCCCCGATCTCTGTCTCCAAATGCTCTGAAAGATAAATACTGTCACTATCAATTCTGCCTTTTACAGTCCGATCAAATCTGAAAATACTCACTTATTTGCCCCCTTGGCCTCTCTGATGTATCTGACAGCAAAGACCTTTTCTAACCAAATCTTACAGTCTCTTTCTAATCAATCTTTCTATTAATATGTTTGATCCTGCTCCTGTTCTTTCCTTTCTGAATTTTTTTTCTTAATGTAATTTCTCTGAAACCATGCATCTCTGGCCTTATTCTACCCCTGAGGTCATTCTTTCTTGTCTTTAATCATCATTGCTAATATTTTCCTACTATTGACAGAATAAAAGCAAACAAAAGAGAGAATGAGCAGGGAGATATTAGAGAAAAAGATAATAGTAAGTACCTGAGTCTAAGTAATACAAATAACAGAGTCATTCAGAATGGGCTCTGACAGGAGACTAACCAAATCACAGCACTGGAACACTTCCAGCGTTGTGACATCCAGTCACTCACCCACCAAATACTGAGATCTTCAAGATACCAGGGAGAGTAGTAAGGGCTGAATAGGCAGTGGCCAACAAAGCAGTTAAGTTCCCTGTGGTAGGTTTTATTAATGTCTGCCAAATAGCTCAGTTTTCTTCTGAGGTCATTCTTTCTTGTCTTTAATCATCATTGCTAATATTTTCCTACTATTGACAGAATAAAAGCAAACAAAAGAGAGAATGAGCAGGGAGATATTAGAGAAAAAGATAATAGTAAGTACCTGAGTCTAAGTAATACAAATAACAGAGTCATTCAGAATGGGCTCTGACAGGAGACTAACCAAATCACAGCACTGGAACACTTCCAGCGTTGTGACATCCAGTCACTCACCCACCAAATACTGAGATCTTCAAGATACCAGGGAGAGTAGTAAGGGCTGAATAGGCAGTGGCCAACAAAGCAGTTAAGTTCCCTGTGGTAGGTTTTATTAATGTCTGCCAAATAGCTCAGTTTTCTGTCTTGGGTGTCATCCTCATAGAAGGATTATATATACCCATCTTGTTGGGATTAGGAATGGTCATGTGACTTGTTTTGGCCAATGAAATGGGCAGATATTAAAAACCACCATGTGACTCCATGTCCCTTTATTTCTGCTGTGACAACTGGCAATGCTCCAGACAAAAGCTGTTCTGGGAGCAAATGACAACACAATAAATGTGTCTTTAAGCTTCCACTTCCTAGGAATTAAAAAAGACAACGTTCATAAAGTTTCTAACTTTTATACATATAAGTATTAAACATCCAATACATAACAAGCCCTCATCTAGTTGAGGAAAACATGGTTCTAGCCTTTGAGTACTTCCCCATATTTATAAGGAAGACACACATAGAAACAAAAACTTTAGTTTTGCACATATGGTGCTGGGAACACAAGAAAGGAATAGATTATTCTGCCAGGTAAACCTCAGCTCATTAAAGGAAAAATTGAAATTTTCACCACAGAAAAAGACAGTAGTAGCAAGAATGAAGGAGGGAAGAGAAAAAGAGCATGAGAAACCAAGAGGACGTATGAAAAAACATCATAGCTCTCCAGGAAAATTACAAATAGTTTAATAAAGCTGAAGAACAGGATTCTAATAAGGAAAGAAGCAAGACACCCAGGATGGTGTTTAGGTGGAGTCAAAGGGGGAAGAGTTCCGTGTGCCAGACCCAGATTTGTTCTTTAATAGGAAAATAACCGCAGCCAAACCTGTATTCCAGAAACATCCCTCAGAAGGTAGTGTTGAGGGTGAAAGAGACCAGAGCAGATGCTAGTTAGAAGGTAGCCAAGGCATTCTAGATGAGACAGCTGAGTGATGAATGCAGGTTCGAGTTCTGGTAAGTAAAGCAGAAGAGGCCCTATATTTTTATCTGACAGAAGAAATTTTACAAGTTTATCTGAATCTTACAAGCTTAGTTTCCTGAGGTATTAATCTTTTAAGAATGACAGTGGTATATGGATCCTTCTAAAATGCAAATAAAGTAATGCAATGAGCACTGTGCTTAATTACAGTTTTGCAAATGACATATCCTTATATATAATGGTAAGATTATAAATTGCACTTCTTTGTTAGTGAAAATACAATGAAGACTAAATATATGAAAATAATGCATAAATAATTTCTCTTCCAACAGATGTGCTATCATTACTTTTAGTGTGTATTCTTCTAGCCCTTTTTGCTCATTCATACATGTACAAAGCACAAACACAATTTTATATTTTTAAAGTAAATTTTTATATAGAATCCAGCCAACATAATAAGTTTCAATAAAAAAAAAGGAAGGCTAGAGTTTTCCGATTGGTATTGCAAAAAAATAAAATCAATTCCTGTGTACACTGCAAAGCACTAATACTCCTCAAAAAATTACACATCCACTGATACACACATATGAATGTTCAATTATTAGAACAGCCTTGCTTTGATACTTCAGGCTCAGTCCTTGAAACTCAACATTAAAAAAAAAAAGCTCAGGACTAAGGATGACCTGCAGGCTGTTGGGGCTGGGAGGCAAAAGGTCATCAGGTCAGCGGAGCCTTACCAGTCCCCCAGCATGGCTTTTGGGAAGGGACGAGGCCTGTCCATGATCCCCTAAGTTTATAAACACCCTAACCTGGAACAAGGTGTAGCTCATAACCCATGAGACACTACACAGTCCTTTATTTATATAATAGACTTGTGGGCTGGAAGATGGCGGAGGAGTAGGTGGACGTGGAGTAAATCTCTCTCCATGGATACATCAGGAATACACCTTCAGACAGAGAACTGCATGCAGAACACCAGCTGAGAGTGGACAGGAGTACCTGACCAGTGGAAGAGAATACATAGAACCACGCAAAACTCGGCCAGCATTGGCAGCTGGACAATAGAGAGGCTTGCCCATCAAACGCCTGAGGTACTAAAATACAGAGTAGGACCCCACCCAGGGTGCTCCTTTAAGTGACTGATGCACCAAACTACAGAGTAGGACCCCAGCCAGGGGGGGCCCCCCTCTATGTGCCTGAATGGGCGGAGCTACGGAGATAGACTGGCCAAAGAGGCCTTCTGATCACCAGCTACAAGAGGCTCAAAAAAAGGCTCTGATAGGTCCATAGCTCCTGCGGCAGAGGCAGTCTGTGTCCCTGCACACTAGGCACCGCCAGGGTCTCTGCAAGCCAAGCAACTGCTCCACCTTCATGCTCAACTCCCACTGGGGCAGAGCTGCCACAGGCAAAGAGTCTTGCATCTATGCTCACAGGGTTGCTTCGATCGTGTCCAGCTCTTTGTGACCCTATAGACTGTTGCCTACCAGGTTCCTCTGTCAGGAGGGGGGTTCTCCAGGCAAGAATACTGGAGGGTATTGGCCAATACTGGTTGCCATCCCCTTCTAGAGCACTGTATTTCCTGCTGCCCTAGCTGCCAACTCCTCTGAGTACCTGGTGCTGCCAGAACGACTGCAACCCAAGCAGCTGCACCACCTCCACACTGGCCCTCACAGGGGCAAACCCAAGTCCTCCAGGGAGGCCTCAGGAGCAAGCCCCAGTGGACGACCCACATGCAGAGGTGGAAATAAAACCACAGTTGAAACCGAGGGGCAGTAGGGCTAAGGAAGAAGACCCAAAACCTTCCTACCAGCTGTACAAGCATTTTCCCACAAAAGAAAATGTACTAGCTCTGATAGCTGTGGACATTGGCGGCAAAAACACACAAAAGTAGGACCAGATTAGAATCTGAGCTGCCCCCACAGCAGGTCCAGAGATCAGCACAGTGTTGGAGGGCATCCTGGGGAGGTGAGGTGGACTGTGACTCCCAGCGAGGGAAAGGACTCTGACAGCAGTGACTCAAGAAAAACATTTATTATTTTTGTTTTGACTTGTTCTGCAGATTCTTTTGGATTTTTTTCCTTTTATTTTTTTTTAATTTTATTTCCCCTCTGTTGTTGATTTCATGGGTACTATGAAAGCCAATTAAGCTTTTGAGCCTTTTTTCTCCTCAGTTACATTTTTTATTGTTGTTATAAACCTCTACATTGGGCTTTTGCAATTCTGTGGAATTTTCCTTTTGTTTTTTCTTTTCTCTTTTTTATAATGTTAATTTTCTTAAACCTGTTATTATTTTTTCTACATTTATTCCCTTGCTTACCTTTCCTACTGTTCTTTTCCCCTTGCAGTTAATCTCTAATGTATATAAATCTTCTTTATCTACCTCTATTTAACTTTGCACGTCTATTCTTTCTTTCTTTCTTTTCTTCCTTTCCTTTCCTCTCAGCATATTTGTTAGTTTTGTTTTCATTGCTTTATTCTCCACTTGGCACCTTGCTTTATTTTATTTTCCAGTTTGTGCTTTAGTTAGTTTTGTCCTTAACTGGTAAATATAATTTTTGATTTCCTTTGTTTGCTGGGTCAATCTACTGTACACTGTTTTTGCTGGACTGTTTTTACTTTACTCATGGATGTATATGTATATATTCCATTATTTTAATATTATTTGCCTGATTTTGTAATTGCCATGTGTCTGGGGTTCATCTTTTGTTTCTCATTTCTGGATATTTGTTTTAATCTCACTTAAGGCCATAAAACACACTTGTGGAATCTTCGTTCCTGACCAGAGATCAAGTCCTGAGCCTTTGGAGTGGGAGCACTGACTCCAAGACCCTAGACTACCAGAGAAATAACCTGAGGGAGCATCAAATAATGAGAACTTACACAAATGAAACCACTTGAATACAAGACTGAGCATCACCCAACAACCAATAGGACCCTGTTCAGGACACCTCATCTAACAACAAGCAAAACAAAAAAACAAACACAATCTTCAGCAGACATGATTACCACTTCACTCAGCCTTGCCCATCAGAGGAAAAACAAACAAACAAAAGCTCAGCACAGATCTCACCCTGTACCAAGCTTACACAAAGCACTGGACCAATCTTTGGAGGGCAGAAACCAAAAGGAAGAAAGAATTCAACCTCCTTCAAGGAAAGAATTCAACTTTCCTTGAAGCCTGGGAAAAGGAGACCTCAAACACAAGAAGTTAAAAAAAAATAATAATGAAAAGGCAGAGAAATATTACAGAAATGAAGGAACAAACTAGAAACACAGAAGTCCAAATAGATGAAGAGGAAATAGGCAAGCTACCTAAAAAAGAATTCAGGATAATGATAGTAAAGATGATCAAAAACCTTGAAAACAGAACGGACAAAATGCAAGAATCAATTAACAAAGACCTAGAAGAATTAAAGAATAAACATACAAAGACGAGCAACACAATTACTGAATTTAAAAATACTCTAGAAGGAATCAATAGCAGAATATCTGAATCAGAAGAATGAATCAGTGAGCTGGAAGATAAAATGATGGAAATAACTTCTGAAGAGCAGAATAAAGTAAAAAGAATGAAAAGAATGGAGGACAGTCTCAGAAACCTCTGGGACAATATCAAATGCACCAGCATTAGAATCTTAGGAGTCCCAGAAGAAGAAGAGAAAAAGGAAAGGTATGAGAAATTTTTTGAAGAGATTATAGTTGAAAATTTCCTCAACATGGAAAAACAAATAGTCAATCAAGTCCAAGAGGCACAAAGAGTCCCATACAGGATAAATCCAAGAAGAAACACACCAAGACACATACTAATCAAACTAACAAAGACTAAACATAAAGAAAGAATATTAAAAGCAGCAAGGGAGAAGCAACAAAAAACATACAAGGGAAACTCCAAGGGAGGAGCAATAAGTAACAGACAAGGGAAACCCCATATGCATAATAGATGATCATTCAGTAGAAACTCTACAGGTCAGAAGGGAATGGCAGGATATATTTAAAGTATTGAAAGGGGAGAATCTACAACCAAGATTACTGTACCCAGCAATGATCTCATTCAAAATTGATGGAGAAATAAAAAGCTTTTCAGACAAGCCAAAGTTAAAAGAATTCAGTGCTACCAAACTAGCTTTACAACAAATGTTAAAGGGACTTATATAGTCAAAAAATATAAGAGAAGAAAAGAGATCTACAAAATCAACTCAAAACAATTAAGAAAATGGCAATAGGAACATATATATCAATAATTACTTTAAATGTAAATATATTAAATGCTCCAACCAAAAGGCACAGACTGGCTGAATGGATATAAAAACAAGACTCATATATACACTGTCTACAAGATACCCACTTCAGACCTCAAGACACATATAGACTGAAAGTGAGAGGATGGAAAAATATATTCCATGCAAATGGAAAGCAAAGAAATCTGGAGTACCAATCCTCATATCAGACAAAATAGACCTTAAAATAAAGAATATTACAAAAGATAAGGAAGGACACTCCATAATGATCAAGGGATCAATCCAAGAGGAAGACATAACAATTGTAAATATCTACACACCAACACAGGAGCATCTCAATAAATAAGACAAACACTAACAGACATAAAAGGAGAAACTGACAGTAACACAATAATAGTAGGAGACATTAACACCCCACTCACCCCATGGACAGATCATCAAAACAGAAAATTAATAAGGAAGCACAAGTCTTAAATGATACATTAGATGAGATGGATCTCGTTGACATCTTCAGGACATTCCAAATGCAGAAGAACACACATTCTTCTCAAGTGCACATGAAACATTCTCCAAGACAGACCACATCTTGGCCACAAATCAAACCTCAGTAAATTTAAGAAAATTGAAATCGTATCAAGCATCTTCTCTGACCACAATACTATGAGACTAGATATCAAATACAAGAAAAAAAAAACTGTAAGAAACACAAACACATGGAGATTAAACAACACGTTTCTAAATAACCAACAGGTTACTGAAAAAAATCAAAAGGGAAATCAAAAAATTTCTAGAAACAAATGACAATGAAAACATGACAACTCAAAACCTATGGGATGCAGCCAAAGGAGTTCTAAGAGAGAAGTTGATAGCAATACAATCCTACCTCAAGAAACAAGAAAAATATCGAATAAACAACCTAACTTTGCACCTAAAACAACTGGGAAAAAAAGAAAAAAAATTAGTAGAAGGAAAGAAATCATAAAGATCCAGGCAGAAATAAATCAAAAAGAAATGAAAGAAACAATAATAAAGATTAATAAAACTAAAAGTGGTTCTCTGATAAGATAAACAAAATTGACAAGCCTTTAGCCAGACTCATCAAGAAAAAAAGAGAGGAATCAAATCAACAAAATTAGAAATAAAAAAGGAGAGGTTACAACAGACAATGCAGAAATAAAAAGGATTATAAGAGACTATCATGAACAACTATATGGCAATAAAATGGATAGCTTTGAAGAAATGGACAAATTCTTAGAAAACTTCATTCTCCCAAGACTGAACCAGGAAGAAATAGAAATTATGAACAACCCAATCACAAGCACTGAAATTGAAGCTGTGATCAAAAATCTCCCAGAAAACAAAAGCCCAGGATTTCCAAAAGCCCAGGCTTCATAGGCGAATTCTATCAAACATTTAGAGAAGAGCTAATCCCTTTCCTTCTAAAATTCTTTCAAAAAATTGCAGAGGAAGGAACACTTCCAAATTCAGTCTATAAGGCCACCATCACCTTGATACCAAAACCAAAGACAACACAAAAAAAGAAAACTACAGGCCACTATCACTGATGAACATAGATGAAAAAATCCTCAATAAAATTTTAGCAAACAGAATTCAGCAACACATCAAAAAGCTTATACACCATGATCAAGGTGGGTTTATTCCAGGAATGAAAGGATTCTTCAATATATACAAATCAACTTGATACATCATATTAACAAATCGAAAGATAAAAATCATATCATTATCTCAATAGATGCAGAAAAAGCCTTTGACAAAATCCAGCACCCATTTATGATTAAAACTCTTCAAAAAAATGGGCATAGAAGGAACCTACCTCAACATAGTAAAGGCCATATATGATAAGCCTATGGCAAAAACTGAAAGCATTCCCCCTATGATCAGGAACAAGGCAAGGGTGTCCACTATCACTGTTATTATTCATCATAGTTCTGGAAGTCCTAGCTACAGCAATCAGAGAAGAAAAAGAAATAAAAGGAATCCAGATTGGAAAAGAAGCAGTCAAGCTCTCACTGTTTGCAGATGATGTGATACTATACATAGAAAACCCTAAAAATAGTGTCAGAAAATTACTAGAGCTAATCAGTGAATTTAGCAAAGTTGCAGGATATAAAGTCAATATACAGAAATCACATTCATTTTTATATACTAATGATGAAAAATCAGAAAGAGTATTTAAGGAATCAATCCCATTCACCACTGCAACAAAAGGAATTAAATATCTAGGAATAAACTTACCTAAGGAGACAAAAGTACTATACACAGGAAATTATAAGACACTGATGAAAAAAACAAAGAAGACATCAACAGATGAAGAGATATTCCATGTTCCTGGGTCGGAAGAATCAATATTGTGAAAATGACTATACTACCACCAAACACAATCTACAGATTCAATGTGATCCCTATCAAATTATCAATGGCATTTTTCACAGAACTAGAACAAAAGATTTCACAATTCATATGGAAACACAATTCATAAGGAAACACAAAAGACCCCAAATAGCCAAAGCAGTCTTGAGAAAGAAGAATGGAGCTGGAGGAATCAACCTTCCTGACTTCAGATTATACTACAAAACTACAGTCATCAAGCAGTATTGTACTCGCACGAAAACAGAAATATAGACTAACTGAACAAGATAGAAAGCCCAGAAATAAACCCATACACTATGGGTACCTTATTTTTGACAAAGGAGGCAAGAACATACAATGGGGCAAAGACAGCCTTTTCAATAAATGGTGCTGGGAAAACTGGACAGCTACTTATAAAAGAAAGAAATTAGAACATTTCCTAACACCATACATAAACAGATAAACTCAAAATATATTAAAGACCTACATGTAAGACCAGAAACTATAAAAATCTTAGAGGAAAACACAGGCAGAACACTCAATGAAACAAATCCAAGCAAGTTCCTCTATGACCCATATCCTAGAGTAATGGAAATAAAAACAAAAGTAAACAAGTGGGAATGATTAAACTTAAAAGCTTTTGTACAGCAAAGGAAACTATAAGCAAGGTGAAAAGACAGCCCTCAGAATGGGAGAAAACAGTAACAAATGAAACAATGACAAAGGATTAATTTCAAAAATATACAACTCAATGCCAGGAAAAAAACACAACCCAATCAAAAAGTGCAAAAAAGTCTTAGACATTTCTCCGAAGAAGACATACAGATGGCTAACAATCACATGAAAAGATGCTCAACTTTGCTCATTATTAGAGAAATGCAAATCAAAACTACAATGAGATATCATCTCACACCAGTCAGAATGGCCATCATCAAGAAGTCTACAAACAATAAATGCTGCAGAGGGTGTGGAGAAAAGGGAATGCTCTTGCACTTTTTGTGGGAATGTAAATTGATACAGCCACTATGGAAGACGGTATGGAGATTCCTTAAAAAACTGGGAATAAAACCACCATGTGACCCAGTAATCCCACTCCTAGACATATACCCTGAGGAAACCAAAATTGAAAAAGACACATGTATCCCACTGTTCACTGTAGCATTATTTACAACAGCTAAAATGTGGAAGCAACCTAGATGTCCATCAACAGATGAATGTATAAAGAAGTTTGGTACATATACACAATGGAATATTACTCAGTTATAAAAAGGAACGCATTTGAGTCAGTTCTGATGAGGTGGATGAATCTAGAACCTATTATAAAGAGTGAAGTAAAACAGAAAAAGAAAGATAAGTATTGTATTCTAATGCATATATACGGAATCTAGAAAAATGATACTGAAGAATTTACTTCCAGGGCAACAACAGAGAAACAGACATAGAGAACAGACTTTTGGACATGGGGAGAGGGGAAGAGAGGGTGAGACGTATGGAAGGAGTGACATGGAAACTTACATTACCATATGTAAAATATATAGCCAACAGGAATTTGCTGTATGGCTCAGGAAACTCAAACAGGGGCTCTGTATCAACCTAGAGAGTGGGATGAGGAGGGCGATGGGAGGGAAGTTCAAATGGGTGGGGATATATATATCTATGGCTATTTATGTTGAGGTTTGACAGAAAACAACAAAATTCTGTAAAGCAATTATCCTTCTATAAAAAATAAATTAATTTAAAAAAATAAGATCATGGCATCTGGTCCCATCACTTCAAGGCAAATAAAAAGAGAAAAAGTGGAAGCAATGACAGATTTTATTTCCTTGGGCTCCAAAATCACTGTGGATGGTGACTGCACCCATGAATTTAAAAGACGCTTGCTCCTTGGAAGGAAAGCTATGAAAAACTTAGGCAGTGTATTAAAAGCAGAGACATCGCTTTGCTGACAAAGGTCTATATAATCAAAGACATAGTTTTTCCAGTAGTTGTGTATGGACATGAGAGCTGGACCATAAAGAAGGCTGAGCACCACAGGACTGATGCCCCTGAATTGTGGTGCTGGAAAAGACTCTTGACAGTCCCTTGGACAGCAAGGAGATCAAACCAGTCAATCCTAAAGGAAATCAACCCTAAACATTCATTGGAAGAAGTGATGCTGAAGCTGATGCTCCAATACTCTGGCCACCTGATGTGAAAAGCCGACTCATTGGAAAAGACCCTGATGCTGGGAAAGACTGAAGGCAGGAAAAGAAGGGGACTACAGAGGATGAGATGGTTGAATGGTATCACCAACTCAATGGACATGAATCTGAGCAAACTCTGGAAAATAGTGCAGGAAAGGAAAGCCTGACATGCTGCAGTCCATGGGGTCACAAAGAGTTGGACAGGACTTAGCAATTGAACAACAACAGCAACCTTTCATTTTAAAATTTCAGCCTTAAACTGCATCTAGAGTTGGTTCTACTCCCAGGCCATCAGTGAAAGCTAGATTTGAGTTGGCTCTTAAAAACTGTAAAGTGAAATGAAGCATCCTGACACTCTGCCTCCTTCCTCTTGAAGGTTAATTCCTCCAAAGCAGGGTGAAAGGGGCAAATCTCTCATAGTTTAACTGGGAGAGACTGTTATCCTTTCCCCAATTAAAAATAGTGTCAGAAAATTACTAGAGCTAATCAGTGAATTTAGCAAAGTTGCAGGATATAAAGTCAATATACAGAAATCACATTCATTTTTATATACTAATGATGAAAAATCAGAAAGAGTATTTAAGGAATCAATCCCATTCACCACTGCAACAAAAGGAATTAAATATCTAGGAATAAACTTACCTAAGGAGACAAAAGTACTATACACAGGAAATTATAAGACACTGATGAAAAAAACAAAGAAGACATCAACAGATGAAGAGATATTCCATGTTCCTGGGTCGGAAGAATCAATATTGTGAAAATGACTATACTACCACCAAACACAATCTACAGATTCAATGTGATCCCTATCAAATTATCAATGGCATTTTTCACAGAACTAGAACAAAAGATTTCACAATTCATATGGAAACACAATTCATAAGGAAACACAAAAGACCCCAAATAGCCAAAGCAGTCTTGAGAAAGAAGAATGGAGCTGGAGGAATCAACCTTCCTGACTTCAGATTATACTACAAAACTACAGTCATCAAGCAGTATTGTACTCGCACGAAAACAGAAATATAGACTAACTGAACAAGATAGAAAGCCCAGAAATAAACCCATACACTATGGGTACCTTATTTTTGACAAAGGAGGCAAGAACATACAATGGGGCAAAGACAGCCTTTTCAATAAATGGTGCTGGGAAAACTGGACAGCTACTTATAAAAGAAAGAAATTAGAACATTTCCTAACACCATACATAAACAGATAAACTCAAAATATATTAAAGACCTACATGTAAGACCAGAAACTATAAAAATCTTAGAGGAAAACACAGGCAGAACACTCAATGAAACAAATCCAAGCAAGTTCCTCTATGACCCATATCCTAGAGTAATGGAAATAAAAACAAAAGTAAACAAGTGGGAATGATTAAACTTAAAAGCTTTTGTACAGCAAAGGAAACTATAAGCAAGGTGAAAAGACAGCCCTCAGAATGGGAGAAAACAGTAACAAATGAAACAATGACAAAGGATTAATTTCAAAAATATACAACTCAATGCCAGGAAAAAAACACAACCCAATCAAAAAGTGCAAAAAAGTCTTAGACATTTCTCCGAAGAAGACATACAGATGGCTAACAATCACATGAAAAGATGCTCAACTTTGCTCATTATTAGAGAAATGCAAATCAAAACTACAATGAGATATCATCTCACACCAGTCAGAATGGCCATCATCAAGAAGTCTACAAACAATAAATGCTGCAGAGGGTGTGGAGAAAAGGGAATGCTCTTGCACTTTTTGTGGGAATGTAAATTGATACAGCCACTATGGAAGACGGTATGGAGATTCCTTAAAAAACTGGGAATAAAACCACCATGTGACCCAGTAATTCCACTCCTAGACATATACCCTGAGGAAACCAAAATTGAAAAAGACACATGTATCCCACTGTTCACTGTAGCATTATTTACAACAGCTAAAATGTGGAAGCAACCTAGATGTCCATCAACAGATGAATGTATAAAGAAGTTTGGTACATATACACAATGGAATATTACTCAGTTATAAAAAGGAACGCATTTGAGTCAGTTCTGATGAGGTGGATGAATCTAGAACCTATTATAAAGAGTGAAGTAAAACAGAAAAAGAAAGATAAGTATTGTATTCTAATGCATATATACGGAATCTAGAAAAATGATACTGAAGAATTTACTTCCAGGGCAACAACAGAGAAACAGACATAGAGAACAGACTTTTGGACATGGGGAGAGGGGAAGAGAGGGTGAGACGTATGGAAGGAGTGACATGGAAACTTACATTACCATATGTAAAATATATAGCCAACAGGAATTTGCTGTATGGCTCAGGAAACTCAAACAGGGGCTCTGTATCAACCTAGAGAGTGGGATGAGGAGGGCGATGGGAGGGAAGTTCAAATGGGTGGGGATATATATATCTATGGCTATTTATGTTGAGGTTTGACAGAAAACAACAAAATTCTGTAAAGCAATTATCCTTCTATAAAAAATAAATTAATTTAAAAAAATAAGATCATGGCATCTGGTCCCATCACTTCAAGGCAAATAAAAAGAGAAAAAGTGGAAGCAATGACAGATTTTATTTCCTTGGGCTCCAAAATCACTGTGGATGGTGACTGCACCCATGAATTTAAAAGACGCTTGCTCCTTGGAAGGAAAGCTATGAAAAACTTAGGCAGTGTATTAAAAGCAGAGACATCGCTTTGCTGACAAAGGTCTATATAATCAAAGACATAGTTTTTCCAGTAGTTGTGTATGGACATGAGAGCTGGACCATAAAGAAGGCTGAGCACCACAGGACTGATGCCCCTGAATTGTGGTGCTGGAAAAGACTCTTGACAGTCCCTTGGACAGCAAGGAGATCAAACCAGTCAATCCTAAAGGAAATCAACCCTAAACATTCATTGGAAGAAGTGATGCTGAAGCTGATGCTCCAATACTCTGGCCACCTGATGTGAAAAGCCGACTCATTGGAAAAGACCCTGATGCTGGGAAAGACTGAAGGCAGGAAAAGAAGGGGACTACAGAGGATGAGATGGTTGAATGGTATCACCAACTCAATGGACATGAATCTGAGCAAACTCTGGAAAATAGTGCAGGAAAGGAAAGCCTGACATGCTGCAGTCCATGGGGTCACAAAGAGTTGGACAGGACTTAGCAATTGAACAACAACAGCAACCTTTCATTTTAAAATTTCAGCCTTAAACTGCATCTAGAGTTGGTTCTACTCCCAGGCCATCAGTGAAAGCTAGATTTGAGTTGGCTCTTAAAAACTGTAAAGTGAAATGAAGCATCCTGACACTCTGCCTCCTTCCTCTTGAAGGTTAATTCCTCCAAAGCAGGGTGAAAGGGGCAAATCTCTCATAGTTTAACTGGGAGAGACTGTTATCCTTTCTCCAATATTTTCCTGGTTTTTGTTTCACTAATTAATAATGACACCCTGGCTTTAGATGCTTTCCATGTAGCAGGTGTCTTCATAACGCCCCTTTTATTGGGCTTTCTTCCCAAACACTGAGCTCTCCTCAAAGAAAACCATTTCTCCAGGGTACCTTGTAATTCACCTTTGTTCTCAGTTTTGGAGCCCAACTGGAAATCCAGAAAACAAGAATAATCTCACCTGATATTCTTTTTTTTTTTTTTTCCAATGTTTACTCTCCTTTATTCTTATAAATATCTCTCCATTACTTGTGACACAACATCCTGACACCTTATACTAAGAAGCAGAACATAAAATATAATTGAAAAAACATATATATAATATACACATTTACCTACAAAAAGAAAAGAAGATATTGATACCTGGTGTTCACCTGATATTCTATGACTATGTTTCTGAATGCTTGTTTTTGTTAGTCCCAAAATTCTTTTTCAAATTATAATTTTAGAAAAATGCTTTTTACAGAACTTATTTCCCAAAGGCTACTTACAAAAGTAGGATCACATATATGGTATTATATCTTATTTAATTTATACTTGATCATATGCATTTTCTCAATCTTCAAATATGCCTCAAAGAATGCCTTTTTATGACTTTAATCATAAGTAGTACAGGGCTAACGTCTATGAGGTTGCACAGAGTTGGACACGACTGAAGCGACTTAGCAGCAGCAGCAGCAGTACAATACTTTCTTATTATAGACAAGTTGCTTCCCATTTTTGCCCATTATAAATAATGCTGTGATTGACATTCCTGCTTATAAATCTTCGATTACTACCTTAGATTATCCTAAAAATGATAATGAGTATGAACCTTTTATGATTTGATACAAATCGATGACATATTTGCTTTTGAAAAAAAACCATATCAATTTTTATTCCTATCTACAGTTTAAAAGAAACTTTCATAACAATTTTCTCAATATGAGCTCTCTCTATGAAACCTTTCATAAATTATCAATGTAGTAGCAGAAAAAAATGGTACCCTCTTGTTTTAAATTGCACTGCTTTAATGACTATGTAGAATTGATATATTTTCAGGTGTTTATCAGCTATAAGAGTTTTTGATAACTAATAACACTTTCCACACACACATTAATAATCACTAAAAATGAAGTAGGAGTCAAACTAACCTAAAAATAACTTTCTTAATATTTAGTCTGATAAAAAAAGGATTAACTTTAGATAACAACTGGGTATCCCAAGATTCTTCTAACATTCAAAGCAGCAGAGGTACATCCAAAGAAAAGAGAAAAACAACTAAGCCATTCATGGGTGATATTGTCCCCCCAAGTCCTTAAAACCAGATAAGTAAATTCTCCCCACATAAGATGGACTGAGACATGGGGAGACAGGCTAAGACTGATGCGTTCCTGTGGAAACATGAGTCAGGGAAGTATGATCTACTCACTACATAAGCCATACGAACAAGTTATTTTATTGACTTCCTTTATGTCCTTTGCCCATTTTTCTTACAGAAGATTAATATTTTATTACTAACTTGTAAGTGCTTTTTACTCAATAAGGATGTATCTTTGTCATATACACATCAAATATTTTTCTCACTGTTTCTCAGCTTATAATTTTATTTAGCAGAAACTTAATTATGCATTTGATTTCTCAATAAAACTTTAAAACATCTTTTTCAATTTTCTTATAAGTTTAAACTTACAGAAAAATTTGCAAAGATTGCACAGAGTTCCTACATACAGTCTACCCATTTTCCCACTAACATCTTTTACTGCTCCAGGATCCAATCCAGCATACCATATTGCATTTAATCTCAGTTTGATTTTTAATTTTGGTTATACTTCTTTTTTATTTAATTTACAGAGCCAAGAATGTTAAATTTCTTCTCCCAAAATGACCAATCACTTGACAAGTAATAATTGCATTCTCCAGTGACTAGAAACACCAACTTAATCTTATAAGTGATTTCCAAATTGGTATTTCTTAAATTAAATTCCTAAAAAGATGAGATGCAATATTTAATTTTGGCTCTCAAAATACAAAATGTGTTTGCTCAAAAATGTGTGTCAAATGCAGAATGAATGAACTTTTTTTTTTCTGTAAAATGTGATAATTTTAGTATAGCCATACACTTTTTGATAACCTAGAACAACTAAGCTATTCCATAACTAGGTATTTTCCCATGACAAATGAAAACATATGTCCACACACACACTTATTTTTTCAAAGTTTGTAGCTGGCATATTTGTAATAGCCCATTGTTGAGAGCAACCTAAATTCCAATCAATAGGTAAATGGATAAACAAAGTATGGTATATCCATATAGCGATTAAAAGGAAAGGCACTGAGTGGAGGGGAAAAAAGAAACAAAAAGAGTACATCCTGTGTGATTCTATTTATACCAAATTCTAAAACTACACACTAAGCTACCGTGTAAGGAAGGAGATCAGTGGTTGCCAGGAACTGGGGCAGGGGGACAACTAACTGCAGGAGGGAACTTATGAAGATAACAGAAGTATTGTGACTGCTGTGGTAGTTTCGCAATGAACCCATTTGTCAAAAATCACCAAATTATAGATTAAAAATTTATCATATACAAGAAATACCTCAATAGAGTTGCTTTAAAAACATTTCAGAAGGTGCACAAAATAACCCATTGGTTATAAGCATATATATTAAACTCATTATCAATTATTTCATCTTTATAAAGTTTTGTTTTCATGTATTCTCTGCATTACACACACATATATTTATATACAGACACATATGATAGCATGCTTTTTTTAATGAACTCTTTTTTAATTTTTAAATAACTTTCTTTTATATTGAGTAAGAGTTGATTTACAGTGTTGTGTTAGTTTCAGGTGTACATCAAATGAATATATTCTGACTTATTTTGACATTATTCTTGAAATTAACCATTAATAAATTCATTCAGGGGAACAATTTGCTTTCAGTGATCAGGAGCCCACAGATACATGCCAGATGTTAGCTAAAAGGACAAGAAAAATGCCCAGAACGGCAGTCCTGGCTGCAGCACTACAAGGGGTCAAGGATGAGCCTTCATCTCTGCAGCAGAGGTTTCAGTGGTCCACAGACTGACCTAGCGATGCCTGCTCTCAGGATCCTTCAGAGATGCCAATTCCAGGAAGTGACCAGGAGGAGGCTGCACACCCAGGCGACATCTCCCAAGGCCAGCCTCTTTATAGCAACATCTCAGCCATTAAGGAAATAAGATGTGACTATGCACTGCCTTGAGGGTGAGACCCCAGCTCCAGAAGTCAATGAGAAAGGAAACCAAATTGCCCTTAGGATGTGAAGCAGGGCTGGCTTTTCCCTTAGGGAGGGGCAAAAGCGAGGTCTGCGTCACCCTTACCAGTCATGGACGTGGAGTTGGAAAGAATGTCAGAAAGGCTGTGGGGCGCCTGCTGCCCCCATTGCTGACCTCCTGCAAGTCCTGCACCGGCAAGTGGGACAGTCAGGCCACACCAGCTCCCAAAGCATTTGTTCCGGGAGATTGGAACATCTGCTTTTCAGAAAAGCAGGCACCTGATTGCTGTGAGGCAGTAAGCAGTCTAGGGCAGCTCTGGGCAGGAAACCGGGGCAGAAAGTGTAGGATAATCTGAGAAGCCCACGTGAATAGTGCCCTAGGGCAGAGGTTGTTCAGACACTTCAACGGACTGACAAACAGGCTTTTCTAGCTCCAGTGGTGATGTGGTGGTTCTACTTTTCCCTCGGGGAGCAAAGGCAGGTTTCCATCCTGCCTTTGGCAAGATGAATCCCAAACTAACAAGTTAGGAATTGGGGATTAACAGATAAACAGTACTATGTATAAAATGGATAAACAATAAGGACTTACTGTATAGCAGAGGGAACTTGTAATAATCTATCATGGAAAATAATCTGAAAATCGTTGCCTGTGGTCAATGATTCTGCTCTAGCGTTCCAGAATTAGCCATGTGTCTATTCCTCCACCTGATCAGGGATCACTCCAAGAACTCCAAAGCAGTTCTCAAGGTGATTGCTGAGGAAATGAAGGTTCGCCTTGATTTCCCGGCAAGCCTTTGTGGATGGTGGGGCCGTGCGGGACTTGGGACCCACACTGAGAAATCTCATTCTGGAACTACTCCCTCTGGGCAAAATTTTTCAGCCAGATGACTCCTGGAATAAAAAACCATCTTCAAAGATGCAGGCTTTTCTCTGGCTTTTCTGGGAGAGCTTCGTGTTGCCCTGTGCTCTGACCCCTCATCACACACGGGAGGGAAATTCAGTGATGCTGGTGTCTATTCCAGTATCCTCCCCACACAGGTTTTCTGTAATTAACGCCTTCATCTCTTTCTCTTTCCTCTAGGTGTTAAGATTTGATTGCCCTATTACTAAAAAGCATGCAATGAGCTTTCCCCTGACCTTAATCTAATCCTCTCAAATTTGTGCCTGCTAATTTTTAAGACTACTGGCAGGGTAATTGATGAACCAGAACTAAAGCTAAACTGGGAACAACATTACTTCACTCAGGTCTTGGTAAGTTCTGCTCCTGGCACAGAGAGAGGCACAATGGTCCTCAAGCAACACCAGCCAGGAATCCCTGGAAATGAGTCAAAATGTATACATGTATATATGACTCATATATATACATCTTCAGTTACATATATATATATACTTCATCAGTTTTTTATATATATATATATATATGTAAGTTTTTCTGATTATTTTCCATGATAGATTATTACAAGTTCCCTCTGCTATACAGTAAGTCTTTATTGTTTATCCATTTTATACATAGTACTGTTTATCTGTTAATCCCAAATTCCTAACTTGTTAGTTTGGGACAGTGTGCTTTAAATGAACTTAATTATAAGGACAAAGGAGCAAGGAGATTTAAAGACTAGCAATCTAGAAAACTGGAGGAAAAGAATGATGATATGTCTCTCGAGCTGCTTCTATCAAACAGCAGCTGTGTCAAGCAAGGATTTGGCAAGCCAGGTGCTTTAGTCAATTCATGATTGAATTTTCCATCAAGTGCCCGGAATGCCCTCATCCTTCTGTTCACCTGGCTCTCTATTCTTGGTATTACCCAGAACTCAAAACTTGGCTTTCTGCATGATTCTCTCTTTATTAGAGACCTTTGCTGAGAACTCAAACACACTCACAGCTTCCAACAGTGTGATGTTGAACACTAACAGATCTAAATTCCAGATCTCTCACTCGTTTTCCTTTGCCACAATCACTCCTGCCTGTTGGACATACTAGTTTCCAAAGTTCTATTCCAACTCATATTCAATATTCTAATCATATATTTTCCCCAAACCAATTCCTTTTCACACTCTAGCATTACTGCCCAAAAAAAAAAAACAAACCTTAAAGTCATCTTTGATTCTCACCTCTTTTACTTTAAAAATAATAATTTCTACCAATTCACTCTTCAGGTCTTAATGTACTGTCTGAGGTAGTGACTCCTTTAAACCACAGCAGACCCTTGCCTCCGAAAAACCACATTGGCACGCAGCATTTTCATACCGTTTTTCACTTTCATGGACCACCCCCAACCCCCAAACCCTAAACAAAAATGTATGGATCTCTACATTGTTCATTTCTAAAATATGGATTCTCTGATGTGACTCTGTCTTGAGAGTTCCATAACCACTTTTCAAGTACCTTCCAGACAACATTTATTTTATGTTGCACAAACATCAAACTCAGAATGTTCAAAACTCAACACACCATCTCCCTATTCAAAACTGCATCTTTTTCTTGCTCTGTTTTTTAGTGACTCGCAATACCATCTCCCCAATTATTTAACATAGTAATTTGAATAGTATTGTTAACTCCTTTTTCCCCACACCCCTCACATCTAAATGGCAATAATGGTAGCCTGACAAAATTCAACAAGGGTGTAAATACAGCTTTATTTGCCAAGGTGGTAAATGTATGTCTCAGGCTTCCCAGTGGTACTAATGGTAAAGAACCCACCTGCCAATATAAGAGATATAATAGATATTATAGATCAAACTCAGGGTTTGATCCCTGGGTGGGAAAGATCCCCTGGAGGAGGGCGTGGCAACCCACTCCAATATTCTTGCCTGAAGAATTTCATGGACAGAAGAGCCAGGAGCTATAGTCCACGGGGTCGCAAAGACTGAAGCGACTTAGCACACAGGCCCGCAAATGTATTTCTAATGCTGGCCCATCATATATACGCAAGTTTTTTCTGTATGAATAAAACAAGTGACTCATTCCTCTCCAGTTTGGTAGATAATACCCCAAGTCCTCAAGACCTCACTCCGGGACTCCATCAATAGCTGTCTCACTCTCCCTGTTCCCAGTCTCCTTCCAGTTCTAACATCTCCTACCATGCCTTCAAGTGGATTTAGCTTTCCCCTCACTGCCCCCTCAGGAGCTATAGTCCACGGGGTCGCAAAGACTGAAGCGACTTAGCACACAGGCCCGCAAATGTATTTCTAATGCTGGCCCATCATATATACGCAAGTTTTTTCTGTATGAATAAAACAAGTGACTCATTCCTCTCCAGTTTGGTAGATAATACCCCAAGTCCTCAAGACCTCACTCCGGGACTCCATCAATAGCTGTCTCACTCTCCCTGTTCCCAGTCTCCTTCCAGTTCTAACATCTCCTACCATGCCTTCAAGTGGATTTAACTTTCCCCTCACTGCCCCCTGGAGAAGGAAATGGCAACCCACTCCAGTACTCTTGTCTGGAGAATCCCATGGAGGGAGGAGACTGGTAGGCTACAGTCCATGGGGTCACAAAAAGTCGGACACGACTGAGTGACTTCACTTTCACTCACTGCCCCCTACAGGAACTTGTATCCTTACTCTCATTCTTATGTCTTTTTATTCCTGGGGCAGCTTTTCCAGAGCTGACTAGGCCTTCCAGAAAGCAGGTAACGGTTAAATAGAAAGTGAAGAGGCTAGAGAATAATTGTTTCCATTCTCCCACCCCATCCCCAGTGCTATCAATTTCCCAGTATAAAATATCATTTTGCATAGCAGGCTGATAGTCATCCTCCCATAAACATGCAGGCCCTAGAACAAAGAACAGCTTCATCTATGTATCTCAACATTCCCAGCAAACAATATTTCCCAAATGTGCCAAAAGGTGAAAAACTGAGAAGTACTGCAAGCACAAAAATACCCTCAAGAGTCTAAAAGCAATGAATTTGCATCATGGCATTTTACCGCCTCGGGAATCCAATGCCACTAACCTATAGTTAAAACCAAAACGACTACAGCCAACTATGCTCAGAAGGGATTCACTAAAGTTGGCTGAGGGCCAGCAGGAGTGGGGGAAGGTGAGGAAGCCTGGCCCTAAGCAGTTGTTGGAGCAGCTCAGGCATGGTAGGGTTTGGAGTGTCTTCCACGGAGGAAGGAGTCCGGTATGGAAACTAAACCCAGTTGGGAATTAACTGAAGGACTTGGGAACCTAGGAAAGGAATCCTCAGAGCAGAAACTGAAAGCCAGGAGATGAACCCAAAAATGAGTCAGAGGAAATGCGGCTAAAGGTCAAACCTTGGGGAAGGAAACAAGAGATGCCAAACCAGCAGACGGCTAAGGGTTGAGATCAGGGATGAGTCAAGTCAGCTGTTCTTGACACCAAATTCATTCTCCTTTGAGCTACCAAGAGGGTTCATCATTCTTTATCGAAATAAAATGAACTAAACTTAATTATTTGTTGAAACCTAAATAATTCAGTATGTCATATTATGTTTTTGTTTGTTTCTTCTACTTTGTTTCTTCCCTACTTTCCTCATTTCTCTTCTGAATGCTTGTTTATTTTATGTAATTTTTATTTAATACTAAGGCAACAGCAACTTTCAAGTTGTTTCACAGACACAAAAGAAAATGTTTTTTTAACCTGATTGAAATTAAGTATATGTAACAATCTCACATTATAAAGGAAAAATCCAAAATGTTTCTATCATTAATGTTATGATTATTTGTATTACTAGTGGCTACCATTTACTAAATTTTTTTAAACCTCGTGCCATGTACTGTGCTAGGTGATATTTATTTCTCACAATATCGACAGGAAGAATTATTAGTCCCAAAGCAGACAAGGAAATCAAAGTTAAAAGAGGTCAGAAACTTTTCCCTGGATCCTAGAACTAACAGATGGCAGGGATGAGATTTAAATTTGTGATGTGTCTGATTTCAAACCTGTTCTTAATTACTGCACAAAGCTAAATTTGTTTAAAAGACTCTTGTTTAAATATGCCCCACATAAAATGGGCCATTTGGTTAATGAACAGCTGTCAAAGCACTGTGATATTAAGTACTTTTCATGCACCTTTGGGGCAAAAGAAAAATCCTATACATCCAAAGCCTTCTAGAACTCTGAAGCTAAGTTTGAAGATATAATCCATGAAATAAAGCAAAAATTAGCCCAATGTTATATGTAAGCCTTGAGTTTGAATCCTGGAGGTGCTCAGTTCAGTTTAGTTCAGCAAAACGACCCTGAGCAATTATTCAGCCGGTGTGAAAATGAGATCATAGGGGTGTGAGCTTCACAGGGGACTCAGAGGATAAGATGAGATAATGCAGACCAGTGGTTCTCAATCACAGGGGACTCAGAGGATAAGATGAGATAATGCAGACCAGTGGTTCTCAATCTCTTTGGTGGCTTTCTCCCCACCAAAGGATATTTGGCAATGCCCGAAGGGATTTTTGATTGTCACAGCTGTACAAAAGGGATGGGTACTATTGGAAAAGGCCAGGGATGCTGTTAAACATCCTGTAATGCATAGGACAGTCCCTCTCTCCCCAGCAACAAGGAATCATCTGGCCCTCAATGTCAATAGTGGTGAGGCTGAGAAACCCCATTGTAGAAAAGGCACATTACAGGGTGCTAATAGTCTGTTCTGTTCAGTTCAGTTCACTTCCGTCGCTCAGTCGTGTCCGGCTCTTTGCGACCTCACGAATTGCAGCACGCCAGGCCTCCCTGTCTGTAGCTCCTCCATATTAGCTCTTATTGCACCTACATATAAAGTTAGCAGTGTACATATTTGAGCCGCAAAATAACAATAATTTCAAAATAATGGTGAAAAGAAATAATAACTTTAAAACATAACCTTTAAAGACAAGATTTATCAAAACAATGTAGTAGGTAAGAGCAAAGGCTTTGGAATCTGATGAACCTAGGTTTGAATTCCAGATCTGTGTGCTGCTGAACAAATTACTCAGACTTTGAACCTCTAGGTTTCCTCATTTTTCAAGTGAAAATAAAATTCTCTTTTGTTTGGGTGAAGATTAAATGAGATAATTTATGTACCTGGATCATAATAAAACTCTCAATAAGTATTTTTAATGTAGTGAGTCTTAAGCAAGGCCTTGATGAAAGTATAGACTTTGGATTAGAGAAAGGAAAAATAAACCATCTATTTCTATATAAACTTAAGCAAGGTATTTAATCTGGCAGACATTCTTTGCATCTTTAAATGTATATAAAAAACCTACACTGTAAAATTATACTAAGAATTAAATGAATCAACACTGTAAAGAACTGAGTAAGGTGCCTGGCTTATGGTGGGGAGAGGGCAGGGGTATTCAATAAATTTTAGCCATCTTCTCCCCAAAGAGTTTTTTTTTAAGGTTTTAATAAAGGTACTGAGGTCAAAACAAATAATAAAAATTGCCTTTGTAGAGCAGAAAGTCTAGACAGAGAAGGACTAGAATACTCCATAATTTACAAACAGTCCACCTTGGAGAAGTCCTCTGCATTTGAAAGGAAAGTTATACACACAGTGCATTTCTTTCACACCAGCCTCCAGCTTTCAACAAACATCTTCCTTTTGGCCTAGGAATGCCACTATGACTGAGCTAGCCTGAAAGAGAATAAAATTGAATTCTTCAACTACAAATGTAACTTCATTTTATGAGCACAAAATAGATCCACAGAAATAACTATCAATAACTATTCATAAATGAGCTAAGAGTAAGGCATGATTTATGAGAAGATATTTGTCATTCTACCTCTAAAAAATAATCAGTAATGAGGTTTTATGATCATCTCTGAAAATTACTGTTTGTCAGGCAGTAATGCCAGAGGTGAAATTATTTATTCAGGTACTGACTGCTAAGGCAGATTATATCTAAGAGTATAATAAATGTTATTTCAGAAAACATAGTTTAAATTTTAATGAAAATAATCAAAAACCATCTAATTCCAAGATATTAATATTAAGGCCTTTTTAAATACCCTGTACCATGTGCTTAAGATGATTTCCCAATCAAATGAACGCAATGTTTAGATATCATTTAGTCTAATATTTCAAGTACAAAAGATGTGCCCATACAAACAAAATAAATGAAACACATGTAAACTTTGCTTGTTTAAATAGCTTAATGAGTGCATGTTCCACTTGAATTATACTTTAGCTGCCATTTGGCAAAGTAGATGATCTTATGGTAAGTCTATAGGGTTCTCTAATGCAGTTTCTGAATTCATTTTGCCTTTTTATATGTCTAGAATCTACCCACCTACCATATGATGTGTTCAAAAACTATTTTACTTTCTGTTACAGCCTCTTCCAAAGGCCTGACCTGCCTGTCAAAATATGAACTACTTCCTACTTTCATTTTTGGGAAATACAGAATAACAACAATCCTGAACTGGAAGCACTCACCTGATTCTGTGTCCCACTAAACATAAGTCAGTCACAATGGAAAAAATTCTAGGCTTTATCAACTGCATGATACATACAACCTTTTGTATTGCCTGCATCCATCTCCAATGCCATCTAATGCTATTAACTTTCCTAAATCATGGCATTTGTCCATTCTCACCATACTAGGACTCACCATACTTGGCACCCTTACACCCTCACTGCCCTCAATATAAAGAACATATTCCACAAACTCACTTTTAAGGTGCCTCAAAGTCTACAATGTGACCTCAGTTCACCTTTCAAATGCACCCGCCCTTCCTCTCCTATATGGACAATTGCCTAGAGTTAAACTTCCCTCATTCTGCTTTATATCATCTGCACTCTTCCCCTGCTTGGCAGACCCTCTCTCGACTCTCCATTGACTCAAAGCCCTGCTTACACCTCCCCTGTTTACTGCCCCAAGACCACTCGCTCTTCAGGATTAGTGGGGACCATACAGACTTCCCTGGTGGCTCAGACGGTAAAGCGTCTGCCTACAATGTGGGAGACCCAGGTTCAATCCCTGGGTCGGGAAGGTCTCCTGGAGAAGGAAATGGCAACCCACTCCAGTATCTTGCCTGGAAAATCCCAGGGACGGAGGAGTTTGGTGGGCTACAGTCCATGGGGTCGCAAAGAGTTGGACACAACTGAGCGACTTCACTTTCACTTTATACAGTCTGGAGGTTGCAGCTATATATTCTCACAAACATCATAGTCAAAGCAACAAAACCTATGACACCTGGAAGGCATCTAGCCATTTAGAGAGGGTGATGACAAGGGTCTCTGGCAAGGTAACAGGATTTAAACCACACAGTGCCCCAGACCCTGCAAGCCTCCTGCAAGTAGAAACTACCCATTCCCTTCTAATCACCTTCTACTGACATCAATCCCAAAGCCCCTTCAGCTGCTGTGTTCCAACCACCTGAGCAAGCAGCCTCTCTGTCTTTCACAGGACACCATGGCACACAAGAAAGTTCTTCAGGCTCCAGGTAATTTTTAAAAAATGAAAACAATAAGGAGATCACTTCTTTCTCCTCATGTTAACAAAGACTGACAAAACTCAGAATTAAAGGGATGTGTGGAAATGATCATTCTGATGTATCATTGGTGAAAATATAAATTGATATAACCTTTCTGAAAGGCAATTTGGCAGCAAAAAAGACTTTAAAATGTGTATAGCCCTTAACTCAACAAATTACAAACATTTATATTTGTATGTTTATCACAGCACTGATTAATGCAAAAATTAAAATGGAAGCAGTCTCGTGATTGACATTAAAGAAAGGATTAAATGAAGCACAGTGCTTTTATTCAATAGACTACCATGCAGTCATTCATAAAGTTGCAGGAAATCTACATTTGGGAGAATAGATCCAGTTACACTATAGCATGTACACTATGATTGTGAATCTCTACAGAAGGACAGCTGTAAAAATGTTTCCTGCTGCTTTGGGGCATGGTTCCCGAGGGCACCTATAAAAGGTTGCCTGAACCCTAAACATGGTACTTCATATTTTTTGATCACCTCTAAGTTCAGGTAGATCTTCTGGCACATGTACTGCTTTTAGAGATCAAAGATTTCCAGGAATCCTTACCACTTCATCTTGACAAAATTCAAGTTCTTCTTCCTTACAATTAAGGAAATTTATAACAATATCAATATATAAAATGTGAAAACTGGATTTTAAAAAATAAGACATTTTTAGAGGATTCATCCATATGGTTCCACATCTAAATACAAAGCACATTTTCCAAATTATTATAGCCATGAAATCAGAGACATCTCAGAATCGATAGTATCTCACAATTATTCTCAGACAGGCTGCAGTAATAAACTAGTTGTCATGACTGGCACATTTATGAAAACCTGCAAAATTCATATTAGTCTGGTTTCAAGAAAATTCAAGAGACAATAATGGAACGCTCTTTTAACATCTAGAAACCATAAGCTTTGTGTGGAAGCGAAAGGAACAATAGAGAACAAAGCATTTTTAACAACGTTCTCATAGAAGGAATCACAAAGCAAGCTCACTCTACATGAGTATTAAGCGTCTTTTCAGGACCAGCACTATTCATGGCACACAAAAGGATACGTCATGAATGAGCAAGCTATTAATGACTTGGAATTCAAAAGGGGTTCAGAGATGAATTCTGAATATGGATAAGTTTTCAGGGTAACATCCAACTTATTTTAGTGAGTGTTCTGTTTTAGGTACCCACCGGAGAAATATATGATACATTTTATACTTAATTAAGTTTAAACATATTCTTTGAATCAGAATAAAATTAACATTACAAGTGATAACACAATAAGATATTTTTATAGTTTAATTTAAAGTATATTTTTTTCATGATACATAAAATAATGGTGTATCTTACAACAGAAAGCAGATTAAATTAGATAAAAGATAGTAGCAGATATTCTAGAAAAAGAGAATCAAGAAAACCAAATGAAAGAATTTGCATTGTTTCATGGAACACAAGATTCTTTGATGCTGTTCAAATAATAAAGTCTCAACAGAATGTTTTTCTTACACAGCCATGTCATTACTGCCACCTGACTGATGGTTATTATAAGAAACCATCAATTTAATATGCATCCTGATTACTAAATTTGAGATGTTAAATTGTAGGGGGAAGTTGACTTTACTATTGATAAAATAAATACTAAAATAAAAGAATCTCAAAACTGAAAGGCAAATATCCAGATAGAAAATATCCATTGCATTTCCCCGCAGAATCAATTAAAAATCATGTCAGGTACACCATCTTGAAATTTCAAAATTCCAAGGATAATAAGATGACAATAAAAGCTTCAAATTAGAGAAGGAAAAAAAAAAGTTCACATTTAAAGGCTCAAGAGTTAGAATAGCATCAGACTACTCTTTGGCTAAAATGGCACCAAGAAGACTATGAAATACTCCAGCAAAATGCTAAGGGAGCTTTTACAGTTTTGTTTTGTTTTGTTTTTCTCTGTAATTGATTTCTAATTTCATAGCATCATGGTCCAAAAAGATGCTTGACATAATTTCAATTTTCTTAAATTTACCGAGGCTTGTGACCTAAGATGTGATCTACCCTGGAGAATGTTCCGAGTGCACTTGAGAAGAAAATGTATTCTGCTGCTTTTGGATGTAATGTCCTTTAAAGGTCAATTAAGCCTACCTGGTCTATGTGTCATTTAAGATTTGTGTTTCCTTATTAATTTTCTGTCTCATGATCTGTCCACTGATATAAGTAGAGTGTTAAAGACCTCCACCATTATTGTGTTACTGTCAATTTCCCCTTTTATGGCTGTTTAGCATTTGTCTTATGTATTGAAGTGCTCTTATGTTGAGTGCATAAATATTTACAATTGTTATATCTTCTTCTTAGGTCCCTTGATCATTATGTAGTATCCTTCCTTGTCTCTCTTATAATAGTCTTTATTTTAAAGTCTATTTGTTCTGATATAAGTATTGCTACTCCAGCTTTCTTTTGATTTCCATATGCATGGAATATCTTTTCCCAGCCTCTCACTTTCAATCTGTATATGTCCCTAGGTCTGAAGTGGGTCTCTGTAGACAGCAAATATATGGGTCCTGTTTGTGTATACATTCAGCCAGTCTATGTCTTTTGGTTGGAGTATTTAGTCCATTTGCACTTTAAGTAATTATTGATATGTATGTTCCTATTGCCATTTTCTTAATTGTTTGGGGTTTGTTTTTGTAGGTTTTTTTTTTTCTTCCCATCCTCTTTTGTTCTCTTCTCTTGTGTTTCTTGCCTAAAGATGTTCCTTTAGTATTTGTTGTAAAGCTGGTTTGGTGGTGAATTCTCTGAGCTTTTGCTTGTCTATAAACCTTTTGATTTCTCTGGCAACTCTAAATGAGAGCCTTGTTGGGTACAGTATTGTTAGTCATAAGTTTTTCTTTTCATCACTTTAAATATAGCCTGTCTCTCCCTTCTGGCCTGCAGAGTTTCTTTGCTAACAAATCAGCTGATAACCTTATGGGGAATCCCTTGTATTGAATATGTCATTTGTTCATTTTCCCTTGTTGCTTTTAATATTTTTTCTTTGTATTTAACTTTTACTAGTTTGATTAATATGTGTCTCAGCATGTTTACCCTGTGTGGGATTCTCTGCACTTTCTGGACTTTAGTAACTATTTATTTCCTTTCCAATGTTAGGAAAGTTTTCAATTATGATCTCTTCAAATATTTTCTCAGGCCTTTTATCTTTTTCTTCTGGGATCCCTATGATTCAAATGTTGACAAGTGTAATGTTTTCCTGGAGAGCTACAAACATCAAAACAGTATAGTACTGGCACAAAAACAGAAATACAGATTAACAAAACAGGATAGAAAGCCTAGAGAGAAACCCACACACCTGTGGTCACCTAATCTATGACAAAGGAGGTAAGAACATACAATAGAGAAAAGACAGTCTCTTCAATAAGTGGTGTTGAGAAAAGTGGACAGGAACATGTAAAAGGATGAAATTAGAACACTCCCTAATACATACACAAAAATAAACTCAAAATGGATTACACACCTAAATGTAAGGCCATATACTATAAAACTCTTAGAGGAAAACATAGGCAGAGCATTCTTTGACATAAATCAGAGCAAGATCTTTTTTGATTCACCTTCTAGAGTAATGAAAATAAAAACAAAAATAAACAAATGGGATCTAATTAAACTTAAAAGCTTCTGCACATCAAAGGAAATCATAAACAAAAAGAAAACTGATAACTCTCATAATGGGAGAAAATATTTTCAAATGAAGCAACTGACAAAGGATTAATATCCAAAATGTACAAACAGCTCATGCTCAATATCAAAAAAACAAATAACTCAATCAAAAAATGAGCAGAAGATCTAAACAGACATTTCTCCAAAGGAGAAATACAGATAGCCAAAAAGCACCTGAAAAGATGCTCAACATCACTAATTGTTAGAGAATGCAAATCAAAACTACAATGAGGTATCTCACACCAGTCAGAATGGCCATCATCAAAAAAATCTACAAACAGTAAATGCTGGAGAGGGTGTAGAGAAAAGGGAACCCTCCTTTCCAGTCCTGTGGCCACTGCTGAGTTTTCCAAATTTGCTGGCATATTGAGTGCAGCACTTTCATAGCATCATCTTTCAGGATTTGAAATAGCTCTACTGGAATTCGGAATGTAAATTGGTACAGCCACTATGGAGAACAAGTATGGAGGTTTCTTAAAAAACTAAAAATAGAACTATCATATGACCCAGCAGTCCCACTCCTGGGCATATATGTGGAGAAAACCATAATTGCAAAAGATACATGTACCCCAATGTTCACTGAAACACTGTTTACAATATCCAGGACATGGAAGTTACCTAAATGTCCATCAACAGAAAAATAAATAAGGAAAATGTGGTGCATATATACAATGCAATATTAGTCAGCTGTAAAAAAGAACAACACAATGCCATTTGCAACAACATGGATGACATAGAGATTGTCATACTGAGTGAAGGAAGTCAGATACAGAAAGACAAATATCATATGATATGGCTTATATGTGGAATCTAAAAAAAAAAAAAAAAAGAACTTATTTACAAAACAGAACTAGGGTCATGGATGTAAAAAACAAACTTATGGACACCAGGATAAGTAAGGGTGGGATAAACGGGGAAATTGGGCTTGACATATACACACTACTATATATAAAACAGATAACTAATAAGAACTTTCTGTCTAGCACAGGGAAATCTATTCAGTACTCTGCAATGGCCTATATGGGGAAAGAATCCGAAAAAAAAAAAAAAAAAAGAATGGCCATACACATACGTATAACTTGGAGAAAGAAATGGCAACCCACTCCAATATTCTTGCTTGGAGGATCCCCATAGACAGAGGACATTGGTGGGTTGCAGTCCATAGGGTTGCAAAGAATCAAACACAACTGAAGTGACTTAGCACATACGCCTATGTATAACTGATTGACTTTGATATACACCTGAAACTAAAACAACATTGTAAATAAACTATACTCCAATAATTTTTTTTTAAATGCTGAGTGAAAATGACTTGTAAAAAGAATCCTAGATCCAGATAAACTATCCATCAGGTGTAAAACAGAATAAAAACATTCTCAGATATAAAATATCTCAAAGGATTCACCTCAAGATACCCTTTCTTAGGAAGATACTGGAGGATGTGCTCTACTCCTCAAAACATGAGATTAATCAAGTTAAAGCAAGAAGATGTGGAAATCAGGAAACAAAGAACCTAACATAAGAAAGAGGTAAAGAAATCTGCAGAATGATTACGCTGCAGATACTATCAGCTCTTCATCAAAATCCATTCCCTCTTCTCTGGACTCACAGCTAGACAACTTTATCTCAGCCACTCTTGTAGACTTAGCCACAAGACTGAGTTCTAGGCAAAGATATCCAAGTGAGAGGGATGTAAGCCACTCCCAGGACTACCTCTATTCTTTTTTCATCATTATTTAACACAGCTTCACATTTTTAAATTTTTAATTGGCAGATAATTACTTTACAATATTGCAATGGCTTTTTGCCATATATCAACATGAATCAGGGATTTGATTTAGGTCATACCTGAATGGTCTAGTGGCTTTCCTTACTTTCTTCAATTGAAGTCTGAATTTGGCAATAAGGGGTTGATGATCAGAGCCACAGTCAGCTCCCTGTCTTGTTTTTGTTGACTGTATAGAGCTTCTCCATCTTTGGCTGCAAAGAATATAATCAATCTGATTTCAGTATTGACCATCTGGTGATGTGGATGTGTAGAGTCTTCTCTTGTGTTGCTGGAAGAGGGTGTTTGCTATTATCAGTGAGTTCTCTGGGAAAAACTCTGTTAGCCTCTACCCAGCTTCATTTTGTACTTCAAGGCCAAATTTTCCTGTTACTCCAGGTATTTCTTGACTTCCTACTTTTGCATTCCAGTCCCCTATAATGAAAAGGACATTTTTGGGGGGTGTTAGTTATAGAAAGTCTTGTAAATCTTCATAGAACCGTTCAGCTTCTTCAGCATTACTAGTCGGGGCATAGACTTCGATTACCATGATATTGAATGGTTTGCCTTGGAAATGAACAGAGATCATTCTGTTGTTTGTGAGACTGCATGCAAGTACTGCATTTTGGACTCTTCTGTTGACTATGATGGCTACTCCATTTCTTCTAAGGGATTCTTGCCAACAGTAGTAGATATAATGGTCATCTGAGCTAAATTCACCCATTCCAGTCCATTTTAGTTCACTGATTCATAAAATGTCAATGTTCACTCATGCAATCTCCTGTTTGACCACTTCCAATTTGCCTTGATTCATGGACCTAACATTCCAGGTTCCTATGTTCCTTACAGCATCAGACCTTGCTTCTATCACCAGTCACATCCATAACTAGGCATTGTTTTGCTTTGGCACCATCCCTTCATTCTTTCTGGAGTTATTTCTCCACTGATCTCCCATAGCATATTGGGCACTTACCGACCTGCAGAATTCAACTTTCAGTGTCATATCTTTTTGCCTTTTCACGGTGTTCATAGGGTTCTCAAGTGACAAATGGATTCAAGGGATTAGATTTGATAGACAGAGTGCCTGAAGAACTATGGATGGAGGTTCGTGACAATGAACAAGAGGCAGTGATTAAGACCATTCCCATGAAAAATAAATGCAAAAAGGCAAAATGGTTGACTGAGGAGGCCTTACAAATAGCTGAGAAAATAAGAGAAGCTAAAAGCAAAGGAGAAAAGGAAATATATACATATTTGAATGCAGAGTTCCAAAGAATAGCAAGGAGAGGTAAGAAAGCCTTCCTCAATGATCAATGCAAAGAAATAGAGGAAAATAACAGAATGGGAAAGACTAGAGATCTCAAGAAAATTAGAGATACCAAGGGAACATTTCATGCAGAGATGGGCAGAATAAAGACACAAATAGTATCGACCTAACAGAAGCAGAAGATATTAAAAAGAGGTGGCAAGAATACACAGAACTATACAAAAAAGATCTTAACAACCCAGATAACCACAATGGTGTGATAACTCACCTAGAGCCTGGAGTGTGAAGTCAAGTCAGCCTTAGGAAGCATCAATATGAACAAAGCTACTGGAGGTGATGGAATTCCTGTTGAGCTAATACAAATTCTAAAAGATGATGCTATTAAAGTGCTGCACTCAATTTCCCAGCAAATTTGGAAAACTGAGCATTGGCCACAGGACTGGAAAAGGTCAGTTTACATTCCAATCTCAAAGAAAGGCAATGTCAAACACTGTTCAAACTGCTGCACAATTGCACTCATCTCACGCTAGCAAAGTAATGCTCAAAATTCTCAAACAGAGACTTCAATAGTATTTGAACTGTGAACTTTCAGATGTTCAAGCTGGATTTAGAAAAGGCAGAGGAACCAGAGATCAAATGGCAACATCCATTGGATTACTGAAAAAGAGAGAGTTCCAGAAAAACATCTACTTCTGCTTTATTGACTATACCAAAGCCTTTGACTGTGGGTCACAACAAACTGGAAAATTCTTCAAGAGATGGGAATACCAGACCACCTTAGCTGCTTCCTAAGAAATCTGTATGCAGGTCAAGAAGCAACAGTCAGAACTGGACATGGAACAATGGACTGGTTACAAATTGGGAAAGGAGTACATCAAGGCTGTACATTGTCACCCTGCTTACTTAACTTACATAAAGAGTACATCAAGGCTGTACATTGTCACCCTGCTTACTTAACTTACATACAGAGTACATCATGCGAAATGCCAGGCTGGATGAAGCACAAGCTGGAATCAAGATTGCTGGGAAAAATATCAGTAACCTCAGATATGCAGGTGACACCACCCTTACAGCTGAAAACAAAGAACTAAAGAGCCTCTAGATGAAAGTGAAAGAGGAGAGTGAAAAAGCTGGCTTAAAACTTAACACTCAAAAAACTAAGATCATGACATTTGGTCCCATCATTTCATGGCAGATAAATGGGGAAACAATGGAAACATTGAGAGAATTTATTTTCTTGGGCTCCAAAATCACTGCAGATGGTGACTGCAGCCAAGAAATGAAAAGATGCTTGCTCCTTGGAAGAAAATCTATGACAAACCTAGACAGCATATTAAAAAGGAGAGACATTACTTTGCCAATGAAGGTCTGTCTAGTAAAAGCTATGGTTTTTCCTGTGGTCATGTATGGATGTGAGAGTTGGACTCTAAAGAAAGCTGAGTGCCAAAGAACTGATGCTTTTGAACTGTGGTGTTGGAGAAGACTCTTGAGAGTCCCTTGGACTGCAAGGAGATCAAACATCCTAAAGGAAATCAGTCCTGGGTCTTCATTGGAAGGACTGATGCTGAAGCTGAAACTCCAATACTTTGGCCTTCTGATGCAGAGAACTGACCCATTGGAAAAGACCCTGATGCTGGGAAAGTTTGAAGGCAGGAGAAGAAGGGGATGACAAGAGGATGAGATGGGTGGATGGCATCACTGACTCGATGGATATGAGTTTGAGCAAGCTCTGGGAGTTGGTGATGGAAAGGGATGCCTGGTGTGCTCCAGTCCATGGCATTGCGAAGAGTCCAACATGACTGAGCGACTGCACTGAACTGAACTGAACATCAGTCATAGGCATATGTGTATCCCCTCCCTCCTTAACCTCCTGCTCACCTCCCTCACCAGCCCATCCCTCCAGGTTGTCAGAGAACACCAACTTCAGATGCCCTGCAAGATACATCAAACTCTATTTTACATATTTTAATCTATTTTACATATAGTAATGTATACATCATGAGAAACGTTGGACTGGAAGAAACACAAGCTGAAATCAAGATTTCCAGGAGAAATATCAATAACCTCAGATATGCAGATGACACCACCCTTTTGGCAGAAAGTGAAGAGGAGCTAAAAAGCCTCTTGATGAAAGTCAAAGAGGAGAGCGAAAAAGTTGGCTTAAAGCTCAACATTCAGAAAATGAAGATCATGGCATCCGGTCCCATCACTTCATGGGGAATAGATGGGGAAACAGTGGAAACAGTGTCAGACTTTATTTTGGGGGGCTCCAAAATCACTGCAGATGGTGATTGTAGCCATGAAATTAAAAGATGCTTGCTCCTTGGAAGAAAAGTTACGTCCAACCTAGATAGCATATTCAAAAGCAGAGACATTACTTTGCCAGCAAAGGTCCATCTAGTCAAGGCTATGGTTTTTCCTGTGGTTATGTATGGATGTGAGAGTTGGACTGTGAAGAAGGCTGAGCACCGAAGAATTGATGCTTTTGTACTGTGGTGTTGGAGAAGACTCTTGAGAGTCCCTTGGACTGCAAGGAGACCCAACCAATCCATTCTTAAGGAGATCAACCCTGGGATTTCTTTGGAAGGAATGATGCTAAAGCTGAAACTCCAGTACTTTGGCCACCTCATGAGAAGAGTTGACTCATTGGAAAAGACTGTGATGCTGGGAGGGATTGGGGGCAGGAGAAGGGGACGACAGAGGATGAGATGGTTGGATGGCATCAGTGAGTCTGAGTGAACCCTGGGAGTTGGTGATGGACAGGGAGGCCTGGCGTGCTGCGATTCATGGGGTCGCAAAGAGTCGGACATGACTGAGCGACTGAACTGAACTGAACTGAATGTATACATTTCAGTTATTCTCTCAAATTATCCCACCTTCTCCCTCTTGCACTGATTCCAAAACCTTATTCTTTATGTCTGTGTCTCCTTTGCTGCCCTGCACATAGGATCATCAGTACCACCTTTCTAGATTCCATATATATCACAGAAAACTAACCAAACTGATCACATGGACCACAGCCTTGTATAACTCAATGAAACTATGAGCCATGCCGTGTAGGGCCACCTAAGACAGACGGGTCATGGTGGAGAGTTCTGACAAAACGTGGTCCACTGGAGAAGGGAATGCCAAACCACGTCAGTATTCTTGCTTTAAGAATCCCATGAACAGAATGAAAAGGCAAACTCTGTTCCATTTTAAATCACTGTCTCTTTAGCATATACTACCAATGAGCCCACACCTAAACATTACCTTCCACAAATCATCCAAGTAAATAAGACAGAAAAAAGCAAACTTCCTTCCTCATACTCATTTCCAGACCAGCTTTCATGCCAGTTTCATGACTGAACACACCTCGCATAAGACTGACATGAAAGGCCCCTTCTTCTCAGCAAAATATGACTTTTTCCCATGACCTCAATTTATCAGCCAAGGGAAGATGGATACAACCTAAAGATGTTTATTCACACAAAGCAATTCAAAAACTTTCCCAGTTACAAAAATAAATTCGGTGCAAACCTAAGACAGTAACCCTAGTCCTGGCTCAAAGTTAAGGGTTCTTATCATCACACAATGCAATTCATCCTTAATGGGGATCAGCACATAAAAAGCATTGTGGTTAAGTCAGAAATAAGGAAAAACTTCCTTTCTCAAATTATCTTTCGAAAAAAAAAATTGTGGGCAGCAGGATGACAAAAACCTTTACAGAGATATTACAAAAATCTTTTTTTGAAGATTTTTATGAGTCAAGCAGAGCCTCATTATTTTCCAGATAGAACCAGTGAAAGTTCCGCTCTAGGTTATAACCAGCGTTCACATTTTAATCAGAGTTTTCCCATTTCTTTAACCATTTAAAAGACCCAAAGACATTTTACACCTAGACAAAACCTATTACTATATTGCATTATTTAATAAATCCCTCTTTTTAAACTCTTTCTATACATTCTCTTCCCCTCACAATGAAGCTTACCTTTGATATTTCAATGCAAGGATGTAAGAGTGTGCTGCTATGTTGCTCTTCTTTGAAAAAAACAGACACTGAGGACCACACTCAGAATTCCTGGTTATGATATTCACTTTTGGAAATGCTCACCCATTATCTTATTTACACATTACTGATACTATTAACAGAATTTATATATCATCTTTGTTCAAAGGAAAAAATGCACTTCACATCCATTATTTCATTCATCTTTGTACCATTCCTCTGAAGTGTGGTGAGTATAGTTGCCTCACACTATTTTAATGGAAAAAAACTTAACCAGAAAAGATCCATTATACTTGATGTAGATAAACAGCTTCTATGAAGAGTATCTACATCAATTGAAGAATAAACCCTCAATTACAGAATATCTCTGTCAATATCCTGAATGAGAACAGCAAGGTATAAATACTGCAATTCTGCCAATTTTATTCATTTTAAAATAAATGCCTGTTCTTGGATATTATTCATGTATGTCATTAAACCTTTTGGGACAACAAAATAGCCCTAAATACATAAATGCAAATCTAAACAAAAAATAAAGAACAGTATTTCATTAATGAATAGAATTATATATATTCTGTATATAATATTGTAAGAATATATATTACAGTATATAATAGTATAACTATACTATTATATATTGTCACTGATATCTCAGAATTGCATACTTACAGGTGTCATTATAGAAGGAAATTATGACCTTTTCTGCCCACAATTAGCTTAATCCTAATGACTATTAATATATAATTTGAGTTTTACGTTAGTCAGCCATTCTTGACACAAAGTGACAACTGATACAAAATGACTGAATCTTCTAGGACTTTAGGCAAGTAATAATCCAACCAGTCCATTCTGAAGGAGATCAGCCCTGGGATTTCTTTGGAGGGAATGATGCTAAAGCTGAAACTCCAGTACTGTGGCCACCTCACGCGAAGAGTTGACTCATTGGAAAAGACTCTGATGCTGGGAGGGATTGGAGGCAGGAAGAGAAGGGGACAAAAGAGGATGAGATGGCTGGATGGCATCACTGACTTGATGGATGTGAGTTTGAGTGAACTCTGGGAGTTGGTGATGGACAGGGAGGCCTGGCGTGCTGCGATTCATGGGGTCGCAAAGAGTCGGACACAACTGAGCGACTGAACTGAACTGAACTGAATAATAATTATTTTTAAGCTGTAACATTTTAAGAAATCACCAGGCTATACATTATTTACATAACACAATGAATATTATTTTTCAGTTCAGTTCAGTTCAGTCGCTCAGTCGTTTCCGACTATTTGCAACCCCATGAATCGCAGCACTCATATGCAATGACAGTGATGGTTGCCTACCCAATATCCATTCTCCCCCTCTTTTTTAATAATAAAGGAATCCTAGTCTGGAGAATCCCAGGGGCGGGGGGGCCTGGTGGGCTGCCGTCTATGGGGTCGCACAGAGTCAGACACGACTGAAGCGACTTAGCAGCAGAGCAGCAGCATTTAGGGAGGTACTGATTTTTCCAGATTAAATTTTTTTTTTTTAATTTTAAGCCTTCTATTTCTCAGACTTCCCTGCCATCAGAGATGGCCACTGACATAGTTCTGGTCGATAAGATATTAGTAGAAGTCTATCAAATGCATCTTCTTGGGTGCTATCATTTTCCTTTATTAAAAAGACTATAGATTTTCCTGGTGGTCCAAGGGTTAAGACTCCATGCCCCCAGTGCAGAGGCACAGTATCATCTCTGGTCAGGGAACTAAGATCTCACATGCTACAGGGTGGAATAAATAATTTAATAAAAGGACTATCACCTGATGCATGCCTTGTCTTTTTGTCCAGCCCTTCTTCCTGTCTGTAGTACAGCAGCTATTCTGGAGGCTCACTGTCTTTTCACCAAAAGAAGGAAAACCATATGCTAATGATGGTCGAGTTAAAAGCAAGGAGCCTGAATTCATGGTAACTTCAAGGATGGTGCAGTTGCTCCAGCTTTGTACTATCTCCCTCCAGATATCTCATGGCATACAAAAAATAAACTCCTCATGTACAGTTGACAAGGGGGAAAGATGGAGGGGAGGGATGAATTGGGAGGTTGGGATTGGCATATGCACACTGCTGCTGCTGCTGCTGCTGCTGCTAAGTCGCTTCAGTCGTGTCCGACTCTGTGCGACCCCACAGACGGCAGCCCATTGGGCTCCACCATCCCTGGGATTCTCCAGGCAAGAACACTGGAGTGGGCTGCCACTTCCTTCTCCAATGCATGAAAGTGAAAAGTGAAAGTGAAGTCGCTCAGTCATGTCCGACCCAGCGACCCCATGGACTGCAGCCTTCCAGGCTCCTCCGTCCATGGGAGTTTCCAGGCAAGAGTACTGGAGTGGGATGCCATTGCCTTCTCCATATGCACACTACTATATGCAAAATAGATAATCAACAAGGATCTACTGTATAGCACAGGGAACTATACTTAATACTTTGTAATAACCTATGCGGCAAAAGAATTTGAAAAAGAATACACATATGAATATGCATAACTAAATCACTTTGCTGTACACTAAAAACTATCACAACATTGTGAATCGACTATACTCCAATACAAAATAAAACATTTTGTAATTTAAAACACAAATAAACTCCTTACTTGTAGTATTACATTTCACTTTTTACTCTTGAATGAATACAATCTTGATAAAATAACAAGTATATTTCAATTAATTCTTTTCTCTCTTCATATGACGTAATGAAAAATTAATCCCCTACACTTAAGAAAGGCAAATTCAAATGAAGGATGGACAGGTGCTATGTCACACAAAAATTATCTTGCATCTTTTATGTACACTTACTGTGAATGTCTATCCTTCTTTAACCTCTGAAGTCCAGCTTGAAAATACTTCTCAGTCATGTGAAAGTGTGAAGTCAGAAGAAAAAAAACCTAGACTAAAGAGGGTAACCAACTCTGCTATACATTTTTGCCTATAAATCCAAATGAGGAAAAAAAATTAAGACTCATTGGTATTCTCCAGCTATACCCTCATCTTAGTGAAGATTATAGATAAGTAGGAGGTGTGACTCACAGAAATAGTTTTCCTCACATAAATTTTACCCATTGAATAAAATCTGAAATATTCTCTGAGCGAGACAAAATAGAGACTCTTTGAGTCTTTTGCTAAACCTCATGCTATCAACAGTAAAATAAAAATTCTACAAATTTTCCAAAATTTTCACACCCAAACTTCCTCAGAATAAGGATATTTATACCATATACTAGTCTAAATGTTGCAGGCCGAGATCAGTAATTACAAAGATCTATAAACACTCATTTTATCCTTCAAAAATGTAAGACCAAATTCATGACAAGTAGTTTACATATTCAGTTGGGAATCTATTTGGCTGGAGTGACAGGAAACCTAATAAATAGTGGAAGAAATAGGAGTTTGTTTTTTTGTCTTCTCATGGAATAATAAGCGTGAAGGTAGGCAGTGCAAAGATGATAAATCTACTTTAAGATGTCATCAAAACTCCAAGCTACTTCTTCCTTTTTGCTTCATCATCCTAAGTGAGTGGTTTTCTTCCTCATGCTAGCAAGATAGCTGCTCACCTCAAAGCAAAAAGGTGATAAGGGTCAAGGGCAAGAGCCTTCTCCTTGAGAAACTTTGCCTTTTCAAAACTGTACATGATCCCCAGACATCTCCATCTAATCATTGTAATGTGGGCCAATCCTAGCTTCATGGGAGACTGGAAAGGTGAATAATTTCCTTTCCAATATGTACAACAGATAAAAGATAAAGATGATGAATGGATGTTTCATGAGCAATCTACAATATCACTACACCTCCAGACCAATCAGACTTAGAGCCATGCACATTAGTATCGTCACTATTGTCATTTTCACCATCAGCATTAAAGTATTTGTTCTACAAATTGTAGTGTGTTATTTCCATATAGTTGAGTAATCCTCATTCAACCATGACCTCTCTAATCATTGCAAATGTCAGACCAAATCAAGGTATTACAATAAGTTCAAACTAAAAAAATATTTGTTCCCTGGAATGAATAACACAGTGGTCCCCCAGTTTGGGGAAGAGGGGTGAATTGGTTTCAGGACTCCCACACACACCAAAATCATCTGTGAATGATCAAGTCCTTCATATATAATGGCATAGTACAGTGGCATTTCAGTATCCATAGACTCCACATCCATGTAGTAGGTGAGCTCTCAATCAACCACAGTTGGTTAAATCCATGGATGCAGAACCCACAGATACTGACTATACTTAATTGCACAGGCTTATCCAAAAATTCCCCTAATGCTGTATCAAATAATTCTCCCTAAAGTTTCACTAAATTATAATGCTGAAAAGAATCTTAGAAATTATTATCATAATTCAAAGTCTTAATTATGCCCTGATGCTTACACAGGGATGTCATGTACCCACTTAGTGACACAGCAGAACAGGAACTCAGGGCTTCTGATTCCCAGTTCTCACTTATTTAGTTATTTTTAAAGCAACCCTAATAACAAAACTCCTTTAAAAGATGTACACAAATGTAGAGAACAAACGTATGGATACCAAGAGGAAAGGGGGATGGTGGAAGGATGAATTAAGAGATTGAGATTGACATATATACACTATTAAACTAATGACAACCTGCTGTATAGCACAGGGAACTCTACTCACTGCTCTGTGTTAACCTAAATAGGAAGGAAATCCAAAAGAGGGGATATACGTATATGTATAGCCAATTCACTTTGCTGTAAAATAGAAACTAACACAACAATGTAAAGCAACTATACGCCAACAAAAATTGTTTAAATAAATAAAGAGAGAAAAGCACTAGGGGAAAAATCTGTTACTCTATTATTTGTTTTTCTACAACTCTCCATTTTTCTGCATTGAGTTTTTCACCTAGTATATATCGTAGCATTTCAAGTCATTTCAGGGTTTTATTTCTCATCCATGGAGTTGCACCAGTTACAGAAAAGTATAGAGTAGCTTCCTTTAAACATATATAGGTAGCTTCCTAGAAGTAATTTTAACTATTCTAATAAATACTGTTCTCACTTCCTTATCTCTGAATTTAGAGACATTTGTCATTCTATGCTCTTAAATTATTATGATGCATAATATAAGAAAACCATGGATGTCATTTTCTTCTTACTCTCAAAAAGTCCCCAGTCAATCCCTCAAATGCCACTCTGCGCTCTCTTCTTTGAGCCCATAACATGTGATATGGGTAAAAAGTAGGTTTAAATGACCACCAGAGCGGCCCTACTAGAGGAAGGGAAAATATCTCCAAGGGCAACGTTTCTCCATACGGTGAGAGAGTGAAAGAGACAGAAGCAGAGAAAGAGTCTTTCCAAGGAATCATAAGATCTCTGCATGTGTGTGGTGGGGGGAGGTGGGAGCGGTGTTGCAGGCTGAGTTGCCTGTTTTTATCTCCGACAGTCTGTTTTAACATCTGCTGGTCCTGCTATATCTTTCTCACCTACTGACTCTCTAGAACCTTCAGGAAGAAAAATTCCTCAGCACAAGAATGCACTGTGCCGCAACCCACAAGCCTTTAAAGGGGGGCCTGTCTACAATATGAGGCATTCAAGTCACCTGTCCCAGGAAAGACATCCACAGATATCACTCAGTACAAACAACACAAAAACAGAATCTAGGCATCTTTCTTAGGACTTCATAAACCTCCAAGATTATATGCAAATTTGGGGTTTATGTTAATTTTGCTAGATAATTGGTCCATATGTTCATCAGATTTTCAAACATACTTATTTTTTAAAGATATCATTGTGCAATCCCAACATATGAAAGTATTATTTTCTCTTTAGAAAAAGGTACTGAAAAACCACGCCTCAATATAAAATTTTGTCTTCTCAAAATAAAGTGATTCTGGTTTCTTAAAGAAAATATAAAATTAAGAAACACTAAGAACTTATAATAAACAAGTCTTGCCATTATTGAATTAAAGGAACTTAACCTCCCTATGGCCTTTCAAGGTATCAGTTTTCTTAACTATAGAACAATAGGATTGATTTGAAATAGGTGATCTCTAAGCTCGCTTTCAGTTTAGAAAGGTTGTAATTCTATGAGTCAGCACTATGGTATAAACCAGGACAGTCAAAATCAGAATCCTGTTATCTTTTCCTTAATCTGAACAAAATATCAGCAAGTTGCTCATGCAAATAACATCATTTATTGTCTCTACTGTTTAAAGTCCATTTAATAGAGGATCTTTTTAGCATTTCCTAGAGATGGCAACAGATAATAAGTATTGATATTTTTCAAATGCTTTCAGACAACTTAGAGAAAAAGATTCAGTATAGAAAATACTGCATACATAGATTTTTGCTTAGATTTCACTGGCAGGATGTGATATAACATTTAACTATCCAATTATAGCAATACTAAGTAAATTAAACGAAATATAAATTATGTACTGATTTTTAAAACAGGTTAAATGGAAACAAATGCGAATTACTGGAAAACACAATTCAAACCAGTATTTTCAACTATATTAACAGATAACATGGATGAGGAGTTAGAGTGCTTTTAAAAAGCATATGCTTCTGGTGCAGGCAAGATGGCGCACACATCCCTCCTCTTCACTTAATGTAACTAAGAATCTTGAAAATAAGAAAACAGGCCAACAGAGGAGTACTCAGAACAGTGAGAAGGAGGTGGATTAGTTAGTGGCCCTGGACTAGAGGAACAACAGAGCAGAAGGTGTCTTATGACTCCCTACCCAACAGCAGGTTATGTGGGCCCTGAGTCTCCAACCCATCCCCGCAGCCCCACAATCTAGCCGTAGGTGATATAGGTAGGCTTACATTCCTCCCTCTCATCTAACTGGGGTCCAGCCAGCAACACCAGATGGCCTCACCACATTGGCAGGGGGAATCCTGCCACAGCCAGCTCCAGGCCCAGCAGTGCTCCTTATCCCTGAAGGCTAAAAAGTCACTTCTCTTACCTACAAGCATCAGCAGGACTGGCCTGGGCAGATCCCTTCTGGTCCCTTCCAGGGGCATCAGCAGGGCTCACTGGGAGCTCCAGAAATACCAGACAAGTCAGGCAATCTGAAATAGCACCACAAAGCCTCTGGAAATTAAACTGCCATTGGAACTGCAGCCCACAAAAGTAATTCAGGACTTGTGTCCTAAATCTAAACAGGGTGACTGTCTGTTAAAGTATAAGATTTCAATAGGACCCAGAACCTCTTGATGTTGTAGCCAAAATACCAAGGATACAATCACAACTCAAATGAGAAAAAAAAAAAAATGCTCACTCGCGACCGACTCCTAGCGACCCCATGGACTGCAGCCTATTGGAACTACAGCCCACAAAAGTAATTCAGGACTTGTGTCCTAAATCTAAACAGGGTGACTGTCTGTTAAAGTATAAGATTTCAATAGGACCCAGAACCTCTTGATGTTGTAGCCAAAATACCAAGGATACAATCACAACTCAAATGAGAAAAAAAAAAAAATAGACTAAAACCAACACAAAATGAATCACATTAGAATTATTTAGTAAGAATTTTAGAGCATCCATTATAAAAGTGCTTCAACAAGCAAATTCTCTGGAAAAAAAAAGAAAGGAAAATTTCAACAAAGACACATAAGTGCTAGAAAGAACCAAATGGCAATTACAGAGCTAAAAAATATAAGAAACAAAATAAAACAGTCATTGGATGGGCTCAGTAGTGGAGATGATAGAGTCAGTGCACTTGAGACTAGATCAACATAATTTATCCAAACTGAATAACAGAGAGAAACTAAGACCCCCTCCAAAAAAAAAAAAAAGAAGAAGAAGATGACAAACAGAGCCTCAGGATTCTGTGGGACAGTAGCAAATGATCCAATATTCATATCATCACATCCCAAAAGGACATGAGAAAGATAGTAGAGTTGAAGTGTATTTGAAGAAATAATGCTAGGAAAAACTTGGTACAAGACACAAACCTATGGATATAAGAGCAAATCTTAAATGGAATAAACCCAAAGAAATCCGCACCAAGACACATCACCACTAAGCTTCTAAAAATCTGAAGACAAGGAAAGTATCTTAAACCAGCCTGAGAGAAATGGCACATTGCCTTTAGCAGACCATCAATTCAAATGACGATTTTCTCATCACTAACCATGGAGGCCTGAAGGTAGTAGCATATTTTTCAAGTGCTGAAAGAAAAGAACTGTCAACCACAAATTCTTTACCAATATGAACTGCTGAATTCATATTCAGTAAGTGAAATAAAAAACTATAACACTGTTCTACATTCAAAACAGCACTTATAAAAGAAGGAAGAGGAAAGAGATCCAAACAAAAATAGTAATAGCCAGAGCAACCACTGAGAAAACTAAACAGAGATACACTCACAAACACTAAAAACAAATCAAAATGGAATCTTATAAAATGTTGGAGTAACTCACAGGAAGGTGAGAAAAGGGAAGTAAAGGAATAGGAAACAGAGAAAACAAACAGAAAACATATTAAATAAAATGTCAGACAAACATAATGCAGAGAAATTGGATCATTCATACATTGCTGGTGGGCATGTAAAGATACAGCTTCTCTGGAAAACAGTTTCTTATAAAACTAAATGTGTAACTACATAGGACCCAACAATCACACCCTGGGCATTTTTGATCCCAGAGAAGTGAAAATTTACACCCACACGAACACCTGTACATACACATGCATACCAGATTTAATCATAATGCTGAAAACTGGAAACAACTCAAATGTCCTTCAATGCCTAAACAAGCTGTGGTATGCCCATACCACAAAATACCACTTAGCAATAAAAAAGGAATAAACCATTGACATGTACAAAATCTTGAAATACTCTGGGGATTATGGTGGTGACTGGAGAACAAAAACAACCTCAAAGTTTATATAATCTATGATCCCGTTTATATAACAGTTTGGAAATGACAAATCTGTAGAGATAAAGAGCAGATTAGTGATTGTCAGAGGTTAGGAATGGGGCAGTGAGTGCGAGGGAGGAGGGTGCAGTTATAAAAAGAGCAGCAAAAGGACGCCTTGTGGTGTTGGAACTACTCTATATCTTGACTGTGGTGGTGAATACAGAAACCTACTCATGTGCTAAAATTCCATAGAACTAAATGCATGAGCGGGCTTCCCTGGTAGCTCAGCTGGTAAACAATCCGCCTGCAATGCAGGAGACCCTGGTTGGATTCCTGGATCAGGAAGATCCCCTGGAGTAGGGATAGGTTATCCATTCCAGTATTCTTGGGCTTCCCTGGTAGCTCATACGGTAAAGAATCTGCCTGCAATGCAGGAAACTTGGGTTCAGTTCCTGGGTTGGCAAGATCCCCTGGGGGAGGGCATGGCAACCCACTCTAGTATTCTTGCCTAGAGAATCCCCATGACCAGAGGAGCCTGGTGGGCTACAGTCCACTAGGTCACAAAGAGTTGGGCATGACTGAGTGACTAAACACAGCACAGCAAATGCATGAGATGGCTGGATGGCATCACTGATGCAATGGATATGAACTAGGGAAACTCTCGGAGACGGTGAGGGACAGGGAGGCCTGGCATGCTGCAATCCATAGGGCACAAAGAGTCAGACATACCTAGGTGACCGAACAAAACCACACACACACAAACAAGCATAAAACTGCTAAATTTGAATAAAAGCTGTAGATTCTGTCAATGTCAAGTTCCTGGTTATAATATTGTATTATAGTTATCCAAGATATTACTCTTGGGGAACACTGAATGAAGGGTACACAGGATCTCTCTGCACTATTTCTCAAACTGCATGTACATCTATAATTATCTCAAAATAAAAATCTAATAAAAAATATTGGGTGAAAGTTGTGGGGAAGCTGGTTTTCACATAGCCTGATACTTTGAGACTATAACATATACAGAGTATATATTATTTTCAAAGGAAAAAAAAAGGAATAATTTTGTAGGTACCATCTTTCAAGTGATCTGACTTAGTCACATGTAGCGGGACAAACTGACTCTCCTGCTGTGATGCAACAGGAAGTATACATCACAGATATAGGAGTAGTCTTGCTAAAAATGTTTACCCTGAACCTAATTGAGTGAGTAAGCCATTAGACAAATTCATACTCAGAGACACTCTTATAAGACAATTTCCCTGGACTCAACACAAACGTTAATGTCACCAAAATAAGTGGGCTAGCATAATTAAGCTTTTTAAAATAATTTGAGGATGTTGTGGGGGGGGGAGGGAGAAAGTACCTGAAAAGAGTTGATTCTCACAGTGTATATAGTCACAGAAATATCTTATGCCACTAGCATGGCAGACTGACTTCATATGAACCAAACTCCTTTCTGCTATAAACACATACATACTTAGATTTTTAAAAGACCAGAAAAATTAAATAGGTTAAATAGTTAAGTTAGAAGAGAAAAAGGTAATCTGTAGCTGTTAGTAAGAAAGGAAACAGATACAGGACTAGCAGGCACATAAACTGGTAATACAGCAACCCAAAGTGATACAGAACTTAGACGCAGGCATGAATGCCTACAGGCTGGAGATGTCACCTGTGTTCAGGGACAATAAATTTTATTTGGGGCCCATGGAAAGAAGGAACTGAGACCTCTGTCTAAAGAACCCCGAGACAGTTAACCTTTCAGTTCAATTAGAAATAGAAGTTTGTCCTGGAAGCAGCAAGAAAGTTTGTTTCTTCCTGGGGCTCTGCATGTGCTCAGTTGCTCAATTCTATCCGACTTTTTGCAACCCCATGGACTACAGTACACCATGCTCCTCTGTCTATGGGATTTTCCAGGCAAGAATACTGGAGTGGGTTGCTATTTCCTACTCCAGGGGATCTTCCTGACCCAGGGATCGAAACCACCTCTTGCACCTCCTGCATTGCCAGGTGGATTCTTTACCACTAGTGTCACCTGGGAAGCCCATGGGGCTCTGCAAGGGGAAAAAGGATGCCTTGTATTAACCACCTCCCCCGCACACAGTTTGAATCTACATCACCTGCATGATGCAGGAATCTCAAGCAAGGAAATTAATGTAAAAGCTGATTCTACAAATGTTAACTAGACATAACATGGTGATCATTTACACAAATATCAAATCATTATGTTGTACACCTGAAACTAATAAAATGTCAATTATATTACATGTCAATTATAACTTAATTTTTTTAATCTGATTGATCCCAGACCAGCAAATTTCCCAGATCTACAAAAGCAAACACAGAACCACTCTACAGGGAAACTTCCAAAAACTAGGAAAAATATGACTACCGGAGGGAAAAACCAAAAGCAGAAACCCAGCTGAAGATGAGTTCATAATCCAAATAACAAACCTCATGAGGAAAGGATCCCCCTTTAAGTGGATGTATAGTTCTGGAAGAACCAGCAGACCCAATTGGGATAACTAACTCCCAGAAGAATTTCAAGTAAGAAAACAACTTGAGACTTATTATAAAATAAGTACACTATAATTATTAAAGAGACAAAATATGGATAGAGTTCATAATAAAAAGAAAACTTCAGGAAAAAAA
>SJYT01004813.1:118465-140601 GCA_006410635.1 Cephalophus harveyi | reverse complement strand
TAGTTTCAGTTTAGTAAATCATTAGATATAATGTGAATTATGTTTATCTGCCATCTTCTCTTTAAAGTTGGGAAAAAAATGTGATGTGCCACAGAAAAATAATAATACCAGAAGTACTTTCTTTCTATAAAAAGGTCAAGCTAATTTCCACATGCAGGGTATAATCATGTTAGCAGGCATGATTCACATGGTTATTTCAGGTGCATAATCTTCCTTTGTTATTAATTAATCATATATTCAAGTATCAAAGGGGATGACAATGTCTAAAGAAATGATATATTTACTCATGTCCTGTTTAAAAAATTCTTTTATATTAGACTTCAGACCAAGATTACCTGAAGCATGAACTTCAAAAGCATGAAGGGGTGAACCTAGCTCCTTAATGAACTTGAAGAATGTACAAATTCAAGCCTGCTGTTCTCAAACATTGGCTCTTAAGCAGAAAATAAGAATCATTCTCTGATCAGGTCAACCATAGGAGGATCTCTGGCTTCTCTCATAGAGAATCACACAGCAAAAACTTAAAGTCATTGTGAGTATTGGAAGAACAGAATCAAACATATTGCGTTCTGGAAAACTGCAGACTTGCTCTGTTTTCATCTCGGCAACTCATTCTTTGGGAGAGCGAGTATAAACAGACAATGACTTATTTTACAGTGAAAACATGATTCAAGGCAATTCAATCTTCAAGTTTCCTTCTACTACCTATCTCATAAATATACCTCAGTTCCTCTTGGTTTCTAAGGCACTAATTAGCTTATGATACTTGATATTTGTAAGTCCACTCATTTCATCTGCAAGAACCAGAACAACAGCAACGTCACTAAAGTTGTCAGTCTTCTCTATATGGAGATTTACAGTAGTCTTCTGATAGTAGAATTTGCCAAGATTTTGTAGAGAGTTTGGATATCTATAGTATGTGGTCATTTGTAATATGTATGATAATAATACATACTCCAGAGGACTATTGGAATATTAAGTGAGAAAAAACTTGAAAAGCGTTTGGCATGAATTGAGTCGTTCACTTATTTCCAGACTAGTGAACAGAATCAATTTACTTAGCCATAATTAAATGAACCCAATCCTCCCATTTTCTACATAGCAATAAGTCATTAATTAAGAATATGGAGAATTCTGAACAGGATTTATTAACCAATGATCTGACATGTATGAAAACTTGCATATTCTTTGCATTTTCATGAGAATTTATAGTAATACATGTTTGCCAAATGATTTTGGATAGTTATTTTTAGTCTGGACAAAAGCACTATTAATCCTACAAATGAGAAGCAGTAGTATGAAAAAATCAATTTGAATGTAGCATATTTAGCCCCAGGGAGCTCAACTACATATCATCATATTAACTATGTAGGCAGGAAAGGGCAGAAAACATCCTCATTTCTAATGGTAGCACTGAAAAGTAAACCTTCAAAAAATAAAAAAATACATATATTGTCAGCCTATTTAATGGCTGATATTAGAAAAGGAAACTTTGCTCTGTGTTCATTCAGTCAACATTCATCAGACAAATAACACATATTGAATGCTCCCATGTGCCATGAACAACGCAGAGGTACGTAGAATGCAGTGTTGAACAGGAGGAGCGCCAAGACTGCCAATGACTATCAGGGGTCGCACTTGGCTTCTGCCTGATCCAAAATAGAATCCGCCGAGGGGCTTTGGGTCAAGCACCTGGCTTCTGCTCACTTTTCTAGAGGAAGAATAGCTATAATTTGTCTGTGTAGCAGCTTATAGTTAAGGTCCAAGTTCAACTGTGAATTAAGACATGGCAAAAGCTAACCCATTTTTCTGGTCATTGGGCCCTAGTTTTCTGTATCCATATGGTGACTGTCAGCTTATGGTGTCAACAAAATACCATGGACTGAGTGACTTAAACGTTTATTCCTCATAGTTCTGGAGACTGGAAGTTTGAGATCAAGTTGCAGTGGTGTTAGTGTCTGGTGAGAACTCTCCTTACTGATATAAATGGCTTTTCCACCATGTGTGAAGGAAATGGAGGGAGAGTGAGAGAGAAAGGAGCAAGCTCTCTGATGTTTCCTCCTATAAGATCACTAGTCACATAAAGCAGTCCTCATTCTCATGGCTTCATCTAAACCTAAGTTCTCCCAAAGGTCCACTTCAAATGCCATCATCTTTGGGGTTACAGCTTCAACATATGAATTTGGGGGGACAAAATTCAGTCTACAGCAGTGAATTAGAACAAGAAGCAGTAAGGTAGCTTCCACAGCCAGAAGGTTAGACCTATGATACTGAAAAAATACTAACCCACATGCTCAATTTTTTTTTTTTTTTTTTGGTCAGTGAAAGGGAAAATACTTTCTATGTAGGCTGTGGTGAGAATAGGTAATATATGCAAAGATTATTAACTATCCCACAATACTCTTTAAAAGATTCTTACTATAACTGATATTCTTGATAAGTTATATCCTTAAACAGTTAGCCAAATGCCTCTTAAGACCATAGTAAAGTCTCATTCCATTCAGCAATATAATATATTGCAATACCAAAGATCTGTCCTAGAACTGTTATTATCACTATCAGTGTTAAACTACAGTTTTCAAGAGGTTAGAAAAATTTGTATTCTCATACAAACATAAAATGAGCATGTGTCAAATATATTATTTAATTTAGTTAGTAAAGGTATAGGGGGGAATAAGTCTATAAATTAATCTCTGTTCCTACCAAACTATAAGACAGCTTGCTCAAGATATGGTCAAGCCCAGCATCACACTGATTATTTTGATACATAAAATAATCATTATTTCCAAATTTTAGATGATTTTTTCTGACAGTGTCCCCTTGAGGATTATAAATAATCTCAAAATAACATTCATGATCACAAAGTAGATAGTCTCCTGAATTTCAGTCTGATTATTTACATAGATCCAACAGGAATGTTAATAAGCATTTGACCTCCATGAGTTTATTCTGCCAATCTAGAGCTGCACAGAACTGAACAGCTGCCAATGCAAAATCATTGACTTCTGTCTGGGGATTTTCATAAGGAATCTTGTATTGAATTTTTAGAAGTCTCTATTATTTGCCCTCTATCCTGAGACACAGGCTTCCCTGGTGGCTCAGAGGTTAAAGCATCTGCCTCCAATGCGGGAGACCTGGGTTTGATCCCTGGGTTGGGAAGATCCCCTGGAGAAGGAAATGGCAACCCACTCCAGTATTCTTGCCTGGAGAATCCCATGGACGGAGGAGCCTGGTAGGCTACAGTCCACGGGGTCGCAAAGAGTCGGACACGACTGAGCGACTTCACCTCACCTCACCTCACCTCACCATCCTGAGACTTAAAAAAAATACCAGGATACTCTATTCACCAGAGTTTATCTACAGTGCCTGTAAATTTGGGTGGCATCTCTTTTTGAGGCCCTCAAAATTTGCTAAAGAGTGGTCTGCCAAGAAGTGTCCTTCTGTCACCCAGAAGACCAGAATTCTCTAATCCATGTACCAAACCAGTTTTCTTAGGGCTGTATATACACATTGGCCTCTCATATAAGATTGATCCTTGTTCTTTATCAGCCAGCCTGTTATATTTGATTAAATGAGATTTACACTTTCTGCCATAAGTGAAGAAGAACTAAATAGCCTCTTGATGACAGTGAAAGAGGAGAGTGAAAAAGTTGGCTTAAAGCTCAACATTCAGAAAACTAAGATCATGGCATCTAGTCCTATCACTCCATGGCAAATAGATGGGGAACACCGGAAACAGTGGCTGACTTTATTTTGGGGGGCTCCACAATCACTGCAGATGGTGATGACAGCCATGAAATTAAAAGACAGTGACTCCTTGGAAAGAAAGTTATGACCAACCTTGACAGCATATTAAAAAGCAGAGACATTACTTTGCCAACAAAGGTCCGTCTAGTCAAGCCTATGGTTTTTCCAGAAGTCATGTATGGATGTGAGAGTTGGACTCTAAAGAAAGCTGAGCACAGAAGAATTGATGCTTTAGAACTGTGGTGTTGGAGAAGACTCTTGAGAGTCCCTTAGATTGAAAGGAAATCCAACCAGTCCATCCTAAAGATCAGTCCTGAGTGTTCACTGGAAGGACTGATGTTGAAGCTAAAACTCCAATACTTTGGCCACCTGATGCGAAGAGCTGAATCATTTGAAAAGACCCTGATGCTGGGAAAGATTGAGGGCAGGAGAAGAAGGGGACAACAGAGGATGAGATAGTTGGATGGCATCACTGACTCAACGGACATGAGTTTGGGTGGACTCCGGGAGTTGGTGATGGACAGAGAGGCCTGGAGTGCTGCAGTCCATGGGGTCGCAAAGAGTCGGACATGACTGAGCGACTGAACTGAACTGTTAAATATGGCTCTCCAGGTGCAGTCTTGGTTGCATAATTGATTTGTTCAATCATATACTGGTAGAAACGAGGATAAGTTCTTACTGATTATATAAACTTTATTGCTATGAAAAATAAGACTCAAAAAAAAGATTTGTTGCTAAAATATGAGGGATTAGTGAGAATTAAATACTATTTTTAAATGTTTCATTTCAGTCTGTAAAATTTTAGTCTACTAAATGGGTTGTGTATGCTTAGTCACTTCAGTTCTGTCTGACTCTGTAACCCCATGGACCATACCCTACCAGGTTCCTCTGTCCACCAGATTTTCCCAGGCAAGAATACTGGAGAGGGTTGCCGTGTCCTCCTCCAGGGGATCTTCCCAACCCAGGTATGGAACTCTCATCTCCTGTGTCTCCTGCATCTGCAGGCAGATTCTTTACCACTGAGCCACCAGGGAAACCCAGTAAATGGGTTAGCAATTGCTTAAATTGAGAGAAAAAGAACTTCCTCGTATAGTCATTAAAAAGTAGTATATTAAAAGTAATGTTAACAATAATCCAAACAGACTACAATTAAATCTCCTTATTCAGTCCTGTTATGGATCTAGATCTTGTGTCAGCAGTCAGCTTTTGGAACTGGAAAAAAAGTCCTGAAGATGCTGACTCAGTACACTGGTGCAGTCTGAAACTGTCTAACTGAAGTCAACCAGGAGGCCTTTACCCCACATTTTGTTTTTCAAAGCATCAGTTGTTCCATGTACCTGGAACAGTACTTTCTGCAAACTCTGAGACTGTCTATATATGTTGAAGATATAAATTGTATACTGATGTGAGAATCCCAGAATTTATTCAGGCAGGAGAAGGCAATGACAACCCACTCCAGTACTCTTGCCTGGAAAATCCCATGGGAGGAGCCTGGTGGGCTGCAGTCCATGGGGTCGCTAAGAGTGGGACACGACTGAGCAGCTTCACTTTCACTTTTCACTTTCATGCATTGGAGAAGGAAATGGCAACCCACTCCAGTGTTCTTGCCTGGAGAATCCCAGAGGTGGGGGAGCCTGGTGGGCTGCCATCTGTGGGGTCGCACAGAGTCGGACACGACTGAAGCGACTTAGCAGCAGCAGCTTGTACAGCAGGATATTTAAGCCAGTATCAGAGGGATGCAAAAACCTATTTGATAATGAGACTGAGTGGTTGCAATTATTTTAGTCCCAAGGCCAATAATATCAGAATGGAGGAAAGTACAATTTTCTATTGATAGTACAATATCTCCCAGGAAGTTAGTTGATATTTTCCTCCAGGATAAGAGCATATTATAGATTATGAAACCATTGAAAAATCTCCAGAGCCTTCCCACAAACTGTAAATTTTGTGAAATATCCCTATGAATAGCATGCTTTCTGTACATACTTAACCTGGGAAAGATTAGTCATCTTTTCTAATTCTTCCCAGCCAACAATTACAATAGTATTAATCTAAACAAGAAATATGAGACAAATCAAACAAACCTATTTTTAGCTTTCTTATTTTTATAAGGCACAGTAACAAACTTCTGCAAATTTCCAGGGACTTTTGAGAAAATTCAAACATAATTTCAGGTGTGAAAAATTTCCTAAGATTCTTTTCTGGTTTTTTTTTTTTTCCTAATTAGAATCTAGTTTTGAGAAGAAAAAATCTATGGAGATGTGGTTGTTTGATTAAGACAAATTAGAAGTGGTTAAAATGGGTGAAAGTGGTCAAAAAGTACACACTCCTAGTTATAAAATAAATAAGTCAAGGGGATACTATGGACTGCACATGACTATAATAAATAACACTCTATCATATTTGAAAGCTGCTAAGAGTAAAAATATTCTCATCACAAGGAAAAGCATTTGTAACTGTAACAGATGTTAATTCAATTTATTATGGTGAGTATTTCACAATATATACAGAAGACCCAGGTTCAGTCCCTGAGTCGGGAAGATCCCCTGGAAAATTCCATGGGCAAAGCAGACTGTAACCCTATGGGCAACAGTCCATGGGGTCATAAAGAGTTGAATACGACTGAGTGGCTAACACTTTGCTGCTGCTGCTGCTACTAAGTCACCTCAGTCGTGTCCGACTCTGTGCGACCCCAGAGACAGCAGCCCACCAGGCTCCCCGTCCCTGGGATTCTCCAGGCAAGAACACTGGAGTGGGTTGCCATTTCCTTCTCCAGTGCATCAAAGTGAAAAGTGAAAGTGAAGTCGCTCAGTCGTGTCCGACCCTCAGCGACCCCATGGACTGCAGCACACCAGGCTCATCTGTCCATGGGATTTTCCAGGCAAGAGGACTGGAGAGGGGTGCCATTGCCTTCTCCAGGCTAACACTTTACTGACCATATAAACACTAAGTCATTACATTGTGCTCCTGCAACAAATATAAGGTTTTACATCAATTATAAAATTTAAATCTTGGATCCCTGAGAAATAACACTCGGTTACCTATGTAGTCAAATAAGCACATTATGAAAACTTAGCTGTTTTACAAGTGAGGAAATTTTGTTCATTAAAAACAACAGCAATAGGGACTCCCCTGGTGATCCAATGGTTAAGGATCTGCCTGCCAATGCACGGGACATGGGTCTGATCCCTGGTCCGGGAACTAAGATCTCACACACCACGAGGCAACTGAGCCCGTACACCACAACTCCTGAAGCCCCCATGCCCTAGAGTCTGTACTAGGCCCACATACCACAACTGCAGAGTGGTCCCCACTCCCGGCCACTAGAGAAAGCCTGCACACAGCAACAAAGACTCAGTACTGCCAACAATAATGAATAAAATGCAACCAACGAGGCTTTTTAAAAAAGAGAAGAAAAAAAAAAAAAAAACAGCAAAGCAAGGATATGATAATGTTGACTAAAGGCAGAGTTTATTCTGTTGAGATATGAAGTTTCTGCTATTTGGGGAGAGTATCTGAATACTAAAGCTCTAACATCAAATATTATATTACAGAGATAGTGAAATTCTAGGTTTGCGTTTAGTAGTATTTTCTCCAAAAGGAGGAAAATAGACTTTATTTACAAGTAATAACACTTAGGAATTCAGTTCAGTTCAGTTCATTCACTCAGTTGTGTCCGACTCTTTACGACCCCATAGACCACAGCACACCAGGCCTCCCTGTCCATCACCAACTCCCAGAGTTCACTCAAACTCATGTCCATTGAGTCGGTGATGCCATCCAGCCATCTCATCCTCTGTCATCCCCTTCTCCTCCTGCCCTCAATCTTTCCCAGCATCACGGTCTTTTCAAATGAGTCAGCTATTCACATCAGGTGAACAAAGTTTTGGAGTTTCAGCCTCAACATCAGTCCTTCCAATGAACACCCAGGACTGATCTTTAGGATGGACTGGTTGGATCTCCTTGCAGTCCAAGGGACTCTCAAGAGTCTTCTCCAACACCACAGTTCAAAAGCATCAATTCTTCCGTGCTCAGCTTTCTTTAGAGTCCAACTCTCACATCCACACATGACTACTGGAAAAACCATAGTCTTGACTAGACGGACCTTAGTTAGCAAAGTGATCTCTGCTTTTTAATATGCTGTCTAGGTTAGTCATAACTTTCTTTCCAAGGAGTAAGCATCTTTTAATTTCATGGCTGCAGTCACCATCTGCAGTGACTTTGGAGCCCAAAAAAATAAAGTCAGAAACAGTTTCCACTGTTTCCCCATCTATTTGCCATGAAGTGATGGGACCAGATGCCATGATCTTCGTTTTCTGAATGTTGAGCTTTAAGCCAACTTTTTCACTCTCCTCTTTCACTTTCATCAAGAGGTTCTTTAGTTCTTCTTCACTTTCTAACACACTTATAATCATTAGAAATTCAGTTTCTCATTTGTGAATCTGATAAATATTTTAGTTCATAAAACACCTTTTTATCTCAGGGAATGAATCCAAACAAAGTTCCTATATTTTGAGAGATAATTATCTAGTTTATTAACATATTCTACAGTTAAGAAAGTTACTTTTCTGATCACAGGCACACAGAAACAGAGAATTTTAAGCTTGTTTAACAATTCAGTCACAGGTCAAATGTCAACATAAAAATACAAAACCTCATTGGTTTATGTCTCAAGCAACTGTTTTTCTTTCTGGTTAGCATGAAATCTTTAATAAACAAAAATGAAAAAGTAGATTCTGTCATCTTTCAGGCAGTGGAGAAAAGACCTGTATCATCTCAAAGTGGAGCTGTGAGGGGAGGATATTAAGGGGACAAAACTAGATAGGAGAAAATGACAGAGTCATGACAGGGGACAAAGTCAGCAAAGTCACTGGGAATTCACCCTGGGAGCCAAGAAGAGATATGTGTGGGCTTAGTAGCCCATAAAGTGTACACCTCCATCAACACAATTCACTTGTTTTTGCCAGGTGAGTTTTATTGGACACCTTGGTGGTTGAACTCCAAAATTGTTAAAGCCTAATTCTCAAAAGATAAAAAATCATGATTTCATACAAATACAAAGCATGTTAAGTTTAGTTATTTAATTCATTAATTGATGAGAAGGATGTTAAAGATATTAAAACTGGCCCAAAGAACATTTGAAGAGCAATATGTATATGGGGAATTGAATCAAAAATTCTAGGGTAAGATAGCTGGCTTAGATACAAGGGTGGTTAATGTCTTCCAGGGTAACAGATTATAAACTTTGCTGTATCTGTTCCCCTGGTGGAAGTTATTTGCCTCTATACCATACAAAAACCTACAGCCTAACTTCTGTTCCCGCTGAGTAATAAAATACCCTAGTCAACAAAAAAGCCATAGCAATAGCACCCTGAAGGAATGCCCAGGAATCCCTTTGCCTGTTTCTATATTTTAGATAGTTTTTCTGATTGCCCATTTTGTGTTGTAATACCACTTCGAATGAAATTAACAAGTATTTAAGTCTTTTCTTGATCTAGACTCAGCCTTTGAGTTTTCATAATTTTCCATCTTTGCTCTCTTTCTCCAGAACTATATTTCTATCCCAAATCCCTGGCCCATACTTTCACTAGACATCAGAGAGTTTGGCTAGGCTGTGGATGGAATCTTTCAGATCCCACTTCTTCTCTTGGTCTCATTAGCTATAGCCAGGGGACAGCAATGGCAGTGAGTGGAGAATGTTTCTTAGACAAGGAGCTATGAGTGGGGCAGTTACAGTGTTCAATACATGCAGTAATAACACAGCAAAATGAGAATCAATCACCTGTGAGAGGAAGACCACAGAGAGGACAGGGCTTTTCAGATATTTAAAACTTAGAAACATGAAATTTCATAATCAAATTCAGGGATATTCAACATCAGACACTAGTTCTTTCTGCATCTTCTTCACCCTTTTCATATATCCTAAACCTGCCTCCTTAACTTTTCCTGACCCACACCTAATTCAAGACCTTTCTTCTAGAAAACACCTAAGCTGTCTCTAAGGCACTTACACTTACTTTTCCTTTCACCCAGTTAATTTTTAAGTACAGTGAGCTCAGTTCTCCAGGTGCAGGTCTTCAGAGCTTAATGATGAACATCTAGAGAATGTTGGGTAAGCACTTACCTATTTCTTAGTTGTTCTGCAAAATAATGGTATCTTGGAGGAATGAATCAGAAAAATTCTGTAAAATTAAGATCATATTATACTAAACCATTGGGAGCATAAATGTGCAGAGGTAATACATTTTAAATTCCTTGTAACTATTGTTAGTAATAGTTTAGAGACTATTAACATAAAAAGAACATTAAAATGTAATTTGCTCCTCTTAGTTTATTGTCCTAGTTTATAGTCTGTATTTTGCTGTGCTTGGGTGATACTCTTGTTCCTAGTCAGTGAAAACTTTTGCTCTCTTGGTGATTATGCAATCAAAAAGGCTTAGGAGGGAAAGATCTAGCCAGTGTATCCACTAATTTATTCTAAAGATATTTATAAGAAGTGACTTCAGAAATGGTCTTCAGGCGTAGGGAAAGAGCATAGTAGAGAAGAAAATGAAAGAAAGGTGTGTTTCGAAAGGCTTCTTTGAGTGATTCTGATGTTCTTATGTAGTTTCCTATTGCAAACAGCCACTTGTAAATGTTTGAAACAATGACTATACAGTAAATTATGTATTATACTTAAGTATTAGATCCTTAAAAATTAATCTCAAAATATCTCTGGAAGCTTAGAAAGCCAATAGGCCAATAAAAGAAAGTTAAAATGATGACTGGTGAGTTTAGAAAACAAGACTTGTAGATCTAACCTCTGTTCCTAAGAAAAGACATTGATAAGTTTTGGGTTAATTCGTTATGTTGTATCAGGTTTGTCAGCGGAAAAGGCAAGAAGATTATATGATTCCTTTCAGGATCTATTTGTAAGAATTGTTATTTTCAACAAATAAATGTTTAATGTTTCTTATTCCCTTGGAGTCAGATCTTACAAGGAAGTAAACTGCTCACTATGCTTTCATAACAGACCAATCACACAGTAAGATCCCACTTTTCTGATAATTCATCTCAGAAAACGAAGATCATGGCATCTGGTCCCATCACTTCATGGGAAATACATGGGGAAACAGTGGAAACAGTGTTAGACTTTATTTTGGGGGGCTCCAAAATCACTGCTGATGGTGACTGCAGCCATGAAATTAGAAGACGCTTACTCCTTGGAAGAAAAGCTTTGTCCAACCTAGATAGCATTTTCAAAAGCAGAGACGTTACTTTGCCAACTAAGGTCCGTCTAGTCAAGGCTATGGTTTTTCCTGGGGTCATGTATGGATGTGAGAGTTGGACTGTGAAGAAGGCTGATCGCCGAAGAATTGATGCTTCTGAACTGTGGTGTTGGAGAAGACTCTTGAGAGTCCCTTGGACTGCAAGGAGATCCAACCAGTCCATTCTGAAGGAGATCAGCCCTGGGATTTCTTTGGAAGGAATGATGCTAAAGCTGAAACTCCAGTACTTTGGCCACCTCATGCGAAGAGTTGACTCATTGGAAAAGACTGTGATGCTGGGAGGGATTGGGGGCAGGAGGAGAAGGGGACGACAGAGGATGAGATGGCTGGATGGCATCACGGACTCGATGGATGTGAGTCTGAGTGAACTCCGGGAGATGGTGATGAACAGGGAGGCCTGGCGTGCTGCGATTCATGGGGTCACAAAGAGTCGGACACGACTGAGCGACTGAACTGAACTGAACTGAAGATACTCTTTAATTTTTCATCAGCTGATTATTGAACATTCTTGGTATATGAGAGCAATTAATTCCTAATAAATGCCTATGTGATTTATATGTATGGACAATGGATTGGTTCAAAATTGGGAAAGGAGGGTGTACTTTGTCATCTTGCTTATTTAACTTGTATGTAGAGTGTGTGTGTGCCTGCTCAGTTGCTTCAGTCGTGTCTGACTCTTTGCAACTCTAAGGACTATAGCCTGCCAGGCTTCTCTGTCCATAGGATTCTCTAGGCAAGTGTACTAGAGTGGGTTGCCATTTCCTCCTCCAGGGGATCTTCCTGACTGAGGGACTGAACCCGCATCTCTTATGTCTCCTGCATTGGCAGATAGGTTCTTTACCCCTAGCCGCACCTGGGAAGCCCCCTACATGCAGAGTACATCATGCAGAATGCCAGGCTGGTTGAAGCACAAGCTGGAATTAAGATTGCTGGGAGAAATATCAACAATCTCATATATGCAGGTGACACCACCATAATGGCAGAAAGCACAGAGAGACTAAAGAGCCTCTTGATGAAAGTCAAAGAGGAGAGTGAGAAAGCTGGCTTAAAATTCAACATTCAAACAATGAAGATCATGCATTTGGTCCCATCATTTCATGCCAAACGAGGGGGGGGGGTGCGGGGGGTGGGGAGCGGGGTTGGAAACAGTGACAATTTTTATTTTCTTGGGCTCCAAAATCACTGTGGACAGTGACTGCAGCCACAAAATTTTAAGACACTTGCTTGTTAGAAGAAAAGCCATGACAATCCTAGAAAGCTTTGAAAAAGCAAATCACTTTGCCAACAGCAAAGTTGCCAACACTTTGCCAAACAGCTATCACTTTGCCAACAAAGGTCCATGTAGTCAAAGCAATGGTTTTTCCAATAGTCATGTGAGAGAGCATGACTATTTTTCCAATAGTCATGGATGTGAGAGCTGGATCATCAAGAAGGGTGTGTGCCAAAGAATTGCTGCTTTTGAACTGTGGTGCTAGAGAAGTCTCTTGAGAGTCCTTTGGACTGCAAAGAGATCAAAGCAGTCAATCCTAAAGGAAAACAGTGAATTTCCTGAATATTGATTGAAAAGACTGATGCTGAAGCTCCAATACTTTGGCCTCCTGATGCAAACAGTCAACTCACTGGGAAAGACACTGATTTGAGGAAAGATAGACGACAGAAGGAGAAGGGGGCAGCAGAGGATGAGATGGTTGGATGGCATCACCAACTAAATGGACATGAGTTTGAGAAAAGAGTTGGATACAACTTAACGACTGAAAAGGGCTTCCCTTGTTGCTCAGCTGGTAAAGAATCCTCCTGCAGGGCAGAAGACCTGGGTTCAATCCCTGGGTTGGGAAGTTCCCCTGGAGAAGGGAAAGGCTACCCACTGGGAAAGAATACCCAGTATTCTGACCTGGAGAATTCCATGAACTGTATAGTCCATGCAGTCGCAAAGAGTCAGACATGACTGAACGACTTTCACCTCAGTTAGTGACTGAAAAGCAACCATGTTTTCAAAGGGGTGAGATTTCACAGCATGATGGCAAAATAATTTTGGGTGTGCAGTAGTGACTATTATTGTATGCAGTGAAAAAGGTGGAGGTGACTGAGTATAAAATTAATAAGACAGAAAACCTCACAGAATGTGATTCATACCATGTATATATTATAGTCTCTGAGTATGACTAATAAACTGATAAAAAGGTGGAGCACTTATTTAAGTCACAGGGCTTTCTTGATATTTTCTGAGGTTTATAATGTAGGCTTTCCTCTACAATAATAAGTGCTTTACTGTGGGATGATGCTGGCAATCAGAGTTGGTTTGCCATATAAGAAAGAAAGCCAGACTGATTCTCAGGTTGTGGTATTTGAGAGGCAGTGTGGTACAGAGGAGAGAAATCAGGGGGAGAAATTTACAGACATGAGTACCGTTTCCATTTGGTCTCTTTAGATGAAATACGTAACTTCTCTTTAATTTCATTTCCTCTTCTATGGAGGAATACCCTTCAGCCTACTTCACATTATTTTTCACAAAGAGAGAAAATCCACATAATAGCACCAGTAAACTGCAAAGAACCAAGTTTTAATTTGCTACATAAATATAAGGACTCAAGTATGAGACACCAAAAGATTCCTTGATCAAAGTACATCTCTCAAAGAGAATTACAACTTTTCAGTGTGATAGTATCTTTCCAGAATTGCCTCAAAACCTTTGAAAAAGTAGCCCATTTGCTCCATACATTATCAATATTTCTTTTCGTATATTAGTAAGTGCAATGGTTGCCTATTCCAAAACTATGCTCAACTAAAGATTTGTGTTACTTTCTTCATGGCAGTCTCTGCTTTAAGAGATTGAATCACATCAGAGTCAAGCATTTCTCTGGCCAGCCTTTGTAGATGGATCCAGAAGCTGAAGAGCCGCAAGGTCATGCTCGGAGTATATTACACTGACTGCAGTGTTCCCAATTTGACAATGAAATAAAATAGACATTTCCTTGCCAAGACTTAACTGCTGCTTTTAAAATGTTCACAGCGATTCACTCAAGGATCATCTGCCATACCCAGGCTCTGCAGTCTGGCCTATGTTCAAGTCGCACTTTCATCAGCTGTGTAACCATCTATCTCCGTGCGTGCATGCTCAGCCGTGTCTGGCTCTTTGAGACCCCCTGGACTGTAATCCACCAGACTCTCCTGTCCACCAAGCAAGAATAGTGGGTTGGCTTGCCATTTCCTAGTCCAGGGGATCTTCTCGATCCAGGGATCAAATCTTTGTCTCTTGTTTCTCAAACCCAATCTGTCATTGCACACATATTCTTTACCATTGAGCCACCTAGATTTGAAGACATTGAACCTGGGTCTCCTGCACTGCAGGTGATTCTTTACCATTTGAGCCACCAGAGCGGCTTTTATATACCTTTTTCTATAAAATGGAAGAAGGCAATGGCACCCCACTCCAGTACTCTTGCCTGAAAAATCCCATGCGCAGAGGAGCCTGATGGGCTGCAGTCCATGGGGTCGCTAAGAGTCGGACACGACTGAGCAAATTCACTTTCACTTTTCACTTTCATGCATTGGAGAAGGAAATGGCAACCTACTCCAGTGTTCTTGCCTGGAGAATCCCAGGGACGGCGGAGTCTGGTGGGCTTCAGTTGGACATGACTGAAGTGACATAGCAGCAGCAGCAGTCTATAAAATGAGGGTAGGCGTAGTCAAGTGTACCTTCAAAAGATCTGACTGAGGGGGAATAGCAAGTAGAATTAATGTAAGGGTTTTATAGGTCAGATTCAGGTATAAAACACATCACTTCTACCAGTACTTTAGCCACTACCTCCTGGACTAAGTCACCATCATTTTTCACTTTAGCAATTGCAATATCCTTCTGCTTGGTCTTCCTGCTTTCAGCCTTACCTCTCTAATTCTTTTCTCCATAGAAGTCTCAGATGAACATTATAAAATATATCAGATAACGTTGCATCAGATAATGCCTTGTTACCAATTATTTATTTAAGAATCCAGTAATTGAAGCCTTTGTAGTCTTTAATGGTTGTTCTGGGCTACAACATCTAGTCAGTCACTTGGGAAAGAGAAAGCACTTGGAGGATATATGGAAGGTTTTTCATGGCTTAGGCCTGGAAGAAGCACGCAATATTTATACCCACATTCTATTGGCAAAACTCAGTCATGTGAACCATCCTGGTTGAAGCAGGAGGGAGAACTGGAAGACATTCTCTGTCTGAGTAACCACTTCTCAACAGTCAATAGTATCTCTGCCTTCTAGCATGGGAGTTGAGTCTTTGGTAGACAGCTAGTTGACTTTGCCACATTTCACCAAGAAGCGTCAAGTATAGCATCAAGAACTATTTTGTTCACTGCTACACCTTCTGAACCCAGAATAGCAGTGGCTTGTACAAAACGGAAATTAATAAATATTTGTACAATAAATGAGATTTTCAGGATTCCGTGCGATATGAGCTTTTCCTATAAGAGCTAACACAGCGCTTGACACATAGCACATGGCCCATGTTAGACTGTTCTGTGTTTTCAGTCATCTTCATTGCATGGACTTTCCAATAAATGGAGCTTACATATTGCCTTGCTTGTTTGCATCTCTTTCTCAGTGTCTTGGGGCTTTTTTTGACGGGTTACAGATGGGTCAACAAAACAGTTGACATAAAAGGGAGTTGCAGAGTATAACCATAGTAAATAAAACATTCTACTTTAAATATCCTAAAGGTGATCTTTAAAAACTCAACAAGCTGTTTAGCTCTCTTGTACTTTTGTTGTTGTTGTTCAATAGCTAAGTCATGTCCAACTGTTTGTGACCCCGTGTTGTACTTTATGCTACATTAATCCAAGTTAAACCAGGTTAAACTGTTAGGGATTACTTAAACATGACTGCGGTTCAGCAACCTTGGCTAAAGAGAAATGTCATTAATTCTGTCCAAACAGAAATAAAACAAACTTATCAAGTGGGATGCCATTTGCAAGCTCTTGTCTTGCTATTTATTCACTATTAAGAAACATATCTAATTATTATGTCTGTCTTAAATATAAATACAAAATAACCCTGAAGTGTGTTAAAGAAATATAATCATAATTTGTATATAATAAGATTAAAAGGTCTTATTTATTTATGGCTCATTTTTATGTATATTATCTTGAAAAAGTAAGTAAATTGTAGTAATCAATATTTTTCTACCTTAGTTGTTTGGAAGACAAAGAAATATTTAAAGCCAATAACCCATGAGTCAAGTTTGAATGTTTGAGTTCTAAAATAATAGTGGGAGAGAGTTATCAATTCCTTTCTTTAGGCTTTTACTGTGCTTTGAAGACCTCTGTATAGGTACATTTCAGTGAGAAGCCAAAAACTACACAGTAATTTAAACAGGCACATTTTAACATAAAGAACTATTCAGGTATCATGTATGAGTAAGTATAAGTTTGCAAAGAGAACTATGAAGGATATTTTAGGATTGAGGGAGAATAATCAAGGAAGGAAAAACTTGGAAGAGTGATTCATACCTTGCTGAAGAAAGTAATGAAGAAGCTCCCTGAGTTTCACTGCTCATAGTCTCTGATAAAGTACAAACAACCTAAAGGGTTGCAGGCAAGCTGAGGTTGGAAGCAGGTACACAGAGGAAGCGAGTTCAGAGGGAAACAAGCACCACTGTGATACATGACCTGTAGCACATGATGTTTGCATCAGAAGACCATGGAAAGTAACTTTCCAGTGGTGCAGGCAATCCAAGGCTGATGAACAAGCACGCAGAGGTGTAAGTAAGGGTGATCTTTAAAAACTCACCCAAGCTGTGGGTGCGTCTGGAACTGAGAACTAGAAAGACCTCCTTCTTCACAATCCTAGTGAACTTCTGTGCATGGCTTAGAGTTCAGTATCTCTAGTCTGCTGCAGAAGACAAAAGTCAGGTGGCTGTCTTGCTGAATAGCCTGCCCCACGGGCGCCAAGTGTATGTGCACACCGGGTTGAGGAGATGTCAGGAACAGTGATCTGGGCTGCCTGGAGCTCCTGGCTATGCCACTCCTGCCCATCAATGCTGGGCGAACATAAACAACTCACTTAACCTCACTCAGATTCTATTTTCCTGTTTGTCAAATCAGGTAGTAATGGTGTTCACCTCATGAGATTTACTTGAGGATTAAATGAGTTATCACAAGTAAAAGGCTTATTATGTTAATAACACATAATCAGTGATCGTCGTATATTCCTTATCTCTGACCTAGATTTACTTATCCTCTGGCTTCCCAGGTGGCTCAGTGGGTAAAGAATCCACTTGCAGGGCAGGAGATGCAGGCAGACCCAAATCTGATCCCTGGGTCAGGAAGAGTCTCTGGAGGAGGAAAGGGAAACCCACTTCTTGCCTGGAGAATCCTATGGGCAGAGAGGACTGGTGAGCTACAGTCCATAGCGTCGCAAAGAGTCAGACACGACTGAAGAAACTGAGCATGCACGCGTGATAATAGTAAGTTATTCATTCATGATATGCTACTGATAGCTGTGGTTTCCATGTACTGTCCTTGGGTGCTGAAACCTTCCCCTATTGACTTAATGTCCTTCAAGCCCCAGAATGTCATCCAGAAAAACAACATGATAACAAAATAATAATCATAATACCAATTTCAAAGGGTTGTTCTGACCATCTAAATGAATTAAAGTGTATGAAAGACCTTTATTTCTGCATTATTGATGAAACCACAATGAATACCAGGTAAATACACTTTCTTTAGCTTTCAAACATTTGATCAGTGAAGGTTTTTCTTTAGTGCCCATTTTTAATAAAAGAAGTTAAAAATTGGCAGTGAAAACATTCTAACATGGAATTCTATACCTTTTAAATTGTTCTTAAGTGAACCTGATTCTATTTGGATAAGATGATTGCATATTCTTTTACTATAAAGAACAGTATGATTCACATCACTTTACCACAGAGAAAATGATTTTATACCATTATGTACAAGTGGCTTTTACATCAGCTACTTCTGATATCTGATTATTAAAAGAAAGAACAGCTACAGATGAGCAATTTTCAAGTTGAAGATTGATTTTTTTTAATCTATCTTCTAAAATTCTTTAGAACAGAATTCCCTACTCATTTACCATAGATAAGCATTTTCTAGAGTTATCTTGAAGGATCTACAGGATGTAGAATTATCCAGACCCTAAACTACTGGGTCTGTAAACAAATCCCTTATCATTATACAGTGGAAATGAGAAATAGATTCAAGGGATTAGATCTGATAGAGTGCTTGAAGAACTATGGACGGAGGTTCTTAACATAGTACAAGAGGCAGTGATCAAAACCATCCCCAAGAAAAAGAAATGCAAAAAGGCAAAATGGTTGTCTGAGGAGGCCTTACAAATAGCTCAGAAAAGAAGCAAAAGGCAAAGGAGAAAAAGAATTATATATCCATCTGAATGCAGAGTTCCAAAGAAGAGCAAGGAGAGATAAGAAAGCCTTAAGTGAACAATACAAAGAAATAGAAGAAAACGATAGACTGGGAAAAAAAAAAAAACAGCTAGAGATTTCTTCAAGAAATTTAAAGATACCAAGGGAACACTTCATGTAACGATAGGCACAATAAAGGACACAGATGGTATTGACCTAATCAAAGCAGAATATATTAAGAAAAGGTGGCAAGAATACACAGAAGAGCTATACAAAAAAGATCGTAATGACCCAGATAACCATGATGGTGTGATCACTCATCTAGAGCCAGACATCTTGGAGTGTGAAGTCAAATGGGCCTTAGGAAGCATTACTATATGCAAAGCTAGTGGAGGTGATGAAATTTCAGCTGAGTTATTTCAAATTCTTAAGAGATGATGCTATTGAACTGCTGCACTCAATATGCCAGCAAATTTGAAAAACTCAGCAGTGGTCACAGGACTGGAAAAGGTCAATTTTCATTCCAATCCCAAAGAAAGACAATGCCAAAGAATGTTCAAACTACCACACAATTGCACTCATTTCACATGCTGGCAAGGTCATGCTCAAAATCCTCCAACCTAGGCTTCAATAGTATGTGAACCAAGAACCTCCAGATGTTCAAGCTGGATTCAGAAAAGGCAGAGGAACCAGAGATAAACTGGTAAGCCAACATCTGTTGGATCATAGAAAAAGCAAGAGAATTCCAGAAAAACATCTACTTCTGCATCATTGACTACACTAAAATCATTGACTCTGTGGATCACAATAAACTGTGGAAAATTCTTAAAAAGAAGGGAATACCAGACCACCTTACCTGCCTCCTGAGAAACCTGTATGCAGGTCAAGAAGCAGCAGTCAGAACCAAACATGGAACAAAGACTGGTTTCAAATCGGGAAAGGAGTATATCAAGGTTGTATATTGTCACCCTGTTTATTTAACTTATATGCAGAATTCATCATGCAAAATGCTGGGCTTGTTGGAGCACAAGCTGAAATCAAGATTTCCAGGAGAAATATCAACAACCTCAGACATGCAGATGACACCACCTTTATGTCAGAGAGTGAAGAGGAACTAAAGAGCCTCTTGATAAAATTGAAAGAGAGGAGTGAAAAAGATGGCTTAAAACTCAACATTCAAAGAACTATGATCATGGCATCCAGTCTCATCACTTCATGGCAAATAGATGGGAAAACAGAGACACACTTTATTTCCTTTTCAAAATCACTGCAGATGGTGACTGTAGCCATGAAATTAAAAGACATTTGCCCCTTGGAAGTAAAGCTATAACAAACCTAGACAGCATATTAAAAAGCAGAGACATTACCTTGACAAAAAAATGTCCATATAGTCAAAACCTTGGTTTTTCCAATAGTCATGTATGGATGAGAGAGTTGAACTATAAAGAAGGCTGAGCAACAAAGAATTGATGCTTTTGAACTGTGGTGTTGGAGAAGACTCTTGAGAGTCCCTTGGACTGCAAGGAGATCAAACCAGTCAACCCTAAAGAAAATCAACCCTGAATATTCATTGGAAGGACTGATGCTAAAGCTGAAGTTCCAATACTTTGGCCACCTGATGCAAAGAGCCAATTCACTGGAAAGAACCCTCATGTTGGGAAAGATAGAAGGCAGAAGGAGAAGGCAACAACAGACTATGAGATGGTTGGATGACATCACTAACTCAGTGGACATGAGTTTGAGCAAGCTCTGGGAGATGGTGTAGGACAGGGAAGCCTGGCATGCTGCAGTCCATTGGTTCGCAAAGAGTCAGAAATGACTGAGTGAATGAAAAATGAAAACAAACTAAAACTACTGAGATTTAAAGGAAAAAATCAGGAAGATTTATTATTTTACAATTCTTACATATATGAAAAAACAAAAGTAAAATAAGACCATTATTCCATAATGTAGATAACATATTGTGACATTGTTAAGAAAACTAAAAAATAAAACATGAAAGTGGTTTTAACATTCAAACAATCCATAGGATAGAAATTGAAACTTTTACGTTCTCTCATACATTTCCCACCAACTGCTCTTCCCAAGGAAAATCACTAGAATGCTTCCTTGTTTATTTTCAGAAAAATTTATGCCAGCACCAAGGTACATAATTCCATACATATTTTTTCATTATCTGTACAAAATAGTTATCTACATATGAATTTTTAAAACAATAACATTCCTGTAGGTTTCTTTTTTGATTCATTTTTATTTGAATTCTGTATTTGGTATTAGATAAAGTTTCAATTTCATTCTTATATGTGAATATCCTGTTTCCCCAAACCATTTATTGAAGAGATTGTCCTTACCCCACTGCACATTCTTAATGCCTTTGTTGAATCTTGTTGGCCATGTTGCATGGGTTTATTTCTAGTTTCTCTATTCTGTTCCATTGATCTATGTATCTGTTTTTATGCCAATACCATGTTTTAATTACTATGACTTTGTGATATAGTTTGATATGAGGAAATGCATCATACTTCTTGTAGGTTTCTTTTTTGCTGATCTTTCATGCTAATGTATGGAATGAACTGTCTTGTTCTTTTTTCCTAACAACATTATATTCTACTACTTGAAATTAATTTTACAAATATATATATATTTATATAATAAATGTATATAAAATAAAATTTATTTTATTTACCTAATTTCCCACTGAGTAACATTTATGATTATGTTTTATTTTGTTAATATTAATAATATTTTTACAAATATCATTATGTATATTATTGAATTTTGTACAAATATTCATTGAGTAAATTCCTGGCAGCTAGATTTGCAAGGCATATTTACGTAAAATGTTGTTTGACTATAACACTTAAGTGAAGTCGCTCAGTCGTGTCCGACTCTTTGCGATCCATCCATGGGATTCTCCAGGCAAGAATACTAGAGTGCATTGCCATTTCCTTCTCCAGGGGATCTTCCCGACCCAGGGATCGAACCCAGGTCTCCCTCATTGGAGGCAGATGCTTTAACCTCTGAGCCACCAGGGAAGAAGAGGCTACAATGAAGTCCTTTTTCACCAAAAGCATGATCCCACTCTTCATGCTATCAAAAGCACTGGGTCTCATCAAAGTCTGTAACTTATCCTACTACGAAAGTTGAATAAAAGGGATCTTATTATCATTTTGACTGTGATTTGAATTTATTGTTAAGTGAGATTGATCATTTTTCAGTATGTATATTGGAAACTTTTTTTTCTATAAGCATTCTCTTCCTGTTATCCCCTTTAACTTTTTCCATTAAATATTTCTTCTTTTTCCCCATTGATCTGGATGTGCTATATGTGAATCGAGGAATAAACCCTTTGTCAGGAATTTCCTGGCAGTCCAATGGTCAGGACTCCATGACTCCCCTGCTTGGAGCAGGGTTCAATCCTTGGTTGCAGAGCTAAGATCCTGCAAGCTACGAGGTTTGCCCCACCCCTCCAAGAAACAACCATTTGTCAGTCTTTTGTGTCATTCCTATTTTTTTATGGTTTCTTTATTTTATACCCTTTTTAGGAAGGCCTTCCCAGTCTCAAGATTAAAATAAATTTATCCATCAGTTATCCAAAACTCTTTATCATTTCATATATATAAAAATTATGGTTCATCTGAAATGTTTTTGGTGTGGATATTTTCTTTTGATTTTGAATGTAAAAGATCTTTTTAAAAATGTATTATTATTCAACTACTCCAACATCATTAATTGAATAAGC
>SJYT01004813.1:80289-117345 GCA_006410635.1 Cephalophus harveyi | reverse complement strand
GATAGTACATTTCCCTTTCACCAAATAGTCTTCTAATTTTACTTTTGATGAATGTGTTTGTTTAATCATTTAGTTACACCATGATTCTTTTAGTCTTTATCATATTATTGGCTATGTAGCTATCTCTAACTCTTCAATTTCTCTAAAGCTATTGCATTCATTCATTTGACAAAATTCCTGTCTCATGAAGATTACATTTCCAGTGAAGTATATAATAAGCAAGCAAAAAATATGTTATATAAGAATTATATAGCATTTCTCTTTACCAGAAGGTAGAAGGTAGGGAATATGAACACAGTTTTCTAAAAATAATCAGTTATAATTTAAATAGCCTGGTAACGTAAGGTCTTATCTGATGTGTTATTTGCATAGAGAACTTTTTAAAAGTGTTAAAGAGGGAACTATTTGTATAGCTGGTGGGAAGCATCTCAAGCAGGGCCAGTGCCAATGCCCTAAGGTAGGATTTTACTCCTGTGTTCAGAAAGCAAGGAAGTCAGAATGGCTGGAGTAAATGATTAATGGACCAAATGGGTGAACAATAGGAGGAGTGGTCACAGAGTGAGTGGCCAGGTATTAGTGAGCATTGGCGAAAACTAACATTTTCAACCTGAGGGAGATGAGAAGACTTGGAGAGTTTTACCCAGAGGAGTGATTTAAAAGATCACTCTGAATGCTGTATTGAGTGGACTAAAATGGGATAACAGTGGTAACAGGGAGACCAGTTAGGTGGCGGTGGTGTATTGAAGGTGGTGTCAATTTTCTAAATAAATGATTTGATGAAAAGAGAGAAGTTAGTGATAAATTTCGGAGAAGGCAATGGCACCCCACTCCAGTACTCTTGCCTGGAAAATCCCATGGACGGAGGAGCCTGGTGGGCTGCAGTCCACGGGGTCGCTGCTAGTCGGACACGACTGACTGACTTCACTTTCACTTTCCCCTTTCATACATTGGAGAAGGAAATGGCAACCCACTCCAGTGTTCTTGCCTGGAGAATCCCAGGGATGGGGGAGCCTGGTGGGCTGCCGTCTATGGGGTCGCACAGAGTCGGACACGACTGAAGCGACTCAGCAACAGCAGCAGCAGCAGTGATAAATTTAAGGGCTAGACCTTAACTGCTGAAAAAAATAATGCCATCATTTAATGAGACTGGGAGTAGCAAGGTGGGAGGATCATATAGTCAGGTTTTGTTCTGTTAAAATTGACATGCAAATTAAACTCCCAAGCTGAGTAGGCAGTTGGATATTTGAGCCTGGAATTCTATGGGACTAGTCTGGCGTAAAGAAATAACTCAAAAGTCACCAGCATTAACATGATATTTAAAACCAGTAGAATGGAAAAAATAACCTTGGAAGAAAGCACAGATAGAAAAGAGAAAATGTGTTCAGACTGAGTCCCCGGGTAATGCAATATTTAGAAGTCAGGAGATGAGAAGAATCGAGTAAAAGAGACCTGCATGACCACTGAGGTAGGAAGAAAACCACAAAGAAGGATTATTTCTGAAGCTAAAATGGAATAAGTGGTTCAAAAAGGAGTGATTAACTGTATCAGATGCTTCCTGCTCAGCTTAAATAAGCTGAAGACCAAGAATTGCTCATTGTTCTAGAGACAGCGGTCACTGATGATTTTTATAAAAGCTGTTTCTGTGGAGTGGAAAGAAATGCCCACTGGAGGGAAATCAAAAGCAAACATGGAAAACAAGAACAGCAGATGTGACAGAAGAGGAAGGAGAGGATGATATAGGTTAAAGGAGAGGATGGGAAGTAAAAAGCTGAGTGTAAAATGGTAGAATTACCGGTAATAAGAGCCCCCTTGTGGCTGCAAGTCATAAAATTAAAGAGTAGTCAGTCACCAAACTTTTTATGTTTCTCCGGTCAGTTCAGCAGCTCGAACACAAAGATGGAATACCTGGAGAAGTTGCTTTAACCAGAATTTTCTTTGAGCCACTTGAGTGCAGCAGAGGAAGAAAAAGTCAGGAGAATACCTCTATGCAGCAACATTGAATAGAACAGAGTGAGGAAGGAATCAGGCCATGAAAAGGACCAGGTGGATTGTAGGTCCTGGAGGGGTTTATGAATTGTTAGAATAGAGTTATCTGAACTCTCACAGTCTTTCTAAGACTATCTTAGAGGAAATTAATTGTAAAAACAGAAGTGATACTCAAAGAATTGGGATGCTCAGAACTGAGACTAAGCTTTTGGGCAGCATGACGGAATCTAGAAGATAAGCATGGAAATGGACGTCTCAGCTGGGATGGAGATAGGAACCACTGGAGGAGAAAAGGTTTAGTAACTGAGAGGTCAGGGTATTGAAAGGATTGTCAATACAGATATTGAAGTCACTAAGATTCAATGCAAGAGCAGTGCTTGAGATACTGGTAATGAGTCAGGAGATCAAATCTTTAAAAGGAAGAGAGAATAATTCACAATCTTTAAAAAATTGCACAAAAAGTGATAGCGGATAGTAAATTCTACTTAAATAGGTTTAAAGCTGAGGATGGGAGTGGTTAAGAAGATATCAAGGAGAAAATTACTCTATTTGCAAGAATAGCCTTGTGTATAAGATTATTTCCTTAAGATATACTTCTGAATTATAAAAGGCTATAAGGCAATGGCAACCCACTCCAATACTCTTGCCTGGAAAATCCCATGTGTGGAGGAGCCTGGTAGGCTGCAGTCCATGGGGTCGCTAAGAGTTGGACATGACTGAGTGGCTTCACTTTCACGCATTGGAGAAGGCAATGGCAACTCACTCCTGTTCTTGCCTGGAGAATCCCAGGGACAGGGGAGCCTGGTGGGCTGCCGTCTATGGGGTCGCACAGAGTCGGACACAACTGAAGCGACTTAGCAGCAGCAGCAGCAGCAGCATGAACAGTTTGGTCTCTAGTTCCAATTGCCAAATAATCCTCTAGAAATGTGGCATCAATTTACAATTTCACAACAGTATGTATGAATGTCCTTTTCAGGCTTCCCTGCTGGTCCAGTGGTTAAGAATCTACCTTGTAATGCAAGGTACACTGGTTTGATCCCTGGTCCAGGAAGAGCCCATGTGCAGCAGAGCAGTTAAGCCCCTGCACCACAACTACTGATCTCATCCTCTAGAGCCCACGAGCCTTATTTACCGAAAGCCGCAAGGGAAGCCACCACAATGAGAAGCCCAAGCACTGCAAGGAAAAGTAGTACCTGCTTGCCACAGCTAGAGAAAGTCCGCATGCATCAATAAAGACTGGTCGCAAACAAAAAATATAATAAATAAATAAATCTTTAAAAAAGAATGTCCTTTTTCAGTATCTTAGCTAACACTGAAAACGATCAATTTAGAAGTCCTTACATGTATATGTATGGCCAAGTCCCTTTGCTGTTCACCTGAAACTATTACAACATTGTTAATCTGCTATGCTGCTGCTGCTAAGTCACTTCAGTCGTGTCCGACTCTGTGCGACCCCATAGACGGCAGCCCACCAGGCTCCCCTGTCCCTGGGATTCTCCAGGCAAGAACACTGGAGTGGGTTGCCATTTCCTTCTCCAACGCATGAAAGTGAAAAGTGAAAGTGAAGTCTTGCCAGACTCTTAGCGACCCCATGGACTGCAGCCTACCAGGCTCCTCCATCCATGGGATTTTCCAGGCAAGAGTACTGGAGCGGGGTGCCATTGCCTTCTCTGGTTAATCTGCTATACTCCACTACAAAATAAAAAGTTAAAAAAACTCTTTGCAAATTTTAACAAGAATTACATCAAACTGTTGCTTTCTTCTCATTTCATTCTTTAACATCTACAGGGTGCTCACTGTCTGTCAGACATTGTGTTAGACTCTGAATTTATCCCCGCTTTCATAGAGGTTTTAATCTCACCAGAGAAAGATTTTAAACAAGCAACTAGCTAGTTACTATTGTGTCAACTGTAGGGAAAGAAGAGTACTAGTACTGCTTGGGAGAACCAGTATAATAGGTGGGCCTACCCAGTCTTCAGGGCATTAAGCTGAGTCTTGGTGGTTGGTGTGAGTTGGTGAGACATTGCAAAAATTGTTTTTGACAGTCTTTTTCCCTCATTTATAGATTTTATGATTATTTTTTCACACTTTTAATTGAGATTGCATCTGCTTTTAAACAGGCAGTGTATAATTTTAGATGGTTTTTCTCATGGCATGTCTTTGAACAGAACACTAGTGAAGCATTGCCTTTGAGACAACTGTTCTTTACATAATACTGTCCCCTTTTCTCCTCTCCTCTTCTCATATCCTGGTAACAGACCCTAGTTTCCTGGCCTGGGGAGGTGGGTATATGGCCATGAGTAGGAGAACAAAGTTAATATCTAGAGAGAAGTAGGAGATGTTTAGATGGAAAAGGAGAAAGGGAGTATAAAAGTGAGAGCAAGGAAGGGAGAAGACAGGTAATCCAACAGTCAAGTCCCTACATGCACCCCACACCAGAGTTCCTGCCAGTCTGGCCCTTATTAGGTGACCGAAGACAGTCCTGATTGATCAGTCCTATGAGACTAATCAGTCTCATCCATTAGCAACAGGCAGAGGGCCTTGTTGAATACATTAGTATTTTATTATTATTTGTGCTTTTGTGTGTTTTAATCTTTGTTGGAGTATAGTTGATTTATAGTGTTGTGTTAATTTCTGCTATGTATATACACATATGCACTCTTTTTTAGATTCTTTTCCCATATAGGTCATTACAGGGTATTGAGTAGAGTTCCCTGTGCTATACAGTAGTTCCTTATTAGCTACCTATTTCACATATAGTAGTGTGTATATGTCAATCCCAATCTCCCAATTTATCCCTCCCCCCTCATCCCCCTGGTAACCAAAAGATTGTTTTCTAAATCTGTGACTCTGTTTCTGTTTTGTAAATAAGTTCATTTGGACCATTTTTTTAGATTCCACATAATGGAAATACATGATATTTGATATGATATTTGTCTTTGTCTGACTTACTTCACTCAGTATAACAATCTCTAAGTCCATCCATGTGGCTGCAAATGAACATTTCTTATTTAATTTAGCACCTGACACACAGTAGGAACTTAATGATGGATTCATGAATTGAATTGAATATGAATTAATGAATTGATTGAATGAATGATTCAACAACAACAGCTTTTAAATAGTGTGAAGAGAACATAGGGGTTTTTTAGTGGTGGTGTTTTGTTTTGTTTGCAACACTGCAAAGATCTTAAACTGGTATTGTCTGGATAGCTTCAGGAAAGTAAGGCAAGAATTGGTTTGGAAATACTAAATTCATCCAGGCTGGATGTTTTAATTGGATTTCCAAGAATGAGATATATTTCAGTTTACTTTTATTTAATAAATGTCCTATCATAATGTTTCTTCTGGAAGCCTTCTTCCTGGTGGTTTCTTTTTCCATCCTACGTACTGATGTGCTCGTAAACTCTATTTCCCTTCTTATTGTTGGGTGAACCAGCTACAATTTGGGAGTGCAAAGAAGGAACAGGAAGAGCCACCATTTCCCCTGTGCCTGGGAATGTACTTTTGCTGCTGTCTGTGCTCAGATAGAACTATAAATGAAGATCACTCATACAAACAAACAAAGGGGAAGGAGGACACATAACAGTGTGTCCTCTGTTACAAGGCTAAAGCCGGGGTATAAAGACTAAGTGGAGTCAGAAATGAGCCTGGCAGAAATAAAATGTTTCTTTATTTACCACTTTCAAACAAGGAGGAAATCATCTTTCACCTGTATTACTAGTGTTTGGTCCCCAAAATTTGTTTAGAACACTGTTTTTGTTGTTGTTTCATCCCTAAATTGTGTCTGACTCTTTGCATCCTCATGGACTGCAGCCTGCCAGGCTTCTCTGTCCATGGGATTTCCCAGGCAAGAGCTGGAATGGGTTGCTCTTTCCTTCTCCAGGGGATCTTCCTGACCCAAGGGTCAAAGCAGAGTTTCCTGCCTTGGCAGGCAGATTCTTTACCACTGAGCCACCTGGGAAGCCCTGTTTAGAACATAAATCACCTTAAAATGATAGGAAAAGATACCTTTTTCATTGCAATAGAAACATGCACTTGACTTTAATATTTAAAAATAATAAAAGGTAAAAGCCTTGAAGTTTCAAGTTCTACTTCTATGATGCCACCATAAAACTGATACTATAAACTTTGCATACACAGTTTTCCAAGTACTTTTCAAACCATTCATTTATTTTATCTCAACATATAGACAATGGGTTAGTCACAGCGTCTTGAACCAGAAAGTTTGCTATGCATGGACAAGTCATTAAATCTCTCCAAGCATGTTTGCTCTTCTATAAAGAGAGGATAGCAATACCTACCCATTTGACAGGTAAAGAAAATGAACAAGAAGAGTAAGTGACTCGTCCGTGGTCATATCAGAAGGCTGGCAGATACAGACACTGGAACTCAGGTTCTTTTGTCTTGTTTAGGATTCCTTAAAGGATATTGTAAATAGATACTGTCTTATATACAAGTACATAAGAAAATCAGGAAATTTTTATATTCTGTAGAAGTTTTTAAAAGAATAATGGCATAAATTTGCAACATGATAGAGACCAATTATAAAAAAATAGAGGGATTTTTTTTTTTTTTACAATATCTGAGCCACATTCCCCTACCCATTGAGATGAATGTCATACTCAGTAGCTCTTGTGCTTATGTACAGGGACAGATTAAAGAACAGAACTTTTGCTTTTGTATGTCAACATTTCAGAGACCCAAAGCTAAAAACAATACATGCGAGGTACTCCTATATCCTATAGAAGCATAGAAACTCTAAGGGTTTCTGGTTTCAACTTCTTGCTTCCCTTTTTTCTAAATTTTTGAGGGATCTTAAAACAGTCTGTGTCACTAATTCTAAATTGATTTTCCTATTTATCTTCAGATTTGATTGTTTCATTTCAAAAAAAATTTTTTTCCATTAATGCTTGAAGATCTTTTCTGCTTCTTTGTTGGCATCTCTGCTTCAAAAAGACCAAGTGCAACAATGTCATCTTTTTTCTTTACTTCTAACTATCTCTAAAACTGCCTTAAACTCTTCATGTTTTTTCTCTTCAGTGTGATCATTTCCTCCCTTTTCTCTACATCAGTAATTTGAATGTGAGTCATATATACTCTGTTCTCGGTGTTTCCCATTTATTTACTCGTTATGCAATGGTGTTATTTTGATAGCACTTTTTTTTTCTCATTTCCTGCAATTTCTTGTGATGTCTTATTCTGTTGATTTATCAGAACTCTCATTTTACCAAATGTGTGCTTTTACTAATCGTTTTATAGCAAAAAAAAAATAGTCATAGGTGATTGCCTCTGACCCTGGAGTAATATGCTTTCCAATCTCAGCTATCTGTTTTTCTTTTTCATGTTTCATTCTTCTAAACTTCCAATTTATAAATTGTTTGCATGGTTGCCACACAGTTTTTTCACATATATCCAATGCTAACGTTGATTACCCTGAGCACGTATTTCATTTTTCTGATATTCTATTGACAAATTCTCTAAAATTATCTTCCCACCTTATCCGAACTGTGGTTTGAGAATAGGGAATGGGTTTCGTGAAATACCATCTTGGTTTAGCACAGTTTTTGTAATATGGTCTTAGTTTTGTTCTCTCTTTTGGCATTCTGTCAGCTATCTCTTATCATTATTTACTTGACATGGAGGGCATATAATCTAATCACCAGGGGTATATTCATGCCTTTTAGTATTATCGCCATTTAATAGGAAGCATTTATACTTCATCAGAGTTAGCATATGCTAGTTATTAACTTTGTCTATTTTCTCCCTGTCCTTGAAGCTAATTCTATTCTATCCAAGACAAGAGAGGAAAAATAAAAGATCAGAATTTAACTGACCTCTTTTCTTTCAGTGGAACTGATTTTGTGGAATTGGGGCCAGCCAGATCAAGAGCCAACAAAACAAGGGTCAGGTCTTCTTTATTTCTATGGCTCCATATATTTTTAAATGTTATGTCATCCCTATTTACCTGTTAGATTTTTTTGCTAATTTCTATTTGTTTTACTGCTCTTTCCCCTCATTCAATTAATAAGTAAGAAGGAAATTATGTGACTCATCTTTATGCTCTCATATTTACCCAGGTGTTATTAATGAAAAATAAGACTATCCTATGTTCATGGTGTTTTTATATTTCATTCCTTCAACATCCAATATCTATCTATGAAAACACTTACTTTGTGCCAAGTAATGCAGCTATACTCCCACAGGCCAGAAAAGAAAAAATTTCCATGATACAAAATTTGCATGATAATTTTCTCCAACCTCTCCAAGCTACATCAGCCAGTACTTTTGATTTTATCACTTTAGCAACTTACAGACTTTTCAAGCTCCATAGTTAATCACCCACATCCCAAATCTACATCACCAGATTACTGCTATTCTCTTATCCCCTTCAAAAGCTCTGACAAAATAAGAATGATTTCTGTACCAGAAAGGAAAGCTGTTAGTTCTCAAAACTGTAGAACTGAGACCACAAATAACAATAAAAATAGTTGGGTATAGGCCTCAGAGATACAGACTGATATCCAAGTGCAGGTTACCCAAAAAGGACAAGAGAGAAATTCTACTTTATTAACTAACTGTTTGCCATTTAGTTGCTAAGTCGTTTCCTACTCTTTTGCAAACCCATGGACTGTAGCCCGCCAGGCTGCTCTGTCCATGGAATTTTCCAGGCAAGAATACTTGAGTGGGTTGCCATTTCCTTCTCCAAGGGATCTTCCTGACCCAGGGATAAAACCCACATCTCCTGCTTTCTTTACCAATGAGCTACCAGGGACAACTAAGTAGTTATCTGTAAATTTTCTCCAAAATTTTCAGCTTTCAGAGAAGTCCCTTTGCCCTCTGCAAACAACCATTGGCAAGAACAAAGAGCAGCTGAGATTACAGACTTCCTTATCCACTAAAGCCTAGTCTGCCTTGAGTATTTAGCAAAGAAGGGATGTTACGACCATTAGTTCTCATTCTTGAATGTGCAAAGAGGGTTGTCAAGACTGAATGTGACTGACAATCTCTTCCATTCCTATTGAGCAGATCTGAGGACTATCTAATATAATAGTACTTTCCAGATTGAGTACTGCCAAGCATGAGGCTGGGCATGTCCCCAGGGTGCACAACTAGAATGTTTTGGTTGAGTAGGTAAACACATGGTATTTGTTCTCTAATCAGAACTACAAATTTCTGTGTAATTGCACTCCAATACTAGTTAAAAGCATTCCTTTGCAGTAAATATAACCTGTTATGCTAGTGAAACTAAATCACAGGTTGGAATGAGCCCCACACCTCTCTTCAAAAGATTGTTTTATACATGAAAGTTAAACTTTAGATTGCTTTATATGTGCATGGTAAAGTTTAAATACATATTAAACTGCTTGCTTTGTCACTTTGGATGGTATTCTATATTTTGTGGAAGTATTCCATCTAAGCAAGTATGGAAATTGATGTATTTGTGTAATTTATACTGAGGTGTAGTGAAGGCTCTCCTTGATACTGTAATCTAAGGAAAAAATAGCTTTGGTCTCTCAAAGAATGTAACATGATTTTTTATTTTTAAAATGTAAGTCAGCCAAATATAATGCCCTTTTCAAATACATAATTTAAAAATCAAGAGGAAGGATGAGGTTTCCAAGACATGTACTGTAAAACAATTAGGGTTTCTCAGACTCTGTGCATGCAGAGTCACTTCAGCCATGTCTGACACTTTGCAACCCTGTAGACTGTAGCCCACCAGGTCCATGGGATTTTCCAGGCAAGAATACTGGAGCGGTGTGCCATTTCCTACTCCAGGGGATCTTCCCAATCCAGGGATGGAACATCAAGTCTCTTACAGCCTCCTGCATTGGCAGGCGTGTTCTTTACCACTAGTACCACATGGGAAGACCCTCAGGCTCCATGATCTGAAATTTATTTCAAGATTCAAAAATCTAATTGCAGGTTTGAAATGTAAACACTTTGAACTGATAACCCACTAAATTACTGAAACATCTATGTGGATGATTACGGTAATTACCTATTATTCTGGATGCCCAGCATCTGTGCTTTCTTCTTCTGGTAATAAATCCTGATTTTCCAAAGGAAAACCAGCCTCTCTCCTACTTTCTCCCCAAGTTCAAAGGTAGTACGTGTGCTTCAACCCTAATTTAAATACACCCTATAAACAAGCAACAACAACAACAGAAACAATCAGCATAACACATTTTCTGGATACATTCAGTGCTTAGCTCTTGAAAGGTGGAGATCTTCCCCACTGGATCATTTATACCACCTATCTGGCTTTCTTCTACAATAGCTGCAACTAAGGCCAGCACAGTCGGAGCTGTTACAGGAAACTTTTTTATAGACATCCATGGGAGCTTGAAGTAGAGGAAAATTTTGAATGGAAAGTTGAAAATGGAAGTGAGATGTAAAGATAATCTAAAGAATGTAAACAGGTTACAGAACATGGAACAACAGCCAAAGATAACAGTGGGAATACATGTGTGAGAATCAAAAAGTCAAAAAATGATAGAATAAGTAAGTACCAGAAAAGGGCTGTTTTCTAAGGCTGACTTTTTCCATCTTTTTGCAACCTTATGCTTAGACAAGTCAGCTACATTTAAATGCAAACACATGGCAACCAATTCCAGTGTTTTTACCTGGGAAATCCCATGGACAGAGGAGCCTGGTGGGCTACAGTCCATGGGTTTGCAAATTGTCAGATACAACTTAGCAATTGAACAACAACTATAAAACTAAAAATGCAACCTAACGAAATTACAGGAGATGAAGATCTGAAGATTGGAAGGCTCCTTGAAAGCATCTGCACAGTGATATTCCCAGAAAGTACTCCAGAGGAACACAGGGGTGGTTTATGATTTAGTAACATACATATCACAGCCTTGTCTAACTCAATGAAACAATGAGCCACGCTGCATAGGGCCACCCAAGCAGATGGATCATGGTAGGGACTTCAGACAAAATGTGGTCCACTGGAGAAGGGAATGGCAAACCACTTCAGTATTCTTGCCTTGAGAAACCCATGAACAGTATGAAAAGGCAAAAAGATATGACACTGAAAGATGAACTCCCCAGGTCAGAAGGTGCCCAAGATGCTACTGTAGATCAGTGGAGAAATAACTCCAGAAAGAATGAAGAGGCTGAGCCAAAGCAAAAACAATTCCCAGCTGTGGATGTGACTAGTGATGGAAGTAAATTTCAATGCTGTAAAGAACAATATTGCAGAGGAACCTGGAATGTTAGATCCATGAATCAAGGTAAATTGAAAGTAGTCAAAAAGGAAATGGCAAGAATGAATATCAACATTTTAGGAATCAATGAACTAAAATGGACTGGAATGGGCTAATTTAATTCAGATGACCATTATCTCTACAATTGTAGGCAAGAATCCCTTAGAAGAAATGGAGTAGCCCTCATAGTCAACAAAAGAGCCCGAAATGCAGCACTTGGGTGCAATCTCAAAAATGACAGAATGATCTCTGTTCATTTCCAAAGCAAACCATTCAATATCACAGTAATCCGAGTCTATGTCCCAACCATTAATGTAGAAGAAGGTGAAGTTGAACGGTTCTATGAGGACCTACAAAACCTTCTAGAACTAACAAACAAAAAATGATGTCCTTTTCATCATAGAGGCCTGGAATGCAAAAGTAGGAAGTCAAGAGATACCTGGTGTAACAGGCAACATTGGTCTTGGAGTACAAAATGAAGCTAAGCAAAGGCTAACAGACTTTTGCCAAGAGAATGCACTGATCATAACAAACACTCTATTCCAACAACACAAGAGATGACTCTACACACACACATTACCAGATGGTCAATATCGAATTAAGATTGAATATATTCTTTGCAGCTGAAGATGGAGAAGCTCTATGAGTACAGTTCAGTTCAGTTGCTCAGTCCTGTTTAACTATATGTGACCCCATGGACTGCAGCATGACAGGCTTCCCTGTCCATCACCAACTCCTGGAACTTACTCAAACTCATGTCCTTTGAGATGGTGATGCCATCCAACCATCTCATTTTCTATCGTTCCCTTCTTCTCCTGCCCTCAATCTTTCCCAGCATCATGGTCTTTTCAAATGAGTCATTTCTTCACATTAGGTGGCCAAAGTATTGGCATTTCAGTTTCAGGATCAGTCCATTCACGGAATATTCAGGACTGATTTCCTTTGGGATGGATTTGTTGGATCTCCTTGCAGTCAAAGAGACTCGCAAGATTTTTCTCCAACACTACAGTTCAAAAGCATCAATTCTTCGATGCTCAAATTTCTTTACAGTCCAACTCTAACATCCATACATGACTACTGAAAAAACCATAGCTTTGACTAGATGGACCTTTCTTGGCAAAATAATGTCTCTGCTTTTCAATATGCTGTCAAGGTTGGTCTTAACTTTTCTTCCAAGGAGCAAGCATCTTTTATTTTCATGGCTGCAGTCATCATCTGTAGTGATTTTGGAACCCCAAAAAATTAAGTCTATCACTGTTTCCATTGTTTCCCCATCTATTTGCCATGAAGTGATGGGACCAGATGCCATGATCTTCGTTTTCTGAATGTTGAGTTTTAAGCCAACTTTTTCACTATCATCTTTCACTTGCATCAAGAGGCTCTTTAGTTCCTCTTCACTTTCTGCCATAAGTGTGGTATCATCTGCATATCTGAAGTTATTGATATTTCTCCCAGCCATCTTGGTTCCAGCTTGTGCTTCATCCAGTCCAGCATTTCTCATGATGTACTCTGCATATAAGTTAAATAAGCAGGGTGACAATATACAGCCTTGATGTACTCCTTTCCTGATTTGGAACTAGTCTGTTGTTCCATTCCATTTCTAACTGCTGCTTCTTGACCTACATACAGATTTCTCAGGAGGCAGTTCAAGTGGTCTGGTATTCCCATCTCTTGATAAATTTTCCACAGTTTGTTGTGATCCACACAGTCAAAGGCTTTGGCATAGTCAATAAAGCAGAAGTAGATGTTTCTGGAACTCTCTCCCTTTTTTGATGATCCAGCAGATGTTGGCAATTTGATCTCTGGTTCCTCTGCCTTTTTTAAAACCAGCTTAAACATCTGGAAGTTCACGATTCACATACTGTTGAAGCCTGGCTTGGAGAATTTTGAGCACTACTTTGCTAGCGTGGGAGATGAGTGCAATTGTGTGGTAGTTGGAGCATTCTTTGGCATTGCCTTTTTTGGGATTGGAATGAAAACTGACCTTTTCCAGTTCTGTGGCCACTGTTGAGTTTTCCAAATTTGCTGGCATATTGAGTGCAGCACTTTCACAGCATCATCTTTTAGGATTTGAAATAACTTAACCTGAATTCCATTATCTCCACTGGCTTTATTTGTAGTGATGCTTCCTAAAGCCCACTTGATTTTGCATTTCAGGATGTCTGGCTCTAGGTTAGTGATCACACCATCGTGGTTATCTGGGTCATGAAGATCTTTTTTGGTTAGTTCTTGTGTGTATTCTTGCCACCTCTTCTTAATATCTTCTGCTTCTGTTAGGTCCATACCATTTCTGTCCTTTACTATGCCCATCTTTGCATGAAATGTTCCCTTGGTATCTCTAATTTTCTTGAAGAGATCTCTAGGTTTTCCCATTTTATTGTTTTCCTCTATTTCTTTGCACTGGTCGGTGAGGAAAGCTTTCTTATCTCTCCTTGCTATTCTTTGGAACTCTGTATTCAAATGGGTATATGTTTCCTTTTCTCCTTTGCCCTTTGTTTCTCTTCTTTTCATAGCTGTTTTTTAAGGCCTCCTCAGACAACCGTTTTGCCTTTTTGCATTTCTTTTTCTTGGGGATGGTCTTGATCAGCTCTCGGTCTTGTTTTTGCTGACTGTATAGAGCTTCTCCATCTATGTCTGCAAAGAATATAATCAATCTGATTTTGGTATTGGCTATTTGGTGATGTCCATGTGTAGAGTCTTCTCTTGTGTTGTTGGAAGAGGGTGTTTGCTATGACCAGTGTGTTCTCTTGGCAAAGCTCTATTAGCCTTTGCCCTGCTTCGTTCTGTACTCTAAGGTCATGTTTTCCTGTTACTTCAGGTATTTCTTGACTTCCTACTTTTACATTTGAGTCCCCTATAATGAAAAGGATATCTTTTTTGGATGTTAGTTCTAGAAGGTCTTATAGGTCTTCATAGAACTGTTCAACTTCAGCTTCTTCAGCATTACTCATCAGGGCGTAGACTTGAATTACTGTGATATTGAATGGTTTGCCTTGGAAATGAAAAGAGATCATTCTGTCATTTTTGAGGTTGCACCCAAGTACTGCATTTCTTTTGTTGACTATGAGGGCTCCATACCGTAAGCAAAAATAAGACCAAGAGCTAACTGTGGCTCAGATCATGAACTCCTTATCGCAATGTTTAGACTTAAATTGAAGAAAATAGGGGAAATCACTAGTCCACCCAGGTATGACCTAAATCAAATTCCATATGATTATACAGGGGAAGTGAAAAATAGATTCAAGGGATTAGATCTGATAGAATGCCTGAAGAACTATGGAGAGAGGTTTGTGACTTTGTACAGGAGGTGATCAATACCATCCTCAAGAAAAAGAAATGCAAAAAGGCAAAACGGATGTCTGAGGAGGCCTTACAAACAGCTGAAGAAAGAAGAGAAACTAAAGGAAAAGGAGAAAAGAAAAGATATACCCATTTGAATGCAGAGTTCCAAAGAATAGCAAGGAGAGATAAGAAAGCCTTCCTCAGTGATCAATGCAAAGACATAGAGGAAAACAATAGAATGGGAAAGACTAGAGATCTCTTCAAGAAATTAGAGATACCAAGGGAACATTTCATGCAAAGATGGGCACAATAAAAGACAGAAATGGTATGGACCTAACAGAAGCAGAAGATATTAAGAAGAGGTGGCAAGAATACACAGGGGAACTATCCAAAAAATATCTTCATGACCCAGACAACCATGATGGTGTGATCACTCATCTAGAGCCAGACATCCTGGAATGTGAAGTCAAGTGGGCTTCAGGAAGCATCACTGTGAACAAAGCTAGTGGAGGTGATAGAATTCCAGTGGAGCTATTTCAAATCCTGAAAGATGATGCTGTGAAAGTGCTGCACTCAACATGCCAGCGAATTTGGAAAACTCGGCAGTGGCCACAGAACTGGAAAAGGTCAGTTTTCATTCCAATCCCAAAGAAAGGCAATGCCAAAGAATGCTCCAACTACCACACAATTGCAGTCATCTCACAGGCTAGCAAAGTAATGCTCAAAATTCTCCAAGTCAGGCTTCAGCAATACATGAATCAAGAACTTCCAGATGTTTAAGCTGGATTTAGAAAAGGCAGAGGAACCAGAGATCAAATTGCAACATCTGTTGAGTCATAGAAAGAGTAAGAGAGTTCCAGAAAAATATCTACTTCTGCTTTAATACTCTACCAAAGCCTTTCACTTTGTGGATCACAACAAACTGTGGAAAATTCTTCAAGAAATGGGAGTATCAGACCACCTTACCTGCCTCCTGAGAAATCTGTATGAAGGTCAAGAAGCAACAGTTAGAACCAAATATGGAACAACTTACTACCTCCATTTGGGAAAGGAGTACATCAAGACTGTATGTTGTCACTCTGCTTATTTAACATATTCAGAGTACATCATGAGAAATGCTGGGCTGAATGAAGAATGAGGTGGAAACAAGAATGCTGGGAGAAATATCAGTAACCTCAGATACACAGATGACACCACCCTTGTAGCAGAGAGTGAAGAGGAACTAAAAAGCCTCTTGATGAAAGTGAGAAAGGAGAGTGAAAAGGCTGGTTTAACACTCAACATTCAAAAAACTACGATCATGGCATCTGGTCCCATCATTTCATGGCAAATAAATGGGGGAAACAATGGAAACTATGAGATACTTTATTATCTTGGGCTCCAAAATCACTGCAGATGGTGACTGTTGCTATAAAATTAAGACATTTACTCCTTGGAAGAAAAGCTATGACAAGCCTGGACAGATATAAAAAAACAGAAACATTATTTTGCCAACAAAGGTCCATCTAATCAAAGCTATGATTTTTCCAATAGTCATATATGGATGTGAGAGTTGAACCATAAATAAGGCCGAGCAATGAAGAATTGATGCTTTTGAACTGTGATGTTGGAGAAGACACTTGAGAGTCCCTTGGACTGCAAGGAGATCAAACCAGTCAGTCTTAAAGAAAATGAGTCCTGAATATTCAGTGGAAGGACTGATGCTGAAGCTGAAGCTCTAATACTTTGGCCACCTGATGCAAAGAACTGACTCATTGGACAACATCTTGATGCTGGGAAAGATTGAAGACAGGAGGAAAAGGGGACAACAAAGGATGAGATAGTTGGATGACATCACAGACTCAAAGGACATGAGTTTGAGCAAGCTCTGTGAGTTAGTGATGAACAGGGAAACCTGGCATGCTGCAGTCCTTGGGGTTGCAAAGAGTCAGACACAACTGAGTGACTGATTGGAACTGAATTGAACACAGACATTCTGGGAAATTTTGAAGAGGAACTAAGGTACTATTCATTGCAATGTTGAGACCTCTTAAGTACTCCAGGTTTAAGTTCAGCCAGGAGCAAAACAGAATGGGAAACTTTTCTTACCAGAGAGTAAGCACAAGAATCAGAATCACAATGCATAGCCTCAGAATCACAGCTCTGCTCCTCATCATTAAATTGCATTTGTAATGACCAGAGGCACAAAGGATGTCAGCCACTTAAGAGCCACTCTTTCTCTTCAGAGCCCAGCTGCCAGAGACATGATTCCCAGCAGCCCTTGCACAGGTATCCCAGCAACAGCACCTTCCTCTGATCATTACAGACCAGCAGGGCTTCTCACCCTTTATTTCTTGTTTCTTACCTGTCACTTTATTCCTCGTCTCTCTTTAGATACTCCTCCAAATGCACCCCATGTGTCTGTAAATCTTGAGATTTTTGTGCCCTGCTTCCTCTCCAGAGGGCTTTCCAGAACCACTTTTACCAGGGCTCACACCTTCTGTGCAAACACTTCTGTTGAGCTATTCTTGTGTCTTGAGTTCCCTTCTATATTCTCATTCTTTTCTAATTTCTCTTCTTTCCCCCTTGCATCTGGTTATTTCCTCATTCCTCGGTATATCTCCTGATCTTAACAGGAATAATTTTTCTCATAATTTTCCCTCCAACAAAAGAGCTAAGTGTTTAGCTCTGTAAAAGTTTCAGGAGACACTGTTCTTTGCTTACCCAATCCCCACCACTCTCACTTTTTTTTAATTTGTAGAACTCTGCTTTGGTACACGTAACCACCATGACTCCACCAAGCTATGTGCTCCAGGAGAAACTCCACTTGGGAGTCAACTCCAGTTGTTATTGTTGTTCAGTCGCTAAGTCATGTCCAATTCTTTGTAACCCCATGGACTGCAGCATGCCAGGCTTCCCTTTCCTTTACTGTCTCCCAGAGTTTGCTCAGATTCATGTTCATTGAGTTGATGATGCTATCTAAACATCTAATTCTCTGCTCCCATCTTCTCCTTTTGCCTTTAGTCTTTCCTAGCATCAAAGTCTTTTCCAATGAGTCAGCTCTTTGCATCAGGTGGACAAAAGTACTGGAGTTTCACCTTTAGCATCATTCCTTCCAAAGAAATCCCAGGGCTGATGCCTTCAGAATGGACTGGTTGGATCTCCTTGCAGTCCAAGGGACTCTCAAGAGTCTTCTCCAACACCACAGTTCAAAAGCATCAATTCTTCGGCGCTCAGCCTTCTTCACAGTCCAACTCTCACATCCATACATGACCACTGGAAAAACCATAGCCTAGACTAGACGGACCTTAGTCAGCAAAGCAATATCTCTGCTTTTGAATATAGTATCTAGGTTGGTCATAACTTTTCTCCCAAGGAGTAAACGTCTTTTAATTTCATGACTGCAGTCACCATCTGCAGTGATTTTGGAGCCCCCAAAAATAAAGTCTGACACTGTTTCCACCATTTCCCCATCTATTTCCCATAAAGTAATGGAACCAGATGCCATGATCTTCGTTTTCTGAATGTTGAGCTTTAAGCCAACTTTTTCACTCTCCTCTTTCACTTTCATCAAGAGGCTTTTTAGTTCTTCTTCACTTTCTGCCATAAGGGTGGTGTCATCTGCATATCTGAGATTATTGGTATTTGTAATCCAACTGAAATCACCTCATTCCTTTTTCCAAAAATAGACTTTTTTAGAAATGGTAGTATCTCTGGCAAATAAAATATAAGAGGAAGTCTGCTAGAATTATGGGAAAAGGATTTACGTCTTCTTAAGACCCCAGGTGAAAGCCACCCCATTCCTCTAAATGCCATCATCATGCTTTCATAACAATATATTAACCATCTGTTGAGATCATATTTCATCTCAGGCTCACTGATTTATAAATGATCTTTCATCCTCCACAATTTTGCAAGGTATGTATTATAATCTCCTGAGATTTAGAAGATATACATTCATACAAATAACAGAGCTAGGACATTAACCCACTTCTGTTTGACCCATAGTAAATTCATTCCTTTCAATTAGAAATTTTCTTCTTTATATTAAAAAAATTTTTTGAACATGAACATAGTTATCAACTAACTGGCATTCAATGGCAAGAGAGTTTTTTAATAAATAATAATAATAAATTAAAGTTATTGATTTACTGCAGCTACTGTTCAGTTATACTTGAATAATATTTGTCTAATTACTTTATTAGTCTGTCTCTTATACACATCTCAAAGCTAGTGGAGGTGATAGAATTCCAGTGGAGCTATTTCAAATCCTGAAAGATGATGCTGTGAAAGTGCTGCACTCAACATGCCATTGTCTAATTACTTTATTAGTACATTATAAAACTTGGAAAATCAAAACAAAAAAAAAGAAACAACTATCTCTTGTAATCTAAAAGTAACTACTATCAATATTTTGATATGTTCTACCAGTATTTTTTTGGTAAATTAATTCTTAAATTTTAATTGGAGGCTAATTACTTTACAATATTGTAGTGGTTTTTGCCATACATTGACATGAATCAGCCATGGGTGTACATGTGTTCACCACCCTGAATACCCCTCCCACCTCCCTCTCCATCCCATCTCTCAGGGTCATCCGGTGCACCAGCCCTGAGCACCCTGTCTCATGCATCAAACCTGGACTGGCGATCTATTTCACATATGGTAATATTCATGTTTCAATGCTATTCTCTCAAATCATCCCACCCCCACCTTCTCCCACAGAGTTCAAAAGTCTTGTCTCTTTTGCTGTCTCACATATAAGGTCATCGTTATCATCTTTCTCAATTCCATATATATGTGTTAATATACTGCATTGGTGTTTTTCTTTCTGACTTCCTTCACTCTGTATAATAGGCTCCAGTTTCATCCACCTCATTAGAACTGATTCAAATATATTCCTTTTAATACCTGAGTAATATTCCATTGTGTATAAGTACCACAGCTTTCTTATCTATTTGCCTGCCAATGGACATCTTGGTTGGTTCCATGTCCTAGCTATTGTAAACAGTGCTGCGATGAATATTGGGGTACATGTGCCTCTTTCAATTCTGGTTTCCTTGGTGTGTATGCCCAGAAGTGGGATTGCTGGATCATAAGGCAGTTCTGTTTCCAGGTTTTTAAGGAATCTCCACACTATTCTCCACAGTGGCTGTATTAGTTTGCATTCCCACCAACAATGAAAGAGGGTTCCCTTTTCTCTGCACTCTCTCCAGCATTTATTGTTTGTAAACTTTTTGATAGCAGCCATTCTGACTGACGTGAGATGGTACCTCATTGTGGTTTTGATTTGCATTTCTCTGATAATGAGTGATGTTGAGCATCTTTTCATGTGTTTGTTAGCCATCTGTATGTCTCCTTTGGAGAAATATCTGTTTAGTTCTTTGGCCCATTTTTTGATTGGGTCATTTATTTTTCTGGAATTGAGCTGCAGGAGTTGCTTGTACATTTTTGAAATTAATTCTTTGTCAGTTGCTTCATTTGCTATTATTTTCTCCCATTCTGAAGGCTGTCTTTTCACTTTGCTTATAGTTTCCTTCATTGTGCAAGAACTTTTAAGTTTAATTAGGTCCCATTTGTTACTTTTGCTATTATTTCCATTAGTCTGGGAGGTGGGTCATAGAGGATCCTGCTGTGATTTATGTCAGAGAGTGTTTTGCCTATGTTTTCCTCTAGGAGTTTTATAGTTTCTGGTGTTACATTTAGATCTTTAATCCATTTTGAGTTTATTTTTGTGTCTGGTGTTAGAAAGTGTTCTAGTTACATTCTTTTACAGATGATGGACCAGTTTTCCCAGCAACACTTGTTAAACAGATTGTCTTTTCTCCATTGTATATTCTTGCCTCCTTCGTCAAAGATAAGGTGTCCATAGGTGCTTGGATTTATCTCTGGTCTTTCTATTTTGTTCCATTGATATATATTTCTGTCTTTGTGCCAGTGCCAGACTGTCTTGATGACTGTAGCTTTGTAATATAGTCTGAAGTCAGGCAGGTTGATCCCTCCAGTTCCATTCCTCTTTCTCAAGATTGCTTTGGCTATTCAAGGTTTTTTTGTATTTCCATACAAATTGTAAAATTATTTGTTCTGGTTCTCTGAAAAATACCATAGTCTACCAGTATTTTTAAATTCTAACTTATAAGACTTATAAATACATTACAAATTTGATATCACATTGCATACACCATTCTGTAGCTCATTTTTTAAATTAAGCAATATATAGTGAACAGCTTCCCCCAGCAAAAATACTCTTCCCTAATATGATTTATCATATCCTTGTATGACATACAAATATATTTTTCTTAATTATACTATGTAGTTGGACATTTTGGGTTGTTTTTTTTTTTTCCAATTTCATAACTGCAGAAGAAGCCCAAACTGGTCCTTCTTGTTTCTAATAAGATATTGAGTTGTTTCTCAGAGAAAACAATAAAAAAAAAAATGCAAGTCATACAGCAAAAGCATGCACAGAGGAAAATTTTGACCTTGAATAATGCCAAGAATCAAAGTCTTCTCCACACCTCCCACCTCCACCACATAAGCAAAGAACGAGGACATGGCAAGAACCTAAAGGCAGAAATCTTTCAGAAGCAAAGAGTTCACTGGCCAGGAAGATCAGGTGCTGAAGCCCCTTAATCATACCATAAATAACAAAGTTCCAAATCTTCCAATCAAAACCCTGTCCACCAGCACTTCCACGTATCAGCCTTCCTCCTCTTATAAAAATCTGACTAAATGCCAGATGGAGAGTCTGCCTCCTTTCTCCTTGTTGGTGAACCTTGCAATAAAACTCTCTCTTTTCTCAAAACCTAGTGCATACTATTGGCTTCTATGGGTGTTGACAAGTGGGCCCTTGGCTTGGTAACAACTTTAGTTATTATAAATAAAACTATGCTAAACATTTGTATTTGGGCTTTCCTGGTGGCTCAGCTGGTAAAGAATCTGCCTGCAATGTGGAGACCTGGGTTCAATCCCTGGGTTGGGAAGATCCCCTGGAGAAGAAAAAGGCTAGCCACTCTAGTATTCTGGCATGGAGAATTCCATGGACTGTATAGTCCATGCAGTCACAAAGAGTCAGACACAACTGAATGACTTTCACTCACAAACATTTGTATACACATATTTCATCCATTCCTCTAATTGCTTTTTTAGCATGTGTTCTTAAAAAGAATGCCCCAGGAATAGGTAAACCCTTTGTAACACAATGTGAAACTGCCCTCCAGAAAGATGGTTAACTTAAGCTGCCCCTAGTGGTGCCTATGAGTTCTTTCCATTCACCCTTGCTCCTGGAGATTTTTAAGAGATCCAAGATCCAGACAAATGAAGACAAAAAAAAAAAAACATCAGTTTTATTACTGATAAAAACTGAACTGGAAGATGATGCTTAAGGTTTGCAGTCAAACTGGATTGTTATCTGATTTCTAAACCAGTCAGATTTACAGCCTCCCTCCCTGGACCAAGTGCACTTCCACAATCTGCCCTCTGGGGTCCTGCCCAGCAAGCTGAACATATAGAAGATTAGAGGCTTCCAGAAGGTGAGCCTGCTCAGAACCAGGAAAGGGAAAGACTTTAGATGCACATTCTTGGTTCTCCAAAGTACACCAAGTCACCCCTTCTCCCTTGGGAAGCAGAGGACAGTGAGAGAGCTGGGAAGAAAGAAACCAGAAGTGTTAATCAAGTTGAAATCCTTCCATGTGTAAATATGAGTCAAAACAAATGGAGGTTCTGCCCAAATGTTTGCTAATATTCTACATGGAATTGTTTAGCTTTAAAAAGTAATTTTCTACCTTGATAGGGAAAAATAAGAGTCTCATTTGATTTTATTGTTTTGTTTTTGTCTGGGTTTATAGGCCGAGAGTTGGACTGTGAAGAAAGCTGAGCACCAAAGAATTGATGCTTTTGAACTGTGGTGTTGGAGAAGACTCTTGAGAGTCCCTTGGACTGCAAGGAGATCCAACCAGTCCATTCTAAAGATCAGTTCTGGGTGTTCATTGGATGGACTGATGCTGAAACTGAAACTCCAGTACTTTGGCTACCTCATGGTAAGAATTGACTCATTGGAAAAGACTGATATTGGGAAGGATTGGGGGCAGGAGGAGAAGGGGACGACCGAGGATGACATGGCTGGATGGCATCACCGACTCGATGGACATGAGTTTGAGTGAACTCCAGGAGTTGGTGATGGACAGGGAGGCCTGGCGTGCTGCGATTCATGGGGTCACAAAGAGTCGGACACGACTGAGCGACTGAACTGAACTGAACTGAATTGAGATATAACTGACATTGTTGTTTAGTGGCTAACTCTTTTGCAACCCCATGGATTATAGCCTGCCAGTCTCCTCTGTCCATGGGATTTCTCAGACAATATTTGAGAAATATGCAACACTGCATAAACTTAAGGTGTGTGACATAATGATTTGACTTACATACATCATGAAATGATGATGACAATAGGCTTAATGGATATCCGTCTTCTCATATAGGTACAACACTAATGAAAATAGAAAAATGTATATATATATATATTTTTTTTTTTTTTCCATGTGAAGAGAAACCTTAGGAAAAAGGGTTATTTTAATGCATTCCTTTGGTTATTAGAAGGCTAATTTTTTTATTCTTTTGTGAATTTTTTCTTCAAGATTTTTAACTGTGTTTATTTGGAGAGTCAGTTTTTTAAACTTATTTTTATTTTTAATTGGAGGATAATTGCTTTACAATGTTGTCCTGTTTTCTGCCATACATCAATGTCATCAGTTATAGGTGTACATATGTTCCCTCACTCTTGAACCTTCCTTCCACTTTCCACCCCATCCCACTCCTCTAGGTTCTCACAGAGCACCAGGCTGAGCACCCCGTGTCAGGCAGTAAATTCCACCAGGCTCCTCTGTCCATGAAATTCTCCAGGCAAGAATATTGGAGTGGGTTGCCATTTCCTTCTCCAGAGGATCTTCTCGACCCAAGGATCAAACCCAGGTCTCCCACATAGCAGGCAGATTCTTTACCTTTTGAGCCACCAGGGAAGCCCAGTAAATTCCCACTGGCTATCTATTTTACATATGATAATGTACATGCTTCAGCGCTACTTGGAGAATCAGTTTTGATGTTGATTTGCAATACATGATATGGAAGGATGATAATAATTTGTTATATCCTTTACCAAAATTTTCAATTTTTCATTTGCCTTTTATTTTTTAATAAAAATAGCTTTTACTCCTTTTTATTAAATTGGAAAATAACTGAAAGTATAAGAAAAAAAGTGAGAAATCTCAAGTAATTTCCCAACTTGGAGACACTGATAAAATTTTATTGTATATTCTCCCAGATTTGATAGAAGAACATACAGACAGATGGCTGGATAGAAATGTGTATGTAAAAACAGGCACATATATATTTTATAAAAGTTGGATCACATTTGCTATTTTATAGGCTGCAACATTTGTGTTACTGTCCTCACAAATTCATCTTTATACCTGTGTCAGTTTTTCCTTAGGACATATTCCTAGAATGTTTATATTTTTATGTAAAGAAGTGAATTCATTTTTTTACAACTGAACAGTGTATGCTGTTAACCACATGCATAACTTCAATAAGGTGGAGGAGATGGGAGAGATTTTTCTCAGTTCAGTTCAGTTCAGTTCAGTCACTTAGTCATGTCCTACCCTTTGCGACCCATGGACTGCAGCACGCCAGACCTCCCTGTCCATCACCAACTCCCAGAGTTTACCCAAACTCATGTCCATTGAGTCGGTGATGCCATCCAACCATCTCATCCTCTGTTGTCCCCTTCTTCTCCTGCCCTCAATCTTTCCCAGCATCAGGGTCTTTTCAAGTGAGTCCGCTCTTCACATCAAGTAGCCAAAGTATTAGAGTTTCAGCTTCAGCATCAGTCCTACATAATGTTAAATTTATACAGGTATAGGCAAAAACAACTGTGGCACTTATTCTATCTGATAGATGACAAGTTTATTTTGACATCTATTGTAACATTCACATTAATTTCAGGACATTAAAAATGGTGAGAAAATATGTGTTTCCGGGAAACAAGAAACTTTAGATCTGAGAGTTGTTTATTGTGAATTAAAATGTGGAAATGCATGCACCGTCTCATTTTTATTTCAATGTATTCTTATCTGTTCTTACCCTTTTTTTCCTTCTAGATCAGTGACTTGCAATCATTTTCTATGAATAGTGAGTATTTTAGGCTTTACGGGCCTAACGGTTTCCGTCACACTACTGAATTCTGCAATTGTGGAGTGGCAGACCATATGTAAACAAGTAAATGCATTCCAATAAACTTTATTTGCAAAGATAACATTGGGTAAACTGTCATATATCTTAAAAACTGTTCAAACTATTTTTCAGTTACTGTTTATATAGTGCACATACCAGGAATGCCTCTTCATCCTTTAATCTTAGAATATATCCCTTGGTATAGGGCCCATTCTACAGAGAGGGTTCTTCTCTCTTCCTACTTTAGTTCCAGATTGTCTGCTTCAGTTTTCTCTCTCTCCCTTTTTGTTTTTTTAATTTACTTTTTTAGAGCAGTTTTAGGTTCAAAACAAAAATGAAAAGAAGATATAGAGATTTCCCATCATTCCCTGCTCTTACTCATGCATGCGGCTGCTGCTGCTGCTACTGCTAAGTAGCTTCAGTCGTGTCTGACTCTGTGCAGTCCCATAGATGGCAGCCCACCAGGCTCCTCTGTCCATGGGATTTTCCAGGCAAGAGTATTGGAGTGGGTTGCCATTGCCTTCTCCGTACTCATGTATAGCCACCTCCATTATCAACACCACTCAATAGTGGTACCTTTGTTACAGAGGTTGAACCTGTATTATACATCACAATCACCCAAAGTCCACACTTTACCTTAGAGATAATTACAGCTGTTGCACATTCTATGAGTTTGGGCAAACATATAATGACATGAATCCATCATTATAATATCATATAGAATATTTCACCACCCCAAAAATCCTCTGTGCTCTGCCTATTCATCTTTTTTTCCCTAGCATCCATTAATCTTTCTACTGTCTACATTTTTAACTTTTCCAGAGATCAAATGTGTGTGTGCTCAATTGCTCATCCGTGTCCGGACTCTTTGTGACACCATGGACTGCAGCCTGCTAGACTCCTCTGTCCAGGAATTTTCCAGTCAAGAAGACTGGAGTGGGTTGCCATTTCTTAGTCCAGGGGATCTTCCTGACCCAGGGATCGAACCCGAGTCTCTTATAACTTCCGCATTGGGAGGCAGATTCTTTACCATTAGCACCACCTGAGAAACCCATAGAGATCAAATAGTTGAAATCAAAACATCCATAGCCTTTTCAAACTGACTTCTTTCACTTAGCAATATACATTCCAGATTCCTCCATATCTTTTCATGACTTGATAATTATTTCTTTTTATTACTAAATTCTATTCCATTGTCTGGATGTTTCACAATTTATTTGTCCATTTTCCTACTAAAGGACATCTCAAGTGCTTCCAAGTTTTGGCAATTATGAACAAAGTGTCTATAAACATCCTGATGCAGATTTTTATAGAGACTTAAGTTTTCAAACTCTTTGAGGAAATACCAAGGAAAGAAATTACTAGATCTTATGACAAGAGTATGTTTAGTTTGTAAGAAACTGCCAAACTGCCTTCCAAAGTAACTATATTATTTTACATTTGGAGCCTGGCAGGCTACAGTCCTTGGAGTCCCAAAGAGTCAGACACGACTGAGCATGCACTGTACTGTATTGTATAAGAGTTACTGCTTTTCCACATCCTCACCAGCATTAGCTGTTGGTGTTCATATTGCAGCCATTCTACTAGATGCACAGCAGCATCTCATTATTTTCATCTTCCTGATGACATATGATATGGAACATCTTTTCATATGCTTATTTGCCATTTGTGTATCTTCCCTGTGAGGTGTCTGTGAAGGTCTACGACTCATTTTTAAAATCAAGTTATTTTCTTTAATTGCTCAGTCATGTCTGACTCTTTGTGACCCCACGGACTATAGCCCGCCAGGCTTCCGTGTCCATGGAATTCTCCAGGCAAGTGAGCTGCCATTCCCTTCTCCAGGGGATCTTCCTGACCTAGGAATTGAACCCATGTCTCCTGCATTCCCTGCATTGGCAGGGGAGCCCTTTTAAGAGTTCTGTATATACTTTGGCTAACTGTCCTTTATCAGATATGGCATTTGAAAATATTTTTCTCCCAGTCTATGGCTCGTCTTGTCATTCTCTTGGCATTGTCTTTTACAAAGGCAAAATTTTCCATTTTAATGAAATCCAGCTTATCAGTGGTTTCTTTTATGGATCATATCTCTGGTGGTGTACATAAAAAGACATTACCATATCCAAGGTCATCTAGGTTTTCTCCTATATTATCATATAAGAGATTGGAGTTTTATATTTTTGTGCTAAAGCACCAAATGTAAACATTTAGGTCTACGGTTCACTTTGAGTTAATTTTTATGAGAGTGTAAGGTCTGTGTCTAGATTCTTTCTTTTTTTGCACGTGGATATCATTATTTCAAGCACCATTTATTGAAGAGACTGTCTTTGCTTCACTGTATTGCTTTCGCTCTTTTATCAGGCATCAACTGGCTATATCTGTGACGGTCTATTTCTGAGCTCTCTACTCTGTTCCATTGATCTTTTCCTGTATTCTTTTTTTTTTTTTTTTTTGGGTCTATTCATATACTGCACTGTGCTGATTATTGTGGCTTAATAGTAAGCCTTACTGATAGGTAATGTCAGTCATTCTCCTGTTATATTGTACTGCCTATTCTGGGTTGGTCAACTACTTTATCCATAGAATTTAAGTATTAAAAACTTCTTTCTCTTACAAGCCAAGGCTCAGATGAACTGGAAAGAGAAAGCAAAGAGGGTGAGAGGGTTGATGGAGGAAGGTAACAGAATTGATAAACATATTCTGAGAAGTCAGTTTGGCCTTAATTCATTAGCTTCCTTACCTTCTTAACAGAGTTTCTAGTGACTTTCCACTTATTCCCACAAACACTTTCTCCCTTTCATGGTTTACAGCTCACAATGTGAACACATTTCTCTTTTGGCATATAGAACAGAGCTAGGGAATCCCTTTTAATTACTGGTCTCCATCAAGAACACAACATCCAAAACTTACTTCATTGAGCCTGAGACAATCACATTTGTTATTAATGGGTGTGTCATTTGCTCCTTTGGATATGAGATGATTTGTTTGGAGCTTTTTCATTTCCATAAAGTTTCCTTAGAAACATTTGCCTTGCAGAAGAATACACTTGCATGCAAATGGGGGTTTGGAATAAAGGTCATTCAGGAGGTTTTAGCTGAATGAACCCAAATAGAATGAAACCATGATGTGCTCTATGTTAATTACATAGATAATATCTAGAAGATAACTGATATGTCTAGGAGGGAAACATGCAAAAACTAAAAGACCAATTTTACCTAATTCAGTTAAAAAATAAAATAGAATTCAAAATCTATTGACATTAATAGGTGAATTATTGGGGACAGATATGTATTCAGAATCTAGGAAATTTAATTGAACTCTTCATTCAAATATAAAATGTGTCCTTATTTTTTTTTTTTTAAAGCTCCTTTTGTCTTATCCTTTTGCCTTAGGTATCTTAGAGATTCTCTGCTGCACAGAACCCTGTGGTTAGCAGGAGATCAATAATATTCACTGAGAAGATTTCAGTTTTGTCTTTTCCATTAGCACTAAGCTTTGTTTTTCTCTTATACTCATCTGTATTTAATGTTAGGTAGATGTATTTTTTCATCTTTGGGTTTTTTCCTTGTTTTTGAACCACATGAAACCTCTTCTAATTACTTTCTTCTTTTTAAGTGTTCATGATTCATATCTGTAATGGAAAAATTATAAAATACAGGTAAGAAGAAAAGGTGAATGCATTCAAAATTCTACTACTAAAAGATAACCACTATTTCAGTATTGGTTATTCTTGACCTGTGTATCATACATTAATATATAAAATGTAAAACAAAATGATATTTGATTCTACATATTCCTCTTTACCTGCTTTCATTTCAACATTGTCTGTGTTGATAAATATGGAATCATATTCTAATTTTAAAAGAGATGTGTATAAGAGACAGGGAAAGAAATTACTAGATCTTATGACAAGAGTATGTTTAGTTTGTAAGAAACTGCCAAACTGCCTTCCAAAGTAACTATATTATTTTACATTTGGAGCCTGGCAGGCTACAGTCCTTGGAGTCCCAAAGAGTCAGACACGACTGAGCATGCACTGTACTGTATTGTATAAGAGTTACTGCTTTTCCACATCCTCACCAGCATTAGCTGTTGGTGTTCATATTGCAGCCATTCTACTAGATGCACAGCAGCATCTCATTATTTTCATCTTCCTGATGACATATGATATGGAACATCTTTTCATATGCTTATTTGCCATTTGTGTATCTTCCCTGTGAGGTGTCTGTGAAGGTCTACGACTCATTTTTAAAATCAAGTTATTTTCTTTAATTGCTCAGTCATGTCTGACTCTTTGTGACCCCACGGACTATAGCCCGCCAGGCTTCCGTGTCCATGGAATTCTCCAGGCAAGTGAGCTGCCATTCCCTTCTCCAGGGGATCTTCCTGACCTAGGATTAAGGCTTTGATGCCTTTTTATCAAATTATTGTTTGAAAAGGCTATGACAATTACACTTCCACCTGGATTATGTAAAAGCTCTTATATACTTATATACTCCATCAATACCAAGTATTTGCATACTTATGCTAATTTACTCCTAAAGGAAATATTTTTATTACTAAAGTGGTTGCTATGGGTTAAAAGGACAAAGAAAGAGATTAATATCATTTTTTTAAAACATGAAAGAACTATTGGTTGTTCTCCACTTACTGAACCATCATGGAGTCCCATCACAATCTCTAACTTGAATTAATATAAATGATATTTCTAATTATTTCTGTAGTTAATTAAATGTATTAAGAATTGTTTGTTTTCAGCAAAGTCAGTGGTAAAGCTGAGACTACTATTCATTTTAAGAGCCTGCAGTTATCAATCTAAAAAGCTTTTAACCAAGTCCCTAAGGCTGTATACTGGCATCCTTTCCCAGTGGTTAATGAAATAAGCAACAGAGAAAAGAAGCTTAAATTGAGCTGCCAGTTTAAGACATGGGATTTCTGCCATCTTCTGACTGAAACTTGACCCTGCTTTTTTGTTTCTATATAGGTGATTCTTCACCAATATTCTTCAAAATGGAGAGATTATCAGACATTTTCTTTAGCTGAATCTCTAGGTCCTTGATATGGCAAAAGGGAAAAATAAAATTTTGCAGATTTTCCCATATCCATTGTGATTAAAAAATAATAATGAAAGTTCCCTGGTGGTCCAGTGACTAAGACTTCACATTCCCAATGCCAGGGTTTGATCCCTGGTCAGGGAACTAGATCCTTCATGCCACAACTAAGAGTTCATATGCACAACTAAAGATCCTGCACACCACAACTAAAGATTCTGGTGCAGCCAAATAAATAAATACATGTTAAAATAAATTAATTTTAAAAATAATGGTAACATAATGTTAAAATGAGATCTTTTTATCTCAATTTTGGTTACAATGGTACATAGCAGATATCAAACTGCAAGTTCAGCCTATAAAAAGGGTGAGAGAGTGGATATAAAGACAGAACTCATAAAGAAATTTCTCTGGAAAGAGTTTGGCTTTCCTGTGAAATTCCAACCTATACCACCAAATAAGAAAAGGGTTTATCTCTGTCCCCTTTAGCTACTAAAGGGGCATTCACTCACTGGCTTCTATAAGAGCTTTCGATCAGGTATCTAAAGTTGAAGAACAGTAAGACAGGTTGCCTTAAGCCTCAGGTGAGAAAGACAAAAGTGACCTGCAGGCAGAGGATAAAAGCCACTGCATTGCTCTGAGCCAGCACGCCCAGGCTGTCGCGGTGAGACACAAGTGCCGGTTCTTTGTGGGCCTGATATGAACCAGACAAGAGAGAAGGCCGGGCTGGAGCTATGTTAAGCCTCTTCTGGAGGAATATCTAGAAGGGTGAAGAACTCCAATAAGGAGAATCTGCTGAAGAGAGAGCTGGGAAACAAGGGCTAGGATGGCACGATGAGGTGGGGTGGAGAGAAAAAGCCAAAGCATTTCCTGCATCAAAGAGGAAGCCCTGAGGCCACAAAAGCCCCCCAAAAGTGAGTCCCCTTGAAGATCATGAAGCCCTATGGCCAAGGTCAGAAACAGCAGTGGCTCCGTGGTCAGGAAGTAAACAGAGAGCAGAGACCCTGCAAGTTGATGGCTCATAAACTAGACAAAGTCCAACCTTTCAATTATCATGTAAGTGAAAATCAATATTGGATTGGATATTTTAAACTTATGATCCAGACTGAAAGTTAATGAGACAGAATTGTCTCTTGGGACCTGACAGAGATGAAGTTTTATCAAGGAAAAGGACATTACTTCCTCTCCAAAAAAAAAAAAGTTAAGAGAACAATGACAGAATTAATGATAGTGTTGAGCCTAGGATAGCTCACCACAAAATACGTCTCAAGCACATATGGATCACTTTGAATTAAAATTACTTAAGAAATGGCTGATGCCAAAGATGCCAGTCTCTCTTCATACTATTGGCCCAAATTTTCCCTCAACACTCAGTTCAAGTCCCACCTCCCTCATGAGAAGTCTCAGTGATATTTCCCTTTCTGGGCTTCTGTGTGGCTTTGTCTATACCTCTGAGCTGGTGTTTTGTAATTTGTAGATACCTCTAACTAGGCACTGTCTATTATATGATACTCATGGCCTCTCTTAACAAGATTGAGATCGAGGACCTTGCCTTGTTCCTCTCCATATCGTCTATAGTCATGCACCCTTACTGTGCAGAACAAATTGAGAAAGAATGAAATCAAGAGCCAGATGGAGAAGCATCACAGAACTTAGCTATATAGCAGGTTCCAAAAGATGGCCAAGAATTTCCCTCACAAAGGGAAGAGCTAATACTCAAAATACTGAAGCAGAGCAGACTCCCAACCAGTCAGAATGGTCACTACCTGTACTGGTTGCAAGTATTGGCTGAATATTCTCCCTGCCTTAGGGGATACTACTTAGGACATTAATATAGGAACATGTGCTCTTCAATTAAATAAATTGCATTGAATCATGTGGCTGTTTAACCACAGAAAAATTTTCTTTGACTCTCTGTACCCAATCTCCTCATCTATAAAGAGTATGTAAAAATAGTACTTTCTTCACAGTGTTAAGAAGATGAAATATTCTAGAATAGAAACACAATTAGAATTATACCAAGTACATAAATGCTCGGTGAGCATTGGTTATATCTGTTAATTTCTCTGAGTTACAAGGTCAAGTCTGTGCACCCAGCATGGCAGGAGGCACCAGGCAGAGGTGAAACTTGCAGTTAGACTGTCTAAGGCTGTTTATCAGTTGACTATTGTTGTAGCAAACCCCCTGCTAGACAGTAACAGAAGGACAGACTCCCAAGCACAGGAATGAGGCTGGGAGATCTAAGCACCTCCTGGCATTTCACACTGAGCTTTCATCCAGATACAGCAAATGCTGGGCTTAGAGCAACATGATTTACTCCAGAATTCACCCAGCAGTGAGGAAACAATATATGACAACGTCTTCTAACCCAGATTGAGGGATGGAGTTGGGTGCTGATCTATGGGATGATGGTCACTGATGTTTATAGCTAAGCAGAGTGGAAGAAAGGACCTTTCTGAGTCCCTTACAAAATCTGGGTGTTCAAGAGGATAGTGTTAATGGTGATAATGATGATGAAAGAATCATTTAACCACTCATCTCATCAAAACATTTTCTTGAGGGCCTACTATGACCTAGGCTCTATGGTTTTCAATGAGAATCCAATGGAGAACAAGATAGACATGATCTAGCAGGTCCAGAAGAATTCTGTGTTGTATGCCAAATGTATCACCCTTAAAAACATATAATGACAATGTAGAAAGGTAAATGTTCCTTACGTTGAAAGGAAGCTGCTGGCTTCCACAAATTTGTTTGGCTGGTATCCTAAAAATCAGGATAGGAAATATTTAGATTATAAATTTTACAGTCTGACTCCAAACCTCTCAACCCCAGGCAGCACCTAATATTCTAATACTTGTAAATCCAAATCATAAAAAAGGATTTTTTTTAAAGTAAAAATAAAATTCTTACTCCTTGGGAGTGCTAATCATGCAGGGCAGATATGATGTGCATATATGAATAGAAATATCCATCTTAGCACATTTCATTTTTCCTCTTAGATAACTGCATATTGAATTTTTTCTTTCCTCTAGGGTAAGTTCTAAAAGGTTCTTGAAAATAAACATCCTGTGCCCAGTACAGAAAAACTGCGTTCTTCTCTTTGTCTTCTGTCTGTTCATTTTTGGTAAGCAACCTTGCTTCTTAATAATGTAGTCAAGGAAGGAGTGTACATTCTGCCTCTCTAAATTCTACTTTTCCAAACGGAGCCAGAAGGGTCCAAGACACAGCAGAGGAGAGACTCCAGAGCTTCAGGCCAGTGGCACTTTCAAGAGCCAGCATGACATCTACGATTTGAATTTTGTGAAATTAAATTTGCCCACAGTGATAGATGCCTGGGAAATAGAGAATTTCACATCAACACTGTTCAACATGCACCCCGAACCACCCCTCTCCCACACACACTTCTGTTCTTAACCCTTTAACTGGGCACACTTAACTTAAAAAAATCTTTTTCTTCCTCTGGCCTCCTAATGAGCCAAATATCTCTCACACCCGGAGTAAATGCTGTCCTTTTCAAGCATCAGGTAGCAGTTTCCCCGCAGGTGTGTGGTAGCTCAGCTTGAAACCCAGCTGGTATCAGGTACAAGAAAATGAAACTGAGAAAAAGAGTTCCATCTCCTGCTGTAATCAGTGACTCTCTCAGCAGCCAGCAGGCTATCTGCATTTTGTACTTGCCCGTTTTCTCACTTGAAGGAAAATGGAGGGTGGTCATGAGAAGAGAATGAAGGCAAGTCACAGGTGGACAGAAACCCAGCTGTGCTGGGACTGTGGCTTCCTTTTATGACCTTCCTGTCACACATGGGCTTTGCTTTTTCTAATCCTAACTCTGTGAGCTTCCTTAGCCTTGAGCCCTGGTAACAGATGTGCAAATAGTTTTTAAATCCACTCTAAACATCACTGTGCCTTATGCAAAATATTTGCTTCAGAAATGTTAGATCATGATCATAAAAATAGAGGATGGGAACATGAGAAAATCCAATAAAAATATCCCAATTGTATTCATGAAAGTGAAAGTCATATCGCGTCTGATTCTTAGCAACCCAGGGGCTGCAAAGAATCAAATGTAATGCAAATTCTCCAGGCCAGAAATACTAGAGTGGGTAGGCTTTCCCCTTCTCCAGAGGATCTTCCCAAACCAGGGATCAAACCTCTCTCCTGCATTGCTGGTGGATTCTTTACCAGCAGAGCCACTAGGGAAGCCCAAAAATATCGGAGTGGATGGCCCATCCCTTCTCCAGAGGATCTTTGGGACCCAGAAATGGAACCAGGGTCACTTGCATTGGCATTGCAGGTGGATTCTTTACCAACTGAGCTATCAGGAAAGCCCTAATTGTATTCATACATTCAAACAAACCTTTGAATGTTAAATAGCTATTGAGTGAATACTGTGGGGCAGACACTGACAATCTTCACAAAAACGAATAAAGACAATCAGAGACCTGCCCCATGGAAGTTACATTTAAATGGGGAAAATAAATCAAATGAACGTGAATTTGTAGTAGTGATCAATGCCAGTAAGAAGCTCCAGGTGCCAAAGGCAGGAATTTTAGGATTTCATCTAGACTTAGAGGTCTGGAGTGGGGCGTGGGGCACTTCCCCGGAGCTCAGAAGGTAAAGAATCTGCCTGCAATGAAGGAGACACAGGTTCAGTCCCCAAGAAGGGAAGATCCCCTGGAGGAGGGAATGGAGATAAACAAAGAATCTCAAGGACAGAGTAGCCTAGTGGGCTACAGTCCATGAGGTCGCTAAGAGCTGGATCCCACTGAGCAGCTAACATACAGGGGTCTGGGAGGTCTTTTCTGGGCAAGAACAATTGACCTGAGATCTAAAGGATAAAGAATTACTAGAGGTGGAGAATGGAGGGAAGAGGAAAGTATATTTCCAACACATGAAAGAGCATGGGCAAATTTCTGAGGTCAGAAGCAACGCTGTGAGAACTGAAGGCCCAAGCAGGGGGACTGCTGAGGGCCGGGGAGACACAGTAGGAGATAAGGCTGAAAGGCATTTGTATCCCGCGTTAAGGATTTGGGACTCAACCCTAGAAGCAAGGGAAAATCACTTTTTCTGAGGGTGTAGGGGAAACAGCTTTGCATTTCAGAGTGCTGACTCTGATTGTTACAGTGAAAATAGATTGGAGGCAATCAAATTTTTAAAGTAGTCTAGGGTGGGCAGCCGTCTATGGGGTCGCACAGAGTCGGACGCGACTGAAGCCACAGCAGCAGGAGGCCCAACAGCTGGGGGCTTGACCTACTACTGACAATACAATGGAAAAGAAGTAAGGAGAGCCTAGTTGTATTTAAGAAGTAGTTGGTGCATTATTTTGATTATTCGCAACTCAATTTTTATTCATTCTCTAGAAAAACATTTATTAAATGCATATGTGCTAGACTGTGGAAGAATTAGTACAATGAATAAAGATACAGATATAATTGAAAACATCCATTTAGCAGGGCAGTCAAGAATGCGGGCTTCAGAGTCAAATGGACTGTTTTGAATTCTGACCATGCTTCTAAAGGGGAGCAGAATATGCAATCCCAAAATACGCCACTTTGGCATGTGGCTCATTTTGTGCTGAAGGCAGTCAAGATCAGCAGAGTCAAGAAAAATGTCTACTTCTCCCATAACTCCCTAAAAGAATTTTTATTCAGGGGCTGGCTGGGAAAAAGAGCTAACGCCAGAGGTTAACTTTTTAATCTGAAATGACAGGATGGACATCTAATTACCAAACATCTGCTCATTTTATTGCACTGTGATTTTCCCTCCCCCCTGCCTTAAACTCCAGGCCCCTATTCCATTCCTTAGCTCAGGATGGCACAACTTGTGTCAATGTGCCCTTGGGTCTCATATCTTTGGGACTCTCAATATATATAAAATTAAATTTACTTTTCATCTGTTAGCATGTTGTATGTCAATATAATTATTAGACCAGCCAAAGAACCTAGAAGGAAAGAAGGTAAAATTTTTCCAGCTCTACAGTTCTTACCAGCTTGTCACCTTGGGCAAGTCCAAGATTCTGAGCCAGTTTTAAAAATGGACATTAATGGAACCTACGCATAGAGTTCTCTTGCGGATAAAAATCTGCTGATGCATGTCAAATTAATAATGATGATTGCATTTAGAAAGTTTTTAATAAATATTTTCCTGATTCACCAAAGAACTGAAATATCAAAGATATATCAAAGTTGTTTTATTTATAAATGCAATGCTTTTTTAAAGGATATGTGATTATAAGGTGGGTACTTGAAGAGTCCTTTCTCATTAATGGCATGAATTTACCACAAGCTAACCTCCCTTCATTGTACTAGCTGTATTTTACTTCACACATCCTATCCCAGATGTGTAAACTGTAGAGAAGACATCTGAAACATAATCTGTGTTCCATAAATATCTCCTCCACATCATCTATAACTATAATTCTCAACACCTACCCATGCCTGTTGTGGTTGCTAATAACATTATAACTTGTTGATTCAAGAGTAGCTATAGACTAAAATGCAGACTAAAGCCAGTCTATTAATTTGATTGGAAAAATCTTGCTTTTGTAATCTTCTTTATCATAAATAAAACCCCACTGTAATGATCCACACTTTGAAGTATGATTGCTAATGACTTTGGGTAATTCTATCATAGAGCCTAGAAAGCGTCACTATGAACAAAGGGCCTTAGAAAGCATCACTATGGACAAAGCTAGTGAAGGTGATGGAATTCCAGTGGAGTTATTAAGATGATGCTGTGAAAGTGCTCTACTCAATCTGCCACCAAATTTGGAAAACTCAGCAGTGGCCACAGGAATGGAAAAGGTCAGTTTTCATTCCAATCCCAAAGAAAGGCAATACCAAAGAATGCTCGAACTGCCACACAATTGCACTCATCTCACACGCTAGTAAAGTAATGCTCAAAATTCTCCAAGTCAGTCTTCAGCAATACATGAACCATGAAATTCCAGATGTTCAAGCTGGTTTTAGAAAAGGCAGAGGAAACAGAGATCAAATTGCCAATATGTGCTGGATCATGGAAAAAGCAAGAGAGTTCCAGAAAAACATCTATTTCTGCTTTATTGACTATGCCAAAGCCTTTGACTGTGTGGATCACAATAAACTGTGGACAATTCTGAAAGAGATGGGAATACCAGACCACCTGACCTGCCTCTTGAGAAATCTGTATGCAGGTCAGGAAGCAACAGTTAGAACTGGACATGGAACAACAGACTGGTTCCCAATAGGAAAAGGAGTACATCAAGGCTGTATATTGTCACCCTGCTTATTTAACTTCTATGCAGAGTACATCATGAGAAACGCTGGGCTGGAAGAATC
>SJYT01004813.1:67031-79282 GCA_006410635.1 Cephalophus harveyi | reverse complement strand
ACTGCAGATGGTGACTGCAGCCATGAAATTAAAAGACGCTTACTCCTTGGAAGGAAAGTTATGACCAACCTAGATAGTATTTTCAAAAGCAGAGACATTACTTTGCCAACAAAGGTCCATCTCGTCAAGGCTATGGTTTTTCCAGTGTTCATGTATGGCTGTGAGAGTTGGACTGTGAGGAAAGCTGAGTGCCAAAAAATTGATGCTTTTGAACTGTGGTGTTGGAGAAGACTCTTGAGCGTCCCTTGGACTGCAAGGAGATCCAACCAGTCCATTCTGAAGGAGATCAGCCCTGGGATTTCTTTGGAAGGAATGATGCTAAAGCTGAAACTCCAGTACTTTGGCCGTCTCATGCAAAGAGTTGACTCATTGGAAAAGACTCTGATGCTGGGAGGGATTGGGGGCAGGAGAATCCCGACAGAGGATGAGATGGCTGGATGGCATCACGGACTCGATGGATGTGAGTCTGAGTGAACTCCGGGATTTGGTGATGGCCATGGAGGCCTGGCGTGCTGCGATTCATGGGGTTGCAAAGAGTCGGACACGACTGAGCGACTGAACTGAACTGATCATAGAGCCTACTGAAACAATGAAAACACTAGCTGGTTGAACTCAGATACATTCTGTGTTTTGAGCAAGAAATCTATTTCCACACCTTTTCTTATTTCATTCGAAGATTTTTAAAGGCATTCATGTGTATCAAATGACTGCAGAAAATTTCAGTATAAATAACACTAATTTTGAAAGCAGTCTGAAAATCCTAGGAACAATGAGACAGCCTATACTTAATGTGGGAATGTTTATCAGGCTCAAGTTAAATAAATTTGTCAGCCATTAAAACTCACACAGGAAAAAAGTCTTCCAAAGGGAACATATTTAATGCAAATACTATGTTACATAAATCTTTCATCTTCCTTACCCTTATTTTAATGACTGTTTTTGGGTTTAGTAGGGTTTGAAATGGGATCTCAAAAACAGATCACAAATTGCAATATTGATCCTATAGGAGATAAAGGTTCCACTCACAAAGGCACACTTGTGACCATCATCCAGAAATGAATTACGTCAGGGGCTTCAAATTGTTCTCAGATCCTAGCAATTCTTCAGAACTGTCTCAGAGGTGGGGCAGGGCCAAATGAGATTAGGAATTATCCAGATGAATACAGCAAGTCCCATCCCAATGTCATTTGTTTTATATGTTTGTCTTGAGTACAATATTTCACTTGATTAAAAAAAAAAAGTCTGATGCTTTTTTTAAAAATTGCTTCTAAATCACTGAATTGGACTTCTACAGAAGGGAGGTGAGTGGGCCATCTGTTGTATGGCCCTAAAGCCTCAGATACTTTTTTACTACTTCTGCAAACCCATTTTTCTGTTCTCCCTCTTTGTTGCTTCCTTTTCTTTCTCTTCCTTCTCCTCCCCTTCCTTCTACTTCTTTTCTATCATAATAAATATTCATTTGGTGCTTAATAGCACTATAAGTCTGAACTCAGGAAGGCAGTAGTGAGCAGTGGTACAAAGTGAGATCTTAATTCCCTGCCTAGGAATTAAACTTGGGTAGTCTGGATGAGAACCAGAAATCCTAACCACCAGACCAGCAAAGACAAGAGGCTGGAAGCTATTTTGACCTGGATCTTTGCCCCCAGTGAAAAATGCATTTATCAAAGAGGCATAAACTGTAAATGCAAGTACAAAGTTTATTATTAGAGACATAGCACAACAGGTCAGAGAGAACATAGAAAACAGTCTATTTAAGACAAAAGCAAGGATGAGATGCACACCCAAAAAGAAAGGGTATGGACATTCCCCCCTCCCCCCCCCCCCTGCAGTGAGGAGGAGCACTGTAAAATGGCATTTTAGTTCAGGTCAATTGCTCAGTCATGTCTGACTCTTTGCAACCTCATGGACTATAGCACGCCAGGCTTCCCTATCCATCACCAACTTCCTGGAGCTTGCTCCAACTCATGTCCATCATGTTGGTAATGCCATCCAACCATCTCATCCTCTGTCGTCCCCTTCTCCTCCTGCCTTCCATCTTTCTCAGCATCATGGTCTTTTCCAATGCATTGACTCTTCACATCAGGTGGCCAGAGTATTGGAGCTTCAGCTTCAGCATCAGTACTTCCAATAGATATTCACTGTTGATTTCCTTTAGGATGGACTGGTTGGATCTTCTTGCAGTCCAAGGGACTCTCAAGAGTCTTCTCCAACACCACAGTTCAAAAGCATCAATTCTTCAGTGCTCAGCTTTCTTTGTGGTCCAACTCTCACATCCCTACATGACTACTGGAAAAACCATAGCTTTGATCAGATGGACCTTTGTTGGCAAAGTAATGCCTCTGCTTTTTAATATGTTGTCTAGGTTGGTCATAGTTTTTCTTTCAAGGTGTGAGCAGCTTTTAATTTCATGGCTGCAGTCACCATCTGCAGTGATTTCGGAGCCCAAGAAAATAAAGTCTCTCGGTTTCCATTGTTTCCCCATCTATTTGCCATGGAATGATGAGACCAGCTGCCATGATCTTAGTTTTTTGAATGTTGAGTTTTAAGCCACTTTTTTCATTCTCTTCTTTCACCTTCATCAAGAGGTTCTTTAGTTCTTCTTTGCTTTCTGCCATTAGGGTGGTGTCATCTGCATATCTGAGGTTATTGATATTTCTCCTGGCAATCTTGATTCCAGCTTGTGCTTCATCCAGCTGGGGAATTTCACATGATGTTCTTTGTACTCTGCATATGGGCTTCCCTTGCACTTAGCTGGCAAAGAATCCACCTGCAATGCAGGAGACCTGGGTTCGATCCCTGGGTTGGGAAGATCACCTAGAGAAGGAAAAAGCTACCCATTTCAGTATTCTGGCCTGGAAAATTCCATGGACTGTACAGTCCATGGGGTGGTAAAGAGTTGGACATGACTGAGTAACTTTCACTTTCACTCTGTATATAAGCTAAATAAAGAGTGACAATATACTGCCTTGACATACTCCTTTCCCAATTTGGAACCAGTCTGTTGTTCCATGTCCAGTTCTAACTGTTGCTTCTTGACCTGCATACAGATTTTTCAGGAGGGAGGTAAGGTGGTCTGGTATTTTCATCTCTTTAAGAATTTTCTATTTTGTTGTGATCCACACAGTCAAATCCCTTGACTTTTGACACACAAGGAGCCTTTCTGTGCATGTATAGTGTCTCCCTTGTCCCAAAAGAGGGGGTAGCGGAGATCCATTAATCCTTTATTCAAACAGGGTTTTGTCCCTCTTTGCCCTTGCCATGACTATTACCTTAAGGTCTCTGCAACAAAGACTGGCTGTTTACCCTGTTTCTGTTGTTGCTTCCATTTCAGAGGTCTGGAGGCTGATTATAAATGCCTTAACTGAAGCCCACCTATCTCTTGTCTAAAGAAATGCTAACTGTTGTAATTATCCAGGTTGAAGCCCACTTCTTTGTGCCCCCATGAAATGCAAACAGGAGGTCAGTTGTAACTGTCTAACCTGGATACCATCTATTTCCCGATTCAAGTCTTGACCGATTTTATATTTTCTGTAAATATTTATCTTTGAGAATGGTTGGTGCTGAGGGTTTAGTCCCTATTGTCCTCAAAAATTCAAGGTGCAAGAGGCAGTAAAGTGCAGAGAAGCAAACCAGCAATTGTAACAGGTTGTGGTAAGTGGAGGCTTCCTATGTGGCACTAGCAGTAAAGAACCGGCCTGCCCATGCAGGAGATACGAGAGACATGCATTTGATCCCTGGGTCAGGAAGACCCCTGGAGAAGGAACTGGCAACCCACTCCAATATTCTTTATATATGTATATAATCTTGTATTCTATTTATGTATTTAAGACCCGGCTGAACCGGGTCTTAGTTGCAGCATGTGAACTGTTCGTTTTGGCATGTGGGGTCTAGCTCCCTGACCAGGGATTGAACCCAGGCCCCTTGGATTGGGAGCCAGTGTCTTAGCCACTGGACTCCCAGGGAAGTCCCCACTCCAGTATTTTTTCCTGGAGAATCCCATGGACAGAGTAACCTTATGGGCTACAGTCCTCGGGGTCACAAAGAGTTGGACACAACTGCGTGACTAACACTTTCACTTTCATACATGGAAGAGACTCAGGAAAACTAAGTAACTCTCCAAAATGGTTGAATCCTTCACAGTAAATACCATCTTCAGGTAAAGACAAAAGAGAGTGTTGAGGGTGGGGAGAGTCACCTATAGGAGATTTCTAAGAAAAGTGTGGGAGATGAGGGTGATGCAAAGCAGATTTAAGTTGTAGTCTTCTTCATAGTAAGAGTTTCTAGAGATTTGGTCATCCTCTTCTTCCAAGTACAGAGAGGGAGACACCCTTAAAGTGATTTCCTTGACATATGTGTTTCTTACAAAACAGCAAATTCTAGTAGGTTTTCAGAGCCCTTCCCATGTCTGCTGTTTCTCAGAAAATTATCATATTAAAAAAATTAATATGTCAAAGAAACATATTTTATGACAAATTCTATAGTAAGAATCTGCCTACAAATGCAGGAAACTCAAGAGATACGGGCTTGATCCTTGAGCTGGAAATGGCAACCCACTCCAATATTCTTGCCTGGAAAATCCCATGGACAGAGGAGCGTGGTGGGCTACAGTCCATGGGGTCGAAAGAGTTGGACATGACTGAGCACGCACCCAGCTACTACTACTACTCTCCCGTATATGTGCGTGCATGCTAAGTGGCTTCAGTCAAGTCCAGTTCTTTGAGACCCTATGGACTGTAGCTAGCCAGGCTCCTCTGTCCATGGGATTTTTCAAGCAAGAATACTGGTGAAGGAGGAAACAGACAGAACAGGTTCCATCTTTAAAACAGGACTCCATCTTGGGCCGGACTGTGGACTTTGAGCTATGTGCCCTGTATCTATGGAAACAACATACAAAATTGAAAACCAGACCTCCCGGATGAAGAAGCCTCAGGACTTGTACCTAGACTTTCCTTCGCCTAAATGAATATGATAATTATCTCTGTAACAGAACAAAGTTGTAAATCCCATTATGCTTATCGGGGTATGACCACAGGCCTACTGATAAATGTCCACTGTTTAACTATCTAGTCTTATGACACGTGAATCATGGGTTAACTTTGATCGTATCTATCTTTTACCTTGTCCAGACTAGTTTCAAGGAATTGGGGGAGGTGGGTTTTAGCACGTACACTTAGGGTATATAAGGTTTTCACAAAAACTGGTCGGGGTCCTTGGCTAAGAGGAGATGCTGCCTTGGGTCTGCCCATGTAATAAACTGCACTCCACTATCTGCATTGTCCTTCTGAGTGAGTTTGTTTCCTGGAACGCGTGGCTACAACACTGGAGTGGGTTGTCATGCCCTCCTCCAAGAGATCTTCCTCACCCAGAGCTTGAACTGGCGTTTTTTGTACATCTCCTGCATTGGCAAATGGGTTCTTTACCACTAGTGCCACTTGGGAAGCCCCACTCTCCCATATATACATGTAATTCAGCTTTTGCTTTCCTTTCTCCTGTTAGTCTGTCTCATGCCAATTTAATTCTTACACCAGTCAGAAGAACCTAGGAGGACAGAGGAAAATTTTTCTCCCTATTTTATTATCCAGAAATAATCATGAAACAATTTGCCTATTTCTTTCTAGACTCCATATAGCCCAGATTTTAAAGCAATGAGTTATAAAAATCAAAATGCCTCATGGCCTACTTGGTTTCCAGAATAGAAATTAATTATGACTATTTTCCCTTGTCATGATTCTTCTCTAACACATTTTTAATAGCTAGATAACATTCCATTTTAATTTATAAATAGCATCCTTGTTCATACATTTTTTAGCACATTTTAATTATTTCCTTTGAATAATTTCCTAGAATTAGAATTGTCAAGTTAAGGAGCATGTCCATTTTAAGGCTTTTGATGTCTATGTGTTAGGGGAAACACTGACTGAAACCCCTCACCCTGGCCAGGTACCGCAGTAACCATTTGCATGAATTATTTTACAACAGAAGATCCTGGTAAGGTAACAAGCCACCCCTAACTGGAAGAATTTGGGAAAGGTCAAAAGCAGACAGGAGATGACAGTCCATATATCCTCCCAGAATCCTCCTTGTTGGAGTCCATCTTGGCTGAGTGATGTGCACACTACCAGGAAGGATCCTGGGTCAGAGTGATTGGCCAGAGATAACCTGGAAGCTAATTCCATCACCATAAAACCTGAGACTGTGAGCCATGTGGCACTTCAGTCGTCCTGATTTCCCTCACCCTCCTGCTCTCCACCCAGGGGCCCCGCTCCAATAAAATCTCTTACTTTGTCTGCATATGTGTCTGCTGGGGCAATTCATTTCTGAGTGCTAGACAAGAGACCGTTCCTGAGCCCTGGAAGGGGTCCCCCTTCCTGCAACATGTGTACAATCAAAATGTTGCCAAATTCTACTTTGGCGGACAACTGAAAGTTAAGTGTTGGTTAGAAAGGAAAGATCACTTTATTCAGGAGGCCTGCAACCTTGGGAGAAGGTGGACTCATGTCCAAGAACCAACTCTGAAGATTCTGTTCAACCACGAACATTTCTAAAAGGGGAAGTTAATCACAGTTAATCATCTGGGGAGAGGGTTAGAGTCTTCACTATCTTTCACCCTGTGTAGACTGTCTTCTGGAGAAGGACATGGCAACCCACTCCAGTACTCTAGCCTGGAGAATCCCAGGGACAGAGGGGCCTAGTGGGCTGCCGTCCATGGGGTTCCACAGAGACAGACACGACTGAAGTGACTTAGCAGCAGCAGCAGCAGACTGTCTTCTGATTGGCCAGTGGTGAGGTAACAGGACAGTGTTCCAGGACTTTTGTGCTTGTCCCAAAGTTACCATCCTCCACTTGGGTGGGGGCCTTAGTTCCTGCTGAAGTGAAAGTCGCTCAGTCATATCCGACTCTGCGACCTGACCCTATGGTCTTCAGGCAAGAAATACTGGAGTGAGTTGCCATTTCCTTCTCCAAGGGATCTTCCAGACCCAGGGATCAAACCGCATCTCCTATGTCTCCTGCATTGCAGGCAGTTTCTTTACCAGTTGAGCCATCTGGGATTATGCTGAAGAACTCAAAGATATTGTTATGTACATCCCTTGAGGAGAAACTAGGATCATGTTTTACTGCTACATTATTGTTTTTCAATGGTTGTTCCTTTGCTTCTGCATTCCCTTCCTTTTCTTTTTTGAAACTCTTTAAATCTGCCCTTTGATACTCTGGGAATATCCAGAAAGCAGAACTCTTTTCTGCAAGCAAGAAATGGGAAATGCAAAAAGAATTTTTACCCAGGAGGGTCCTGCCTGGTTTCAAAGACCCTTCAGAAAAATTGTGTTAGAAATAGGGAACTTTCTGGGTGTCCCTTTTGGTAATAATAATGCAGACACTTGCTGGAAAGTGGAAATTTTGTGAGTGAAATCTGAGTGCATACATAACTGGGGATACAGCAATTAATTCCACGTCTAGTGAAATCCAAAGGTGAGATAAATGATAAAAATGTTTGGTGGTATTTCTGGTCATATATACTTTTTCAGTTTTTATTAGAGAAGAGTTGGTTTACAACATTGGGTTAGTTTCTGCTATATAGCAAATGAATCAGTTATACATATAAACATATCCACTCTTTTTTTAGATCCTTTTTCAATATATGTCACTACAGAGTATTGAGTAGAGTTCACTATACTGTAGAGTATGTCCTTATTAACTATCTATTTTAGATATTGATCATGTATTTCTTTCATAAAACAATTGTGAAATGAAAATATCTCCTGCCATATCAATAAGCAAGAAATATCATAGTCATCAGGGATTTCTGGCCTCCAAAAGTGAATGATGGCTCCCAAAACTGAGATCCAACAGATGCTGCCACCGCCGCCCCCCACTCCCCCACCAACAGTGATTGCTGAGGAGCTGGAGGAATGCAAGAAGCAGCCATCTGTCATTCCTTATGAACGAGGAAACAGGATTTGGCCCCTGATAGCTGAGCCACTCGGAGAAGGCAATGGCACCCTACTCCAGGACTCTTGCCTGGAAAATCCTACGGATGGAGGAGCCTGGTAGGCTGCAGTCCATGGGGTTGCTGGGAGTTGGACAGGACTGAGCGACTTCACTTGAAGTTTTCACTTTCATGCATTGGAGAAGGAAATGGCAACCCACTCCAGTGTTCTTGCCTGGAGAATCCCAGGGAGGGGGAGCCTGGTGGGCTGCTGTCTATGGGGTCGCACAGAGTCGGACACGACTAAAGTGACTTAGCAGCAGCAGCAGCAGCTGAGCCACTTGATGTGAAGAGCTGACTCATTGGAAAAAAACCCGATGCTGGGAAAGACTGCAGGCAGGAAGAGAAGGGGACAATAGAGGACGAGACAGTTGGATGGCATCACTGACTCAATGGACATGAGTTTGAGCAAGCTCCAAGAGATGGTTAAGGTCAGGGAAGTCTGGCCTGCTGCAATCCATGGGATCACAAAGAGTCAGACATGACTGAGTGACTGAACAACAGCAAGTTGAGGTACACATGAAAGGAGTGAATTCAGTGAGCCCAGAGTCTTGCATTTTCTCATAAATAGAATGCTAAATTCTTTAACTTGGCATCCACCGCTTTGGAGCAGCTTTCTCAGAGCTACTGAGATGCTGTCTCCTGGGCCCTCAGAGTGCTAAACATGTCCACCAAATAAAATACTCCACATTCAGGTTGTGACTATATTTTTCAGTCGACACAATATTCCTTCTATTTGGTCAGTTCATTTTCGTCTCCCCCAGTCCATTCCCATTAGTGATAACAATACTGTCGGCCTTATTTCTGTTTACTGGCCACTGGTAGTATGTGTACGAAAATGAACACAAGTCCACCTTTCCCCAGGTTGCTAGTCTCCTGAACAAAGCAAACTTTCCTTTCCAGCCAACACTTATCTCTCAAGTATTGGCTTGCAAGCAGTGAGCAGCTGAACCAGAGTTTAGTAACATCAGAATTAAGTCAGTTTGGGTTTTTAAATAAAAAGCACTTTTATAGCCCAAGGTAAAGATGCAGTGAGACCATACTGGAGGTTGGAGGGATGGGAAGAATCTAATGTTTATTAAGAATCTATAATGGGCCAGCAATTTGCCTACATATATTATTTAGTCCCTCAAATACTGTCTCAGTTCAGTTCAGTCGCTCAGGCGTGTCCAACTCTTTTCAACCCCATGAATCACAGCACGCCAGGCCTCCCTGTCCATCACCAACTCCCAGAGTTCACTCAGACTCACATCCATCAAGTCAGTGATGCCATCCAGCCATCTCATCCTTTGTCGTCCCCTTCTCCTCCTGCCCCCAATCCCTCCCAGCATCAGGGTCTTTTCCAATGAGTCAACTCTTCACATGAGGTAGCCAAAGCACTGGAGTTTCAGCTTCAGCATCAGTCCTTCCAATGAACACCCAGGACTGATCTCCTTTAGGATGGACTGGTTGGATCTCCTTGCAGTCCAAGGGACTCTCAAGAGTCTTCTCCAACACCACAGTTCAAAAGCATCAATTCTTCGGCACTCAGCTTTCTTCACAGTCCAACTCTCACAGCCATACATGACCACCAGAAAAACCACAGCCTTGACTAGACGGATCTTTGTTGGCAAAGTAATGTCTCTGTTTTTCAATATGCTATCTAGGTTGCTCATAACTTTCCTTCCAAGGGGTAGGCGTCTTTTAATTTCATGGCTGCAATCACCATCTGCAGTGATTTTGGATCCCAGAAAAATAAAGTCTGACACTGTTTCCACTGTTTCCCCATCTATTTCCCATGAAGTGATGGGACCAGACGCCATGATCTTAGTTTTCTGAATGTTGAGCTTTAAGCCAACTTTTTCACTCTCCTCTTTTACTTTCATCAAGAGGCTTTTTAATTCCTCTTCACTTTCTGCCATAAGGGTGGTGTCATCTGCATATCTGAGGTTACTGATTTTCTCCTGGCAATCTTGTTTTCAGCTTGTGCTTCTTCTAGCCCAGCGTTTCTCATGATGTACTCTGCATAGAAGTTAAATAAGCAGGGTGACAATATGCAGCCTTGTCATACTACTTTTCCTATTTGGAACCAGTCTGTTGTTCTATGTCCAGTTCTAACTGTTGCTTCCTGACCTGCATATAGGTTTCTCAAGAGGCAGGTCAGGTGGTCTGGTATTCCCATCTCTTTCAGAATTTTCCACAGTTTATTGTGATCCACACAGTCAAAGGCTTTGGCATAGTCAATAACAAATACTGTCTAGGTAGTTATTATTGTAATTATCACTGTTTTTAAAGAATGAAATTGGAGCTCAAGAAGATTAAGTGAACTGCTTTATCCTGCAGCAGATAACTTGGAAAGCAGGCATTTCCCCCACACCCTCTTGTATTCTAAGACCCATCCTATTCCCACTGCCTCTGTGAAATAGAGACACACCCAAAGGTGAACTCCACACAAGCACACTCTAGCGGGTACTTCAGTCTTTTCCCGTTGTTCCTTCAGACACAGTCTGAACTGATGTGTTAAACACTTGGATTGAAAATAAAGGGCTGAGGAAGGAGAGGTTTGGTGCCCTGGGAAAAGCAGGGATAGGAGCAACAAGGAACCTGGCAGAGTGTAGGTGTTTGGTTACCACTGGTTTGTTAAGTGAGATATTTAAAAGTACAGGCTATTTTCAAACGCTGCTTTATTCTTTTTCTTTCACCAAGGCACCACCTGGTAGCCACTCATTGAGATGACAAACGAAACCAGAATATCACTTTGGGATTATGATTCAAGTCTCCTGGCTAGAGTCCAGTGCAGAACTTTAAACCAATTTTAGCCAAGACAATTCATTTGCACTAGAAACCCAGAGCTTAAAGGACTTCTGGGAGTGTGTGGGGGCCAGTGAGGTGGATGTTAAAATTCAGAGGTGTGAGAAGGACATTTGCTCCTTGGCGCTCCTTGTGGGAGTAGGAGGAGCCTTCTGCTCTAGATTACTTCCACTGGTTGTAGAACTGTTTTGAACTCTGATCTTAAAACAATTTGTCTTCCTGAACCCAGGGCCCTGGGTTCCTTCTGAACCTCCTCTACTTCCTTGAGGAGGAAATGGAGACTCAGAAAGGGGAAGACAGGGTCACACTAAGAGTGGAAGACAGCGAAGCTCCAGGACAGAGTAAAATCTCACTTTAAGTGTGCTCTGAGGCCAGTCACTGTTCTGATTCCTGAGGGGCTGTAGTGGAATCTATGCTGTCTCCAGAGAAGTAGGACCCCCAGTGCTGTAGTGTCCTATAAGGCTGTTTTCTAGTCTTTCGAGGCCCTGAGATCTTACTTTTGAAGAGCCCATCTTTCAAATACCAAGCATATTACAATGCACCCACATCCCATATTACATTTAATATATATGTAAGATTTTTCAGTTCTGTGGTGAACTTTTCTTGAGAAGACATTTAATTATTCATTTATTCATTTTAATTTTGCAGTTTTCTTTGTGTATTTTAAAGCCTAATATTTTATTCCTCAGGCCTTGATTATTTTCATAAGCTCTGGGCAAGCTAGACCTTTTGGCTTTAGGACAGTCCTACAAAATTGAACAAAGGTGTCTCCCTCTGGGCAAATGAATTTTTTAAAATGTTCACCCTTTTTGGGTTAAATGAAGGCCTTTTTTTTTTCAACCAGGATTGAGTAGGTGATAGAAGGTAAGCAGAGAGGTTTCAGAACTAAGAAGCTGCCTTGCTAAGCCAAGGAGAACTGATGTTGGGTCTGAGGTTCTGTGTGGGGTGAGTTTAAAGCTTCAAGATGGGGAGGGCTGTGCGTCTCCCCACCTAACTCCCAATCTCCTTCAGCAGACAGTCCCTCCAGAGGATATTCAGGGAGGGCTAACCTCCTCAGCCCAGCCCCAACTTTCTAATTAACAGTGTTTTTTTCTCTGCCTTTGCTGGCTTTGAATAATGAATAAGGTTAAAACCTTTAAGGCTAGACTTTTCACTGGATATGTCCTTGAAAAATCCATAGGTCTGAGGGCTTATTATCTTCATCGTGGGTGTTAAAAGCTTAAAAGTCAATCAGTTCAGTTCAGTTCAGTCGCTCAGTCGTGTCCAACTCTGTGACCCCATGAATCGCAGCACGCCACGTCTCCCTGTTCATTACCATCTCTCGGAGTTCACTCAGACTCACATCCATCGAGTCAGTGATGCCATCCAGCCATCTCATCCTCGGTCGTCCCCTTCTCCTCCTGCCCCCAATCCCTCCCAGCATCAGAGTCTTTTTCAGTGAGTCAGCTCTTCGCATGAGGTGGCCAAAGTACTGGAG
>SJYT01004813.1:17901-62699 GCA_006410635.1 Cephalophus harveyi | reverse complement strand
GGGGAGGGGAGGTAAAGTTGAAGACTTTCCCTAATCTAAAGATGACATTATAACAAGAGATGAAACTTTACACAAGAGATGGAACTTTACATCCTAGCTCAGCAAGGACAGATAAATACTTTATAGATATGAAAGGAGATGTCATAGAATGCTCCAAGTTCAAATGCTTTTTTTAGGAACCAGGCCTATAAGGTTAATGTTGGAACCAGCCAACTGTAAAACAACCGGATGTCTGGAGTGTGGAACAGAGAAAAGGGTGTGTATCCAAGGTTCAAATGGAAAAAAAGCAAATGAATGAACATTTTCTTTCCCTAAATTTTTCACTGAGAGACTCAGGGAAGGGGGAAAATATCATTTATCATGTCCTCTTATTACATATTCAACGGACATACTTTAGCTTCAAAGAAAGATTAAAGAATTCCTTGTGGAAATTATGATTTAGTAGAATAAATTATTTACCCAAAGACTTAGATTAGAAACCAACTACATTTGGGAAAACTGAGAATTGTGTAGTTGAAGAATGGAGCACCTAACATTTTTCTTCACTTGGTGCACACCTAAATAATAATTGTTCAAAGTGACAGGACATTTGGCATGGAAACATCTTCAACATTTTTATTCAATATAAATTATTTTTGCTGTTTTCTAAAATCTTAAGAAATTTTTCATACAGTCGCAAAAGCAGAAAAAATAATATAAGGAAACCTCAGGTATGCATCAACCAGTTTCAACTAATGTCAACATCCTGCCATTATTATTTCACCAATACCTAGGCTCTCCCCACAGTACACACACACACACACACACACACACACACGCATTTTTCCTTTTCCCTAAAGCAAATTCCAGATGTTGCATTATTTCACTATAAGTACCTCACTATATTGGAGAAGGAAATGGCAACCCACTCCAGTATTCTTGCCTAGAGAATCCTGTGGACCGAGGACCCTGGTGGGCTGCTGTCCATAGGTTCACACAGAGTCAGACACGACTGAAGTGATTTAGCATGCATGCATGCATTGGAGAAGGAAATGGCAACCCACTCCAGTATTTTGCCTGGAAAATCCCAGGGACAGAGGAGCTTGGTGGGCTGCCATCTATGGGGTCACACAGAGTTGGATACAACTGAAACAACTTAGCAGCAGCAGCAACCTCACTATATATGCCACATATCAATATCATACCAGTAAAATTTTTTCAATTCTTCAGCATCATGTAATTCCCAACTTATGTTTGATTTTTCCTGATAATCTAAAAAAATTTTTTTTTATAATTGAAGCTCCACAGATTGAATTTTATTAACATGTTCTTAGATTTTAATATAGAGAGGTTCTTCCTCTTTTGTTTTCATATCATGTATCTGTTGAAGAAAACGTGTCATTTGTTTTGTGAAATTGCTCACATTCTGGATTTGGCTGATGCTGACTTAATGGTACCATTTGACATCTCCCTCTATGCACTCTCATTTTTGGTTGTATGTGTGTGTTAGTCACTCACTTACTTGAGGTTAAATCTAGGAGTAGAAGTCAGAAAACTGTAGGCCAAAACACAGGCTACCTGCCTGTTTTTGTAAATAACTTTGTTTTTTGGAACACAGCCATGCTCGTCTATTTCTGTCTTGTCTATGACTGCTACATCAGTAGAGTTGAAGAGTTGTAACAGAGACCATATTGTCTGCAAAGCTGAAAATGTCTACTATCTGGCCCTGCAGGAAAACTTTTTGTTAATTTCTGATCTAGAGGCTTGAATGAATTAAATGAATTCTCTGAATTCAAACATACTCCTTTGTGCCCACAACCCACTGTGTAGCAGCAACCCAACACAGTAAATCTTTTATTTACTGGATGGGTTATGTGCACAAAGAGCCCAAAGTGGCAAGGTGGCAGCCACAGCCTCCAATTCAGAGAACTCTGCACAGTCATGTCACGGGAGAGGAATCTCCCACTCCTGTGGGAATCAGGACCTCTCCCAGCAGAACTTAAGGCTGGGAGGACAAACATACCATCCCACTTGAATCACTGGAAGTAACAAAGTCAAACCCAGTTTCGTCCATTGCCATCTGGATCCATCTAGTCAAACTATTGAGGAACCATGAGAGTATGACAGGATAGAAGCCAAGATAATGTAATGTTTAAATGAAGGAAAAGTTATCAACAGAGCTGTAGGTCACCAGGCTCCTCTGTCCATGGGATTCTCCAGGCAAGGATACTGGAGTGGGCTGCCATGCCCTTCTCCAGGGGAATCTTCCCTTCAGGGACCCAGGGATTTAATCTACATCACTTACATCTCCTACATTGGCTGGCAGGTTCTTTACCACTAGCGCAACCTGGGAAGTCCATCAACAGAGTCAAATGCTGCCAAAAGAATAAAATAAAATCAAAGAGTCAGTTTTCTGCCTAAGTGCCTTCAAAGATTCACTTTTCCCTACAGAGAAATAGTCATAAACATGATATAAAAATGGGACACATGAAGTTTCTTAGGGATCAGAAACTTAGTACCAGGAGTGATCACTCAAGCACTGGCAGACTGAGAGAGTAGAGGGGAACAGGACGATAATCAGAAAGTAAGAAATGCAGCAAGCAAACCACAGCTCCTCCTTGAACTGGGGAACCTATTATGTTTCCAGGACCAGAAAGCTTGCAGGAGCAGTTCTGAGAGCCTGGAATTTAGACTTCTTAGAGGAAGCTCTGCAAAGCTGGCACACAGACCACCAAGGAAGGAGAATCCAGCAGCGGCTTGAACTAATTATCAAGGAATTTTAAGGCTCATCTGATGAAACTAAAAGGGCTGGTTCACTCACTGTTAAAGGGGTCACTACCCAGCAGCTGCTGGAACCCAAGGGGCATGGAAAGGCTGGACCCAACTGTCCATGACTCTTGAGAAACAGGGACAACAGGAGACATCAGCTTACCGCTTCCCTCACTCTCCAGCTCTTTCTAGTGCCTCCTATTGGTAAAACCTAGTAGGAAAGCAGCTGAGATTCTAAACTGCTTTAGTCGTTTTAAACCTGCCACATACCCTTGCAAGGCCATGCATCTGTGTAGCTACTGCCTCCGCCTGAAATGTCCACAGATTCCCCAGCCCCTTTACCCACTCCAGCTGACAAGCTAACTCCATTCCTTACTTGCCCCTAGCCTGATGCTCTCCATCCCAGCCTTGGGCATCATTCTACAAAGCTCATTACACTGCGGCTGCTTCTCTAATGGGACTTGATGCAGCTGATGGGGGTGCACTGTGTCTCACTCATGTCCAAGGTTGTATGTGTGTGTTAGTCACTCACTTACTTGAGGTTAAATCTAGGAGTAGAAGTCAGAAAACTGTAGGCCAAAACACAGGCCACCTGCCTGTTTTTGTAAATAACTTTGTTTTTTGGAACACAGCCATGCTCGTCTATTTTTGTCTTGTCTATGACTGCTACATCAGTAGAGTTGAAGAGTTGTAACAGAGACCATATTGTCTGCAAAGCTGAAAATGTCTACTATCTGGCCCTGCAGGAAAACTTTTTGTTAATTTCTGATCTAGAGGCTTGAATGAATTAAATGAATTCTCTGAATTCAAACATACTCCTTTGTGCCCACAACCCACTGTGTAGCAGCAATACTAGCCCCTCATGGTGATCAGGATCCACTGTGACAACCAACACAGTAAATCTTTTATTTACTGGATGGGTTATGTGCACAAGGAGCCCAAAGTGGCAAGGTGGCAGCCACAGCCTCCAATTCAGAGAACTGTGCACAGTCATGTCACGAGAGAGGAATCTCCCACTCCTGTGGGAATCGGGACCTCTCCCAGCAGAACTTAAGGCTGGGAGGACAAACATACCATCCCACTTGAATCACTGGAAGTAACAAAGTCAAACCCAGTTTCGTCCATTGCCATCTGGATCCATCTAGTCAAACTATTGAGGAACCATGAGAGTATGACAGGATAGAAGCCAAGATAATGTAATGTTTAAATGAAGGAAAAGTTATCAACAGAGCTGTAGGTCACCAGGCTCCTCTGTCCATGGGATTCTCCAGGCAAGGATACTGGAGTGGGCTGCCATGCCCTTCTCCAGGGGAATCTTCCCTTCAGGGACCCAGGGATTTAATCTACATCACTTACATCTCCTACATTGGCTGGCAGGTTCTTTACCACTAGCGCAACCTGGGAAGTCCATCAACAGAGTCAAATGCTGCCAAAAGAATAAAATAAAATCAAAGAGTCAGTTTTCTGCCTAAATGCCTTCAAAGATTCACTTTTCCCTACAGAGAAATAGTCATAAACATGATATAAAAATGGGACACATGAAGTTTCTTAGGGATCAGAAACTTAGTACCAGGAGTGATCACTCAAGCACTGGCAGACTGAGAGAGTAGAGGGGAACAGGACGATAATCAGAAAGTAAGAAATGCAGCAAGCAAACCACAGCTCCTCCTTGAACTGGGGAACCTATTATGTTTCCAGGACCAGAAAGCTTGCAGGAGCAGTTCTGAGAGCCTGGAATTTAGACTTCTTAGAGGAAGCTCTGCAAAGCTGGCACACAGACCACCAAGGAAGGAGAATCCAGCAGCGGCTTGAACTAATTATCAAGGAATTTTAAGGCTCATCTGATGAAACTAAAAGGGCTGGTTCACTCACTGTTAAAGGGGTCACTACCCAGCAGCTGCTGGAACCCAAGGGGCATGGAAAGGCTGGACCCAACTGTCCATGACTCTTGAGAAACAGGGACAACAGGAGACATCAGCTTACCGCTTCCCTCACTCTCCAGCTCTTTCTAGTGCCTCCTATTGGTAAAACCTAGTAGGAAAGCAGCTGAGATTCTAAACTGCTTTAGTCGTTTTAAACCTGCCACATACCCTTGCAAGGCCATGCATCTGTGTAGCTACTGCCTCCGCCTGAAATGTCCACAGATTCCCCAGCCCCTTTACCCACTCCAGCTGACAAGCTAACTCCATTCCTTACTTGCCCCTAGCCTGATGCTCTCCATCCCAGCCTTGGGCATCATTCTACAAAGCTCATTACACTGCGGCTGCTTCTCTAATGGGACTTGATGCTGCTGATGGGGGTGCACTGTGTCTCACTCATGTCCATAGACAGTGTCAAGTTGAGTGGCTGGAACATAATCATTAAATTTGGCTGTTAAGTTACAAGTCTCTTGGGCAGCAAGGAGATCAAACCAGTCTATCCTAAAGGAAATCAACCTGAATATTCATTGGAAGGACTGAGGCTGAAGCTGAAGTTCCAATACTTTGTCTACCTGATGCAAAGAGATGACTTATTGGAAAAGAACCTGATTCTGGGAAAGATCGAAGGCAGGAAGAGAATGGGATGATGTTGGATGAGACGGTTGGATGGGATCACTGACTCCATGGACATGAGTTTGAGCAAGCTCTGGGAGATAGTGAAGGACAGGGAAGCACGGCATGCTGCAGTCCATGGGGTTGCAAAGAGTCAGAGACTGGTCAACAACAAAGTTACAAGGAGGGGAGTGGAGAGGACAAGCCTGAGACTGAGTTGCGGAGGGACTTCTATGCCCAGCTTCGAAATTCAGATTGTATTTGGTTAGTACTGGGTGTCCACTGAAAAAAAAATACACAACCTAAAACTTGAGAATTATATTTTATTTGGCAGACTTCTGAGGACTTAAGTCCAGAAGGCATCCTCCCAGATAGCTCTGAGGGGCTGCTCTAAAGAGGTAAGGGAAGAGTCAGAATATAAAGGAGATTTTGCAAAAGCGAAAACACAGGAACATAGAAAGGTTATTGTTAATTAAATAAGGCATCTCAAGTTAATGAATATAGTGCATTTCTATCTATGGGAGGATGCAAGAGACTGGACTCAGGCTCACTGAAATTATTCCTTTGAGGTACACCTTTAATAGGGCCAGTATCCTGCCTTCCTTCATCCTTCACCCCCTCAGGGTGCAGTCCGGGGTATCTGAAGTGGCTGATGGCTTGATGGCTGCAGCATCCTTTGTTTACTGATGTGGCAGGCGACATTCTTCAGTTCTCCTACTTGAGAATGCTTTTGGCTGCATGGTGAAAACTGGCCCTCTTCTTAGTCAGATAGAGTGGACCAGGGCAGACTGGGAGCATGAAAGGTCTTCAGAGGCCAGTGCTACAGCGTGAACAGAGGCTTGGGACGGAGCAGGGAAACCACAGTGGGAAAGAGGGAAGATACGAACATCCCGGAGACAGAATCTTTAAGACTGAACCCTTGTTTAGATGGGGAAAAGGGGTGAACATAGCCCTCAGATTTTACGTTTAGGTTTCTGGAAGGGTGATGGCCCTGTTTTCAGAAAGAGGAGGAGAACAAAAGATCTCATTGTGAGTGAGAAGTTGGGTTTGATTTCATTCATGTGGTGTTCCACTTACTAATAGGCAGAGCCTAGATTTTAGCCCCTCTCAGTTCATGTTAAACTGTATAGGTTATTAAGTCTTAAACTCTGATGCTCACAACATCTCCAATGGCAAAAAAATAATCAAGTCCTTGTTGTCTCCTCTCTCTCTCACTTCACTTAATATTGAATGAACAATGCCTGTCTCTAGCCACTTGTTCATAATCATTTTACCAGACAGTGGAAAGAGGTGTCATAGTGAGGACCAAACAATTCCCACAAGCAGGGAGGGCCAGGAACAGAGGAAGTGGTAGGAAATCACGGGTGAAGCAGGAATGAAAACAGGTGGCGACACAGAGTGGTACCAACTCTCTGGATTCCAGAACCAGCAACCTGACATCCAAGCCAAACTGGTGGTACCATAAGACAGGCTGAATAACAGTCTGCTGTCTTCAAACTGCTGATGTGAGTGAGCTGCAATCAGAAAAAAGGACTGTCTTTTTCTTTTCTTCCTTTTGGTCGCTGCACTGGTTTGCCAGATCTCAGTTCCCAGACCAGGAATTGAACCTGAGCCCTGGCAATCCAGAGAAAGCTCAGAATCCTAACCACTAGGCCACCAAGGGACTCCCCAGAATTGTCTTTTCTTTTCTGCTTTCCCATCTCCTGCCTGGGAGACCTGTATCCATCCTACCCACAGCAAAATGTCCAAGGTACCTGGGTCACTGATTAAAAAGTATTCTTTTTTTTTTTGTAGCTTAAAAAATGTTACACCAATAATAAATGTTCACCTTAGGGGAAAAAGCAAGAGAGTTCCAGAAGAACATCTATTTCTGCTTTATTGACTATGCCAAAGCCTTTGACTGTGTGGATCACAATAAACTGTGGACAATTCTGAAAGAGATGGGAATACCAGACCACCTAACCTGCCTCTTGAGAAATCTGTATGCAGGTCAGGGCGCAACAGTTAGAACTGGACATGGAACAACAGACTGGTTCCAAATAGGAAAAGGAGTTCATCAAGGCTGTATATTCTCACCCTGCTTATTTAACTTATATGCAGAGTACATCATGAGAAACGCTGGACTGGAAGAAACACAAGCTGGAATCAAGATTGCCGGGAGAAATATCAATAACCTCAGATATGAAGATGACACCACCCTTATGGCAGAAAGTAAAGAAAAACTAAAAAGCCTCTTGATGAAAGTGAAAGAGGAGAGTGAAAAAGTTGGCTTAAAGCTCAACATTCAGAAAACGAAGATCATGGCATCCGGTCCCATCACTTCATGGGAAATAGATGGGGAAACAGTGGAAACAGTGTCAGACTTTATTTTTTTAGGCTCCAAAATCACTGCAGATGGTGACTGCAGCCATGAAATTAGAAGACGCTTACTCCTTGGAAGAAAAGTTATGACCAGCCTAGATAGTATTTTCAAAAGCAGAGACGTTACTTTGCCGACTAAGGTCCGTCTAGTCAAGGCTATGGTTTTTCCTGTGGTCATGTATGGATGTGAGAGTTGGACTGTGAAGAAGGCTGAGTGCCAAAGAATTGATGCTTTTCAACTGTGGTGTTGGAGACGACTCTCGAGAGTGCCTTGGACTGCAAGGAGATACAACCAGTCCATTCTGAAGATCAACCCTGGGATTTCTTTGGAAGGAATGATGCTAAAGCTGAAACTCCAGAACTTTGGCCACCTCATGAGAAGAGTTGACTCATTGGAAAAGACTCTGATGCTGGGAGGGATTGGGGGCAGGAGGAGAAGGGGATGACAGAGGATGAGATGGCTGGATGGCATCACGGACTCACTGGGCATGAGTCTGAGTGAACTCTGGGAGTTGGTGATAGACAGGGAGGCCTGGCGTGCTGTGATTCATGGGGTCGCAAAGAATTGGACATGACTGAGCAACTGAGCTGAACTGAACTAGGGGAAAAAAACCTATAAAACACAGTAAGGAAAAATAATAATCTCATCACCTTGTCTTGTCAAATAAGTACTGTTGATATTTGGTCTTTTATTAGACATGTTACATTCTTTGTATATGTGTGAATATATGCATTCACACATTATTTCATAATGTTTCCCAGATTCTAGGTGGAAAAAATTAGTAGGCAGTCTTCTAAAGTGACTAATGGATGTTTTTCAGTCCTACTGCACAATCTGGAGTCTGAGTCCCCTGCTGACCTCAACAACCCTCCCAGCTGAAGTCTTGGCATAACCAGGTCAGCTGCCTGCAGACTCTCCGATAGTGCATGCACCTCAAATGGGGTGAGTCTCTCTTCCATGGCAGATATTTTCAGACAAGGGAGTCCTAAATGCCAACCAGAATGCTTCAAATTCATGGGTCTATTTCAGGCTCTAAGTGTGCTCTAAATGGGGAGGACTACAAGGACTATCCATTTCTTTTGTTGGGGGCTGGGAAGGGCAGGGAGAAGAAGGAAGGATTCTTATTTGGAAAATGTCCACTATTTTCCAGTGCACTAGAGGAGCCTGGTGGGCCGCAGTCCATGGGGTCGCTGAGCGTCGGACACGACTCAGTGACTTCACTTTCACTTTTCACTTTCACGCATTGGAGAAGGAAATGGCAACCCACTCCAGTGTTCTTGCCTGGAGAATCCCACGGACAGTGGAGCTTGGTGGGCTGCCGTCTATGGGGTCGCACAGAGTCGGACACGACTGAAGCGACTTAGTAGCAGCAGCAGCAGCAGCAGTCAGACACTGCTGGGTGAAGCATCTTGTATATCAAAGGTTCAGGGGGCCCGGGGGAGAGGCCTGCACCTTGTTTGAAGACCGGAACATCAGACTTCGGGGAGAGGTCTTCACTAAGAGGGCTTCCCTGGTGGCTCAGTGGTAAAGAATCCACCCACCAATGCAGGAAACACAGGTTCAGTCCCTGGGTCAGGAAGATCCCCTGGAAAAGGAAATGGCAACCCACTATAGTATTCTTGCTGGGAAATCCCGTGGACAGAGTAGCCTGGCGGGCTACAGTTCAGAGGGTCACAGAAGAGTCAGACACGACTTAGGGACTAAACAACAAACCCTTCACGCAGAGCTTTTCAGAAACACCTGATAAATAGAGACAAGCCAAGGATTTCAAAACCATCCCCTTGAGAACAGCTGCAGGTGACGGCGACGCTGCAGTCACTTTGTAATGCTGGGCTGGTAATGACAGCAGAGCGAGAACCACGTGTGAAGTTTCCTTCTGCCTTCCCATAGATGACCAGCAGGTGGCAGCAGAGCACAACTCAAATCAGGAGGGCTGTGGGCAGAATCTGGGAAAGTCAGGAGTTGGAACCATCAGAGATGTATTTTTTAATTTGCTACTTTTTTCGCCTCATGGATAACCTGATGAAGCCCACTGCAGTTGTCTTGCCCATGATTGTCTCCTAACTCTTTGGAGATTTGGAGTACGGGGATCCTATGTCCTCATCCACCACTATTCTAGTTTTCGCATTCCAAGACAGATCTTTCCTATGAGAATCACATTATTTAATAATCTGTTTTCGATCTTTATATATCTTTAGGTCTGGACTCCTTTTTTTTTTTAATTCAACCACTTACTAGTTTTTAATTGGAAAAGTTACATTGATTTTCTCACTGGGGATTTTACAAGGATTAAAATAAGAACAGAGATAAATCACCAGCACACCACCAGCCCCATGGGAAGTTCTCAGTAAGTGCCCTGCTGTGACGCTCTAGCCAGGACCACAGAGAGGCAAGGTAAGTAGAGAGATCATCTATTACAGGGAGAGGTGTCATTTAAAATAGTTTAAAAGAGTTAGAGAAAATGATTCTAAACCAGTATTTTCCTTGTTAATTTATTTTTAACCCTGCTGTGTAATACAAGCATGTCAATACATCAAACTGTCTTGTTCAATGACATCCAATGAGAGTTGACTTCCCTGGTGGCTCACACAGTAAAGAATCTGCTTACAACGCAGGAGACCTGGGTTCTATCCCTGGCTTTGGAAGATCCCCTGGAGAAGGAAATAGAAACCCACTCCAGCATTCTTGCCTGGAGAATTCCATGGACAGAGGAACCTGACAGGCTACAGTCCATACAGTCCATGAGGTCACGAAGAGTCAGACATGACTGGTCAACTAACACTAGCGCTAGCAATGAGAGCTGGCCCGTAAAGAAGGCTGAGCCCTGAAGAACTGATGCTTTTCAATTGTGCTGCTGGAGAAGACTCTTGAGAGTCCCTTGGACAAAAAGGAGATCAAACCAGTCAATCCTAAATGAAATCAACCCTGGATATTCACTGGAAGGACTGATGCTATAGCTGAAGCTCCAATACTTTGGCCACCTGACGCTAGGAGCCAAGTAATTGGAAAAGACCCTGATGCTGGGAAAGACTGAAGGCAGGAGGAGAAGGGGACACAGAGGATGCGATGGTTGGATGGCATCATCAACTCAACAGACATGAGTTTGACCAAACTCCAGCAGATAATGAAGGACAGGGAAGTGTGGCATGCTGCAGTCCATGGGGTAGCAAAGAGTTGGACACGACTGAGTGACTGAACAAATGACATTCAATAAAAAGTTACCAAAGACTTACTAGGTAACACGTACTATCATAGACCCAGAAGGTACAAACACAAGACATTTGATTTGTTTCTATTTTCTTGAAGATTTTATGTTGATATTTGGGACTGTATAGTTTGTTTGTTTGTTTTTCTTGCAATGTCTTTTGTTTCAGTATTGGGGCATTTTTAGCCTCATAAAAATGAGTCAGTAAATATTGTTTCCTCTTTTTAATTTTGGAAGATATTGTGCAGAATTGGTATTATATCTGTCTTTAAGTTGGCAGAATTCATCAAACTCCAGCAGATAATGAAGGACAGGGAAGTGTGGCATGCTGCAGTCCATGGGGTAGCAAAGAGTTGGACACGACTGAGTGACTGAACAAATGACATTCAATAAAAAGTTACCAAAGACTTACTAGGTAACACGTACTATCATAGACCCAGAAGGTACAAACACAAGACATTTGATTTGTTTCTATTTTCTTGAAGATTTTATGTTGATATTTGGGACTGTATAGTTTGTTTGTTTGTTTTTCTTGCAATGTCTTTTGTTTCAGTATTGGGGCATTTTTAGCCTCATAAAAATGAGTCAGTAAATATTGTTTCCTCTTTTTAATTTTGGAAGATATTGTGCAGAATTGGTATTATATCTGTCTTTAAGTTGGCAGAATTCATCAGTGGAAACATCTGGGCCTAGAGTTTTCTTTTGGGGACATTTTTAATGAAATATTCCATTTCTTTAATACATACAGAACTGGTCAGGTTAACTATTTATTTTTGACTAATTAAGTAATTTGTGTCTTTCAAGGAACTGGTCAAATTTATGTAAGCTGTTCAGTTCAGTTTAGTTCAGCCATTCAGTTGTGTCCGACTCTTTGCGACCCCAAGGACTGCAGCATGCCAGGCCTCCCTGTCCATCACCAACTCTAGGAGTTTACTCAAACTCATGTCCATTGAGTTGGTGATGCCATCCAACCACCTTATCTTCTGTTGTCCCCTTCTCCTCCTGCCTTCAATCTTTCCCAGCATCAGGGTCTTTTCCAGTGAATCAGTTATTCCCATAAGGTGGAATATTCCAGTGAATATTCAAGACTGATTTCCTTCAGGATGGACTGGTTGGGTCTCCTTGCAGTCCAAGGGACTGTCAAAAGTCTTCTCTAACACCACAGTTCAAAAACATCAATTCTTTGGTGCTCAGCTTTCTTTATTGTCCAACTCTCACATCCATACATGACTACTGGAAAAATCATAGGATTGACTAGACAGACCATCATTGGCAAAGTAATGTCTCTGCTTTTTAATATGCTGTCTAGGTGCAACCCACTCCAGTGCTCTTGCCTGGAGAATTCCAGGGAGGGGGAGCCTCGTGGGCTTCCATCTATGGGGTCATACAGAGTCGGACATGACTGAAGCGACTTAGCAGCAGGTTGGTCATAACTTTTCTTCCAAGGAGCAAGCGTCTTTTAATTTCATGGCTGCTGTCACCATCTGCAATGATGTGGGAGCCCCCAAAATAAGATCTGTCACTGTTTCCACTGTTTCCCCATCTATTTGCCATGAAGTGATGGGACCAGATGCTATGATCTTAGTTTTCATAATGTTGAGTTTTAAGCCAGCTTTTTCACTCTCCACTTTCACTTTCATCAAGAGGCTCTTTAGTTCTTCTTCGCTTTCTGCCATAAGTGTCGTGCCATCTGCATATCTTAGGTTATAAGTAAATGTTTTTCTGGAACTCTCTGACTTTTTTGATGATCCAGTGGATGTTGGCAATTTGTTCTCTGGTTCCTCTGCCTTTTCTAAATTAAGCTTGAACATTTGAAAGTTCATGGTTCACATATTGTTGAGCCTGACTTGGAGTATTTTGAGCATACTTTGCTACCATGTAAGATGAGTGCAATTGTGCAGTAGTCTTTGGCATTGCCTTTCTTTGCGATTGGAACAAAAACTAATATTTTCCATTCCTGTGGCCACTGCTGAGTTTTCCAAATTTGCTGGTATATTGAGTGCAGCACTTTCACAGCATCATCCTTTAGGATTTGAAATAGCTAAACTGGAATTCCATCACCTCCACTAGCTTTAGTTACTCTCTAAATTTTGTTTGAGTTGTGCCACTTTGAGCTATTAAGCAGACACCATGATGGGTAGAAAATAACACCAAGAAAAAGACTGACTTTGAAAAGTGCCTGTCTTGATATGTGATGAGGATTCCAATGATGCTAAAATAATGGTTAGGCTTCTAGCAGTTCAATATGTATGTACTGAGGGGAAAAAATGATGGGTGTACATTGTTTCATGCACTATTTTAGGCATTAAGGATATGGAATTTTTTTTTAAATTCTATACCTGTATCAGCTTGTATTTTAATGAAATATCCAGGTTATAACAAGTAAGCAAAAATAAATATTACTAAAATTTAAAGGATGATTTTATTTTAAAAAAGAAAAATGACTTGAAAAGCATAGCTTAGTGGTTTGGTTTTGGACGGTCTCTCTGAGGAGAGGAAATCAATCTAAGCAGAGACCTTCCTGAAGTGAGGCAGTGACCCCTGAACAGGGTAGAACATTTCAGGTTGACAGGTCCTAAGCGAGAACCAGATTGTCGATGTTCTGACAGTGTGCCTCTAATGTGTTCTTACCCAGGTTAATTTATCTGACCTCTCAATCTTGATGTAACTTCCTTATTTGTGTTTTTCTTTAGCTTTCTTTAGGAAGAGCAAAAACTCCTAGTGCAGCTTGCTTTAACATTTATACATTATTGCTATGCTGGAAGAAATGTAACCTTTTTCTTCAACAAAGACACTAACTACAAAAATACTTCTTTTCTGAAGAGAAGATATAAACATCTCTCTGTCTTTCCTCATCCATGCTCCCCTCTTACCCAGGCTTCTCTTTCCTCCAGAAGGCTGAGGTATATGACTGCATCAACGGGGCTCCAAGCTCTCTCAGGTTGGGTTTGGCTGGCTGAAACTCTTGGAGGAAAGTGGAGGGAGGTGAGGAGAGCAATGTTGGGTGGCTATTCCCCAGCTCCCTCCCTCATGGAGGCTGCAAGGCCTCAGCTTTCTGTGTCCCTCAGTGACCCCACTGTTCCTCTCAAAGCAGCTAATTCCCTCTCTCTGTCTGTCTGTCTCTCTTGCACATATGGTCTCTGGTGAGAACTCCAACCCCTCAGCTCTTGGGACTCAGGATGGTAACAGTTTGGCTGTTACTTTCTTGAGATCCTTTTGAAAAAGGAGACCAGCATCTCAGAGGAATGGATGAGTTGGAATGGATCTATTATGGGTGACCTGTTCAGCTACCTCTTGTCATACCCTCCGCAGAGGACTTGAGGGTCCTCAGTGCACTAACTGAGTCTCAGGAGGGGCACCTGCATCCCTGAAGCACTCGGTGGCGACTGTACTCTGGGAATGAAAATGACAATTGGTTTCCTGACTTCAGAATAGATACGGGTGTGGAAGAGACCAGGAGACAGCACTTAATACAACCGGTGTGCAAGCTGTGTGCTAAGTCATTTCCGTCATGTTTGACTCTTTGTGACCCTATGGACCATGGCCTGCCAGGCTCCTCTGTCCACGGAGATTCTCTAGGCAAGAATACTGGAGTAGCTTGCCATTTCCTCCTCCAGGGGATCTTCATGACCCAGGGTTTCCTGGAAATGCTTGGGAATCTAAGAATGGTCCAATGTGGATGTTTGTCTTCTCTCTCCTATTCTTGGAAGGCTGTTTTCTCATGTGCTTCATAATGTTGGACTGTGAATTCACGTTTGGCTGATTTAAATCTATGTGATCCCATGGAGTCTGTGTTGAAGATGGTATCTCTTAAGCAGTTTAGAATTTGATTCTGGTGAGATTGTTACACAGGACCACATGTATATTAGGGGCTTCCCAGGTGGTGCTAGTGGTAAAGAACTTGCCTGCCAACACAGGAGATATAAGAGACATAATTTGATCCATGGTTCAGGAAGAGCCCCTGGAGGAGGGCATGGTAACCCTCGTCAGTGCTCTTGCCTGGAGAATCCCATAGACAGGGAAGCCTGACAGGTTACAGTCCATAGGGTCGCAAAGGGTCAGATATGATTGAAGCAACTGAGCATGCACGCACATGTATATTAACATCTTGACTTGGTTCCAGACCTTGCAAAGGGTGGAAATTTATTTCCCAAATGTGTGCAATGACAGAACTCTGGTTATAAATTATCAGGGAAGATTTCTTTTCCACTCAGATCTCAGGACAAATGGATAAGGTTACAATTATTCTCCCATTGGTGATAGCAAGATTTTATCTAATAATTTGACTAGGGGTGGAGTCCTTCAAGGAATCTGAACTTAATTCTAAATATATATCTCCCAAAGGCCTGATTGCTAGGGAAGATTGAAGGCAGGAGGAAAAGGGAACGACAGGATGAGATGGTTGGATGCCATCACCGACTCGATGGACATGAGTTTAGGCAAGCTCTGGGAGTTTGTGATGGACAGGGAAGCCTGGCATGCTGCAGTCCATGGGGTTGCTAAGAGTCAGACAAGACTGACAACTGAACTGAATTGAATAGAAAGAAAGAAAGTGAAGTCGCTCAGTCTTGTCTGACTCTTTGCGACCCCCTGGACTGTAGCTTACCAGGTTCCTCCATCCAAGGGATTTTCCAGGCAAGAATACTGGAATGGGTTGCCATTTCCTTCTCCAGGAGATCTTCCTGAAGCAGGGTTTGAACCCAGGTCTCCTGCATTGACAGACACTTTGCCATCTTAACCACCAACTGAATCAAGGCCTGATATCTCATTTGTCCCTAAGAAGGTACTGAAGCCCAGGCTCCTGTGTTACTTCGACCAGCAAATAGTACAGAGAATCAGCAACAGAAGCTTAGGGGCTTATGGCTCTGGTTTTCAGTTCCTATTTGTTTTAAGCCCATGAAAATATGCTTTCATTTTTGTGGGATTAGTCATACATTTTAAAAAATATTTATCATAGTTAATGAGTATTTCTAGTTTTTTTCTTTAATAAGAGAAACTTCCAACTTATTTTACCCACCCTAAAGATGAGGCAAGACCTCTTTCTGTATGATTTAGAAATTAATCTCTAATATTAACCCTCTAAGCTATGACTCTTTGCATATAGCACTTTATCCCCACCAACAAAGCATGATTCTTTTGGATGATGTTCGGCTTCCCAGACTCTGGTTTTGGCCACAGTGTTTAAAAATTTATTTTTTATTTAGAAAGTCAAAGCTGAAATGTAACCTCTTCATCTGAGCAATATATATCTTTCTGATTCCCTGGACTAATGAACTTTAGACATAACTTAGTTTTAATAAGTACGTGGCTGTGGAATAAGGAATTCAGGAAATTACTGGGAAGAAAAGGTATGTTAGGTTCACAATATGCTGGCTAATAAGGTTATTCGCCAGCATCTTCTGGCTTTAAAAAGCATCTTCTTTTTGAAATATGTTTCTCTTTCAACATTTTATTATAAAAATTTCAAATGGAAAGTTAAAAGAACGATAAAATGCACACAAATTCACCAGGGCTTCCCAGGTGTCTCAGCAGTAAAAATCTGCCTACAGTGCAGTAAAAGCAGGTCTGTGGGTTCGATCGCTGGGTTGGGAAGATCCCCTGAAGCAGGAAATGGCAACCCACTCCAGTATTCTTGCCTGGGAAATTCCATGGACAGAGAAGCCTAGCAGGCTACAGTCCATGGGGTCACAGGAGTAGGACATGACTGAGCAACTAAACCACCACCACCACCACAAATCCACCACCTGGATTCAATAATTGTTTACATTTTTCTACATTTTAGATGATATGTATGCCTAAGGAGACTATATACATGTATGCATGGTTTTAGAAAAGGCAGAGGAACCAGAGATCAAACTGCCAACATCCGCTGGATCATCGAAAAAGCAAGAGAGTTCCAGAAAAACATCTATTTCTGCTTTATTGACTATGACAAAGCTTTTGACTGTGTGGATCACAATAAACTGTGGACAATTCTGAAAGAGATGGGAATACCAGACCACCTGACCTGCCTCTTGAGAAACCTATATGCAGGTCAGGAAGCAACAGTTAGAACTGGACATGGAACAACAGACTGGTTCCAAATAGGAAAAGGAGTACGTCAAGGCTATATATTGTCACCCTGCTTATTCAACTTATATGCAGAGTGAGGTGAGGTGAAGTCGCTCAGTCGTGTCCGACTCTTTGCGACCCCATGGACTGTAACCTACTAGGCTTCTCTGTCCATGGGATTCTCCAGGCAAGAATACTGGAGTGGATTGCCATTTCCTTCTCCAGGGGATCTTCCCGGCCCAGGGATTGAACCCAGGTCTCCCGCATTGGAGGCAGATGCTTTAACCTCTGAGCCACCAGGGAAGTCCTACATCCTGAGAAATGCTGGGCTGGAAGAAGCACAAGCTGGAATCAAAATTGACAGGAGAAATATCAATAGCCTCAGCTATGCAGATGACATCACCCTTATGGCAGAAAGTGAAGAGGAACTCAAAAGCCTCTTGATGAAAGTGAAAGAGGAGAGTGAAAAAGTTGGCTTAAAGCTCAACATTCAGAAAACGAAGATCATGGCATCTGGTCCCATCACTTCATGGGAAATAGATGGGGAAACAGTGGAAGCAGTGTCAGACTTTATTTTGGGGGGCTCCAAAATCACTGCAGATGGTGATTGCAGCCATGAAATTAAAAGACATTTACTCCTTGGAAGGAAAGTTATGACCAACCTAGATAGCATATTGAAAAGCAGACATTACTTTGCCAACAAAGGTCTGTCTAGTCAATGCCATGGTTTTTCCAGTGATTATGTATGGATGTGAGAGCTGGACTGTGAAGAAAGCTGAGCACAGAAGAATTGATGCATTTGAACTGTGGTGTTGGAGAAAACTCTTGAGAGTCCCTTGGATTGCAAGGAGATCCAACCAGTCCATTCTAAAGGAGATCAGTCCTGGGTGTTCATTGGAAGGACTGATGCTAAAGCTGAAACTCCAATACTTGGCCACCTCATGTGAAGAGTTGACTCATTGGAAAAGATCCTGATGCTGGGAGGGATTGGGGGCAGGAGGAGAAGGGGACGACAGAGGATGAGATGGCTGGATGGCATTACCCATTTGATGGACATGAGTTTGAGTGAACTCTGGGAGTTGATGATGGACAGGGAGGCCTGGCGTGCTGCGATTCATGGGATTGCAAAGAGTCGAACACGACTGAGCAACTGAACTGAACTGAACTGAACTGATACATATATATGCAATCATTTGAAAGTAAGTTGTAGTCATTTTGACATTTCATCCTAAAATGTCAATATACCTCTTCTGAGACTGAAGACATTTTCCTACATAACCTAAGAACACTGAATAATAATTCCCAGATATCATCTAATTTCCAGTCCATTTGTAAATGTGCAGGTGTGTATTATAGCTTTATCTCCACCTTTAACAGTTCTAAGTAGAGGGAACACCCTTGGTTGATATTGGATGTTTTTAGTATAGCAAAGCTTTGGAAGAAAGGAATGAGTACGTCATTATTTGACTACAAAAAGCCCTTGGAAAAAAAGATATAATCTAAATATTTTACATTTTTCAATATCCCGAGAATATTAAAGCTGCAAGAGTCACTTTATCAACCTCAGTTTTTCAAATCTAATACAAAGCTCCCAAGCTCAACAAATTTGTATATGCTATAATATTTCCTACTTAGAATTTTAGTTCATCCCAACTGTATGTAAACTTTTTAATCTTTTGCAGAATTGGTGTTATTATACAAAATGAATAGTTATACTTTCCATTTAGGATTTTAAAACTACCCGCACTAGTCACTTTAGACAGAGGGCATGGACACTGAATCGCCCCTCTGTTTCCCAGCCATGAGTCATAATACTCACCTAGTTAGCCAGCTCCTAAGGTAGACACAAGAGGTACAAGTGAGTTGTCTAGAAAGCCGATGCATACCCCAGTTGGAATAGAGCAGCAACATGAACCTACAAAACCACCATCTTAGCCTAATTCACATGAAGTCATTCAGAGCTACACTTTAGCTCCAGCTAACATTTTGCCATTACTATAAAGCTAAAAGCTTCATTTTTCAATTTGCAAATTCCTTGGCATATGCCTCCTGGTGGTTAAGATGAAAGCCTTTTGCTGGGTAAGATTTCAAAAGTAATGATCATAATACATAATACAATGATATATAATACATTAGCTATTTGAAGTAAGATTAACATTACATGTCTGTAAGGAATTTTTAGTTTTAGAAAACTAATTTTCTCCTATGGAATTTTTTAGAATCATATATTTTTCCAGGTCTAAGTGTGCATATTTCTGATGAAGTTAAGGGTAAAATGGCTGACCTGCATTTCTATACTTTCAGGTACTACACGGCATGAATGTCTTTCTTCCAGGCCTGATTATTCTTTCTAAATATTCTCTCTCTTCTGTTATGCTATACTCCCTGTAACACCTCTGCTAATGCCCTTATTCTCCAGCAGGCCTGGCCTACACACCTGATGGAGTTGTTCAATCTAGCTGTACATCTCAGCTGGGAGCACTTTCTCTGCTCAGCTTTCATGACCAGAGCGTGCAGGGCGGAAAGCCTTGTACCAGACAGTACTGAGCACATGTTGTTGAAGTTACTGAAAGGAGACTATTTAGGGAATTTGAGGCAGTCAATTTGCCACAAGTACTCTAACGGTCCAGTTGCCCTGGAGAAATTAATGGACAGTTGCCCTGGAGAAATTAATGAACATTTCTCACTTCAAGTGCCCCAGACTGCAGACCCACACCTCCCAACTTAGAAAGAATAACTGCCTGCTGTGCATCTCTCTTCCACTTCACCAAGCTTTCATTTCCTTTCAGCGTTTTCTTCTTTAAATAACCTCATTTGTTAGATAGAGTCATCCTTTCACTTGACGTTTCAATGATATTAGGAAGTGTAAAAGGTGTGATAATGTTATGCGTAAGTGGGTAGAGAGCTTTAGTGTGCACAGCATTCAAAGTGACCTTCTACTTTTAAGCCTTGTCCTATCCCTGCCCCAGGGAAGAAGCAACAGGTAATTCTTTTCACACTGATACCCAATGATTGTATCAGTGGTGGACACATAACTAAACGCAACATGCATATAAGCACAAAGGACTGCCTGATAGGACTGCTGGAAACTAGCAAACCAGTCAAACTGTCACTCTGTTATTCAGACAGTGGAATACAGAGAAGAGCGTATTCAGAAAAAGAGGTATCTGAAAGACAACCTGCTCCACTGTTGGGATAAAGATCATGAAATAAGCATCCCCAGGAGCTGCCTTGTCTCTGACAGGCTCCCAGTTCCAGTGCCAGCACCAATCTCAAGCAGAAGTAGTTGACTGGATAGGTGGTTGCTCCTGGATCATCAGTGGGAAATAAAAAGAGGCAGGCTTAGAGGCCAGGGACTCAGTCCTCGGGTAACTAAGAATGTAATTTTTCAAAATTAAATCTAAAGTATCTCCATTCATTCAAACAACACCAATTTTGCAAAGATGAAAGATTTTACACGCAGTTGGAGCAAACTAAAGAAGTAAGTAGGAAAGATTCTTTTTTAAATTGGAGGATAATTGCTCTACAATGTTGTGTTTCTGCTGGACAACAGCGTGAATCTGCTCTATATGTGAATTTATCTCCTCCCTCTTGAGCCTCCTGCCACTGCCCCCATCCCGCCTTTCTAGGTCATCACAGAACTCCAAGCTGAGCTCCCTGTGCTATACAGCAACTTCCCATTACCTATCTATTTTATATCAGTTCAGTTTAGTCGCTCAGTCGTGTCCGACTCTTTGCGACCCCATGAATCGCAGCACGCCAGCCCTCCCTGTCCATCACCATCTCGCGGAGTTCACTCAGACTCACATCCATCGAGTCCGTGATGCCATCCAGCCATCTCATCCTCGGTCGTCCCCTTCTCCTCCGGCCCCAATCCCTCCCAGCATCAGAGTCTTTTCCAATGAGTCAACTCTTCGCATGAGGTGGCCAAAGTACTGGAGTTTCAGCCTTAGCATCATTCCTTCCAAAGAAATCCCAGGGTTGATCTCTTTCAGAATGGACTGGTTGGATCTCCTTGCAATCCAAGGGACTCTCAAGAGTCTTCTCCAACACCACAGTTCAAAAGCATCCATTCTTCAGTGCTCAGCCTTCTTCACAGTCCAACTCTCACACCCATACATGACCACAGGAAAAACCATAGCCTTGACTAGACGGACCTTAGTCGGCAAAGTAATGTCTCTGCTTTATCATGACCCAGATAATCATGATGATGTGGTCACTAATCTATTTTATATACGCCAGTGTAAATATGGCAGTGCTGCCCTCTGGGTTCATCCCACCTTCTCCTTCTCCTCACCCCATGTCCACAAGTCTGTTGTCTATGTCTGCATCTCCATTTCTGCCCTGAAAATAGGTTCATCAGTATCATTTTTCTAGATTCCATATATGCACTAACATAAAATATTTGTTTTTCTCTTTCTGACTTACTTCACTCTGTATGATGGACTCTAGGCTCATCCACCTCATTACAAATGACTCGGAAAGATTCTTGCATATAAAAACTTCTTGAGTATGGGAGATTTACATTAGGTCTGAAATAGTAAGGTTTATAAAGTGATTCTTTTCCAGTTCCATTATTCCCAGAATAATTGGAAAACAGGCCATAGAAGATCTATCTGGCTAAGGTTATTTCCTTTTAAAATGAATACTTGTCTCCTTAAATTCACATAACTATTCTTTGAAATCAAAGAGCTTCTCCCACTCAGATATAAAACACTTTAAAGTAATCAGATGGGGTCCAAAACCACATAAAGTATTACATAAAGTGGAAGTGGGGATTCTGTTTTGAACAGGAGGGTAGACTAGAGAGTCTTGAACAAATAGACACTCCCCCACCCACAAGACATCTAATGCTGGACAAAAATTAATGAAATCCTCAAGGTATAAAAGGGTTTCTCAGGTGGCACTAGTGGTATAAAAAACCTGCCTGCCACTGCATGAGACATATATACATACATGGGCTTCCCTGGTGCCTCAACTAGTAATAAACACACTTGCCAATGCAGGAGACACAAGAGACACAAGTTCGATCCCTGGATCAGGAAGATCTGCTAGAGAAGGAAATGGCAACCCACTCCAGTATTCTTGCCTGGAAAATTCCATGGACATAGGAACCTAGTGGACTTCAGTCCATGGGGTCACAAAGAGTCAGACACAATTGAGCACACATGTGCACGTGCATGCACACGCACACACACACACCCACCCCAACCCTTACACTGAAAAAGCTCAATGGATACCAACCTGGACAAGCAAAAAAGAAAGCACATCTGGACATATAATAGTTAAACTTCTAAAAACAAAAGATAAAGAGAACAATCTTAAAAGCAAGCAAACAAACAAAAAGACATATTACTTTAAGAGAAATAACAATTTAAATGATGGCTAACTTCTCAACAACACCCATGCACACCAGAAGACAGCAAAATGACAACTTACAAAGATGGAAAATACTGCCAACTTAGAATTCAATAGTCAGAAAATATACCTATTAAAAGTGAAGATAAAATATACACCTTCCCAAACAACACCTTGTCAAAATTGATTTACAATAAAGTTCTTTAGGATGAAGGAAACTATCTCAGATGGAAACAGAAAGAAGAAAGAAGTAATAAACAAACACTGCTGCTGCTGCTGCTGCTGCTAAGTCACTTCAGTCGTGTCCAACTGTGTGACCCCATAGACGGCAGCCCACAGGCTCCCCGACCCTGGGATTCTCCAGGCAAGAACATTGGAGTGGGTTGCCATTTCCTTCTCCAATGCATGAGAGTGAAAAGTCAAAGTGAAGTCGCTCAGTTGTGTCCGACTCTTAGCGACCCCATGGACTGCAGCCTACCAGGCTCCTCCATCCATGGGAGTTTCCAGACAAGAGTACTGGAGTGGGGTGCCATTGCCTTCTTCAAACAAACACTACAAAGGGGAAATTTAAAAGATGAGGTACTGCCTAAGGCATCAGTATAACAATATTTTAGATGTTTATGAAATACACAGAAATAAAATATATGACAAAATAGCAAAAACAGTAGGAGAGGGATTTGTAAATCATTACACATTAAAGAAGTACAAACTAAAACCATAAGAAACCAGTACACAAGCATCAGAATGACTAAAATTAAAAACTGATATCAATGTTGACTAGGAATTGGTATATGAAGCACCAGAAGAGCAATGTAAATTTTTCCAACCATTGTTTGGCAGTGTGTTATCTATTTTACTCAGGTATTTACTCCAGGGGAAAATGTGTGAAAATTCATTAAGCTTACAGTGAAGATGTGTATTTTACAGCACATAAATCATATTTAAACTATGAAAATTTAGATCACATATATGAAAAAAATGATGAGAAAGCAATAAAATTACAGCAATAGAAAATTAGGCAATGAATAGGAAGGTAGAGAAAAACAAATGGCTTATAAACATGCTCAATTTCATTCATCAAGTTAAAATTAAAATAGCAAAAAGGTACTTCAGACAGTTACAGTTGGTTTCTTACACTTGTAGCCAAGAGTCTTAACAGTATATTTGAAAAAGTATGCCAAGATATAATTATGTATAAGAATGCTCACTCAGGGACTTCGCTGGCGGTCCAGTGATTGAGAGTCTGCCTCGTGATGCAGGGATGCAGGTTTAATCCCTGGTTGGGGAACTAAGATCCCATATGCCATGGAGCAACTAAGACCCCACACAGACAAATAAATAAATCTTTAAAAAAAAAAAGAATGCTCACTTCAATGTTGCCCCCAAAAGTAAAAGAAACAACCGAAATATTCACCAGTTTTGAACTGTTTACTTAAATAACTGTATTTTGATATAATGAAATACTACACAAACATCAAAATAATGAAGTACGTTTGTATTTATATGGAAATATCACCAAGAAATATTAAGGAAAAGGGTAATTTTATAACAGCAAGCAGAATATGATCCCAACTATATAAAATTTTAGAAGTATGTGGTATAATAATAACAGGTTATTTTGAGGAATAGAAAATAAAGATTGAGAGTGGAAGGAGACAACACTTTTTATTTTATATTTCTCGGTACTGTTTGAAATTTTTTGTATGTTTTTGTTTTATTTACATTTTAAAATTAAGCAAGAAAGAGAACACATATGAATAGTAGCCCAAATACTAGCCCCCAAACTCAAATTGCCAGAAAGCTAAGTGATGAAACTAATGTTACAAATCACTACACATTAAGATTTCTTAAGGAAATAAAGAGTCAAAGTAAAGAGCTCTTGCTGCTTAAAATGAGTAATTTTTCATGTAAGTGGCTATAACGCTAGCAAGAATTTGGTGAGAATACAGAGAGAATAACCTTAATAAAGAGAGATGCTTGGATCTGAAATGTTTTCAAATCCCTAAAGGCAAAGCATGTTTGTAAGAATTTTAAAAACACAAATACTAACAATGAATAAAAATAATATATTACCTATTCACATAAACTATAAGGATTATTTCTTCATGTTTTCCAAATTTTGCTGAAAGTAGTAATTGTATAATAGATAAAATAATCCTAAAATAACTTAAATCATGAGAATTCTATTTTCACTTTCCATTTTTCATATTTGAACACAGGAGCCTGACAGGCTATAGTCTGTCTCTTATACACATCTATAGGACAATTAAATTGTATAGAACAACTGGTGATGTACATCTCAGCACTTATGTTTATAACATTTATTAACATACCAACTGTGAATAAAGAGTAAGTGTTAACTGCATGCCAAATACATAATGACAAATTTTACAATATCTACAATATAAGTATTATACTATAAAATTAAATATCTCCCAAATTATTTCTCAGTTCAGACATTTTGAATGGACATGTTATTTAAAATATCTTATCAAAGATCCCGACAAAATTGAATTTAATGTCATACATCTTAAGTATATTTAATTTTTAAAAACAGACATCAGCATCTTTCCACAATAAATATTGATTGATAAACTTTGTATAAAAATAATTCATTCAATATAAAAACCCATGGAAACCATTTCTTGATGCTCATACAAATGTATGCAACAATATTTCAGTTTTAATTCAGTCTTTTGTGTTCTAAGCTGCTTGCCCAACATCATAATGAGGTGTAGGAACACTTTTTTGTTTTAAACAATTGTTCAAGAAGGAGTAAATCTACTGACTTACCTAGTTTCCTTTTATAAACAGTTCTTCATATTTTTGGTGACTATGTTTCATTTTTTTCTCCAATGTGCTTCTTCTCATCATAATAGAGTGGACGTTTTTAATCTTGTGTTTTAAAATTTGGAGAATGTGTTTTCTCCATAGTAAATACGGCTCAGAGGTTAAAGCGTCTGCCTCCAATGCGGGAGACCTGGGTTCGATCCCTGGGTCGGGAAGATCCTCTGGAGAAGGAAATGGCAACCCACTTCAGTATACTTGCCTGGAGAATCCCATGGGCGGAGGAGCCTGGTAGGCTACAGTCCATGGGGTCGCAAAGAGTCGGACACGACTGAGCGACCTCACCTCACCTCAAATACTTTAAAAGAGTCTGTAACTATCAAGGTGACCCTTGAAAGATGACAAGTAGAGCATGTATCTTTTAAAAACTATAGGAGCTAACCTGGAGAGGTCTTTTTTTTTCAGCCATGTCTACGTGACCTACGGTTGCAATATGTCTCAATTCATATAGCATGTTGCCAAAGCCCACCTGAGTCCCGTGGGCCCAACTCTTACTGCCTCATCTCCATACTGTGCAACCAAAGTATCTTTGGATCTGGTATCAGTTTGTGGAGGAAATGTACCTTCCCACTCAATTTTTGAGAAGTTAAAATGGATATTCCTAAGAGAATATGACCATATGTCTGATATTTGGAAAGAGGGAGTTGATTTTATTGGAAATGAATAAGAGGAGGTAGAAGAATGTCATGCTTACTGTCATAAAACATTACTCTCGGTCCAGGATCACCCACTGGTTTGGGAATTTCATCCAAGTCTTCTTGCTACTGGAGACTAGGTTTAAAAATAAAAGACCTCTGTTCCTATTCCTCTTGCCACCATGTAACCTCTAAATGGGAACAGAGGGCTCCAATAGAAGGCCTCTATTCCTACTGATTGGGGCTTCCCAGGTGGTGATAGTGGTAAAGAACCCGCCTGCCAATGCAGGAGACATAAGAGACGCAGAGTTGGGAAGATTCCCTGGAGAAGGAAATGGCAACCCACTCCAGTATTCTTGCCTGGATAATCGCATGGACAGAGGAACCTGGCAGGCTACAGTCCAGCGGGTCACACAGAGTCGGACACAACTGAAGTGACTTAGCACTCACCCATACTGGGCTTCCCAGGTGGCGCTAGTGATAAAGAACCTGCCTGTCAATGCAGGAGACTCAGGTTTGATCCCTGGGTCAGAAAGAGCCCCTGGAGAAAGAAATGGCAACCTGCTCCAGTATTCTTGCCCAGAGAATCCCATGGACGGAGGAGCTTGGTGGACTACGGTCCATGGGGTCGCAGAGAGTCAGACATGACAGCAACGGAGCACAAGTACGATTCACACTTGTAAATATACCTCGTCTTTTTTCTCTTCTTTGTCTTTAGGGGTTTTAACCTAGGAGATCTATAATCTTATTAACCCTGACAAATGATTTATCTTCAAACAAAATGGCTTAATCTGTTAGCTCAAATTATTAATTTCTGAGTTTCTTTTCCTGAAGTTCAGATTTAGAGATGGATTCACAGCTTGTGTTGAAATTTTAGTCCTTTAAATGAAATATTCAAAATTCGAGATCTATCCTAAGTTTAAAAGTCCAAACCTATGCTTCAGCTCCTCTCTCCCTTAAAAACTCTTTTTACAGAATGTTTGCAAAGAAACAGAGAATATCTAATCAAACAAATACAAAACATTAAAAATTTTCATGAGGGGTAATTTTCATAAAGACCCAGTAATATACAGTAATATGTAGATTGAAATGAACTTTTGAAAATGAAAATTAGAGCCTTGACAATAAATATGATCTAATCTATAATCTGGGCTTCCCACGTGGTGCTAAAGCAACTAAAGTGACACAGCACAATCTACAGTTTACATATATATAACAGGTTATATACAGCATATATAACATGCTGGGCTCCAGTCATGTCTGACTTTTTGCAGCCCCATGGACTCATCTGTCCATGGAGTTCTCCAGGCAAGAATACTGGAGTGGGTTGCCAGTTCCTTTTCCAGGGAATCTACCTGACCTGGACCAAATCCTCATCCCTTGCAACTCCTGCATTGGCAGGCAGATTGTTTCCCATATGTAAATATGCTCTAATATAAATCTATATATAACAATAGGCCAAGCTGCACCTGTTCAAGGAGGCTCCCTTGGAATTTCAGTTTCTAAAGTGTTTTTGTTTGGGGAACTGAAGCTGCATCAGAATGGAATCAGTGATCTCAGGCTAATGTGCTGTCACCAAGTTCCATTAACTCAGACCTACAGCACCACAGTGGTCCTGGGACTTCTGAATTCACTACAGTGTACATATATACACATGTGGCAAAACCTCAGGCTGAGAACATTTATCAGTTTGTCTTTCTTACTGTTCTGGAGAGAATGAGAGGATGTCATGTCTCAGTAGACTTGATTGGTATTTAATCTCTACTTACACGTAGAATGGGGCAAAATGTAATTTTTAATACATGTATATTCTATGAGAAGTATTAAAAATAATGGTTAATTTTACCAAAATTTCCATGCATGTAATAATTCTGTTTCTGGAACAGTAAACCAATTAAAAATCATTGAAAAAAATTTTCTCTATCTTTGTACCAAATTACTCATTCAGTGAGTTGATACAGGCCCTCTACCTTTCTCTCATAAGAGTCATTGGTTGAGTATGTGCGATCCTGAGATATCTCAACAGTACTTATGACATGAAACAGCTTTATTGATTACAAGTTGGCAAATGATCATGAAATGTGTGAAAAAATATCAACTGGGGTCTGAGATCTTTGTCACTCTTTAGAACCACTCATTTCATATGGCCACAATCGGAATAGAGAAGGGAGTAGAATTTTATTTTCGGTAATAGTAAATCAGCAGAATCCTCTCTCAGCTTAAGTACGAACTAGTGATGTTTGAAAGTGAAAGTTGCTCAGCTGTGTCTGACTCTTTGGGACCCCATGGACTATACATGGACTACCAGTGCTTCCCTGGTAGTTCAGCTGGTAAAGAATCCACCTGCAATGCAGGAGACTCCAGTTCAATTCCTGGGTTGGGAAGATCCATTGGAAAAGGGATAGGCTACCCACTCCAGTATTCTGGACTGGAGAATTCCATGGACTGTATAGTTTACGGGATTGCAAAGAGTCAGACATGACTGAGTAACTTTCACTTATAGTGATGTTTAACAGCCCATGGGGATATTTTTGAGGACTGAAGTATTTATTTTGATGATACTGATAATCTGGAAATTCTTACTGCCATTGAACAACTGTCTCTGCAGGCTTCTTAGTTTATTGCTCAATATGTTTTCTTTGGGATTTTTTTTTGCCATACCAAGAACTGGAATAAAAAATAAACATTAAAGTCTTTAAAGGCAAAGACAACATCTGTGTAATTCTCACTTATTTTTTATCCAACATTAACAGTTCAGTTCAGTTGCTCAGCCATGTCTGACTCTGCAATCCCATGGACTGTACCACGCCAGGCTTCCCTGTTCATCACCAACTCCTGGAGCTTGCTCAGACACATGTCCATCAAGTCAGTGAAGCCATTCAACCATCTCACCCTCTGTCGTTCCCTTCTCCTCCTGCCTTCAATCTTCCCCAGGATCAGGGTCTTTTCCAGTGAATCAGTTCTTTGCATCAGGTGACCAAATAATTGGAGTTTCAGCTTCAACATCAGTCCTTCCAATGAATATTCAGGACTCATTTCCTTTAGGATTGACTGGTTGGATTTCCTTGCAGCCCAAGGGACTCTCAGGAGTCTTCTCCAACACCACAGTTCAAAAGCATCAGTTCTTTGGCACTCAGCTTTCTTTACAGTCCAACTCTCACATCCATACATGACTAGTGGAAAAACCATAGCTTTGACTAGACAGAACTTTAATGGCAAAGTAATGTCTCTGCTAAAAATATATTGTCTAGGTTAGTCATAGCTTTTTTTCCAAGAAGCAAGTGTCCTTTAATTTCAGGGCTGCAGTCACCATCTGCAGTGATATTGGAGCCCAAGAAAATAAAGTTTGTCACTGTTTCCATTGTTTCCCCATCTATTTGCCATGGAGTGATGGGACCAGATGCCATGATCTTAGTTTTGTGAATACTGAGTTTTAAGTCAGCTTTTTTACTCTTTTTTCACTTTCATCAAGAAAGTGAATCTTTTTGAATCTCTTTAGTTCCTCTTCACTTTCTGCCTCACCCTTTCTGATAAGGGTGGTATCATCTGCATATCTGAGGTTATAGATATTTCTTTGGGCAATCTTGATCCCAGATTGTGATTCATTCAGCCTGGCATTTCATATGATGTACTCGGCATATAAGTTAAATTAGCAGGGTGACAATATACAGCCTTAACATACTCCTTTCCCAATTTGGAACCAGTCTTTTGTCCCATGTCCAGTTCTAACTGTTGCTTCTTGACCTGCATACAGATTTCTCAGGAGGCAGGTCAGGTGGTCTGGTATTCCCATCTCTTTCAGAATTTTCCACAGTTTGTTGTGATCTACACAATCAAATGCTTTGGTGTAATCAATAAAACAGAAGTAGATGTTTTTCTGGAACTCTCTTGCTTTTTCAATGATCCAGCAGATGGTGGCAATTTGATCTCTGGTTCCTCTGCCTTTTCTAAATCCAGCTTGAACATCTGGAAGTTCACAATTCACATACTGTTGAAGCCTGGCTTGGAGAATTTTGAGCATTACTTTGCTAGCATGGGAGATAAGTGCAATTGTGGGATAGTTTGAACATTCTTTGGCATTGTCCTTCTTTGGGATTGATTGAAAACGGACCTTTTCCAGTCCTGTGGCCACTGCTGGATTTTTAAAATTTGCTGGCATATTGAGTGCAGCACTTTCACAGCATCATCTTTCAGGATTTGAAATAGCTCAGCTGGAATTCAGTCACCTCCACTAGCCTTGTTTCTTTATTCAAATGGGAATATCTTTCCTTTTCTCCTTTGCCTTTTGCATCTCTTCTTTTCACAGCTATTTGTAAGGTCTTTGCAGAAACCATTTTGCCTTTTTGCATTTGTTTTTCTTTGGATGGTCTTGATCACTGCCTCCTGTACAATGTCGTGAACCTCCATCCATAGTTCTTCAGGCGCTCTATCAGATCCAATCCCTTGAATCTATTTGTCACTTCCATTGTATAATCATAAGGGATTTGATTTAGGTCATACCTGAATGGTCTAGTGGTATTCCCTACTTTCTTCAATTTAAGTCTGAATTCTACTTAAGAAATTTTATTAAATTACAGGTCAGATCTTTTTTTTTAATGGATGACAATGTAAGGTATGGGTTTAAAGCATAATCACTAGCTTAAAAAGTTCTGAGTTTATAGTTGCATTCCACTACCTGTGATCTTGGAGAAAACTACTTAATCTTCTAATCTTTATGAGGAATGTAATAGTAGAATATGTTTCATACAATTATTTCAATAACTAAATTTACCTAAAGTAAGGAAAGTAGTGGGGCTTCCCTGTTAGCTCAGCTGGTAAAGAATCCGCCTGCAATGTGGGAGACCTGGGTTTGACCCCTGGGTTGCAAAGATACCCTGGTGGAAGGTATGGCCACCCACTCCAGTATTCTTGCTTGGAGAATCCCCATGGACAGAAGAGCCTGGTAGGATGCATTCCATGGGATCACAAAGAGTCGAACACGACTGAGCGACTGAGCACAGCACAGCAGTGAGGAAAGTATCAGCATAGTGGTTGGTTTATATACAGGGAGAATGCTCAGTAAATGAGAAGAAACTGGTGTATATGCAAGTGGGAATGAGGACGACAAGGACTCCAGAGTCACATACAGTAATATTTAACTATCTAACTATGAAAAGTGAGCATGTCAACATCTTTATAAAGAAGAGTTAGTGAAATGAAAGTCACTCAGTCGTGTCCAACTCTTTGGGACCCCAAATTCTCCAGGCCAGAACACTGGAGTGGGTAGCCTTTAACTTTTCCAGGGGATCTTCCCAACCCAGGGATCGAACCCAGGTCTCCCACACTGCAGGCGGATTCTTTATCAGCTGAGCCACAAGGGAACCCCAAAAATACTGGAGTGGGTAGCCTATCCCTTTTCAGTGGATCTTTCCAACCCAGGAATCAAACTGGGGTCTCCTGCATTGCAGGCAGATTCTTTACCAACCAACCTATCAGGGAAGCCAAAGAAAAGTTAAGGCAGACAGTATATTTTCATAAATACGTGTTGCTATCAAAGTACTTGTGGGTGTCATCATTCTAATAGGTAGTTTCATTCTGTGGTACAGATCTTATATTTGATACATAAAGACTGATTTCTTATGTATCTTCACAAGTATATCCCCTAGCCCAGGGCAATATCCTCTATTTATCTACAATATTTAGCTGAGTGTGGATCATAGAGTAAGTGCTCAAGGTAAGTCTGTTAAATAAAAACACTTTCAAATCACACAGTCTAACATCACAGAATACAAATACATCACGTACTTTTAAAATGCACAAGGATGCCTATTGGGTATGATTTGTGTGTGTGTGTGTGTGTGTGTGTGTGTGTGTAAATGAGCACACAGTAAAGACAACTCAAGGTAAAATAACCACTGAAAATAGTTACATTTTCACAAGTGCTAGTGTGAAGTCTTTCAGATGTGAATGTAATTCAGATGATTAGCTCCTTCTACATAGGGTCGATGTCCCCAAAAATACTACTGTTGGGTTTATGGCTAGCTAGATAAAATTCTCTGGAGACTGTCCCACTATAGCTGACAAGCAAAATCATTAGAAGAGTCAGTCTACATTGTTAGGCTCTTGAAGGCTTTCTCACACCCTTTGTCTGTATTACTTGAGTGAGTATAGCTACCATTAGTTCTGGAACAATCATTTTCAAATTTGACTCTGTTTTCTTTTCTACTCTCCTAACCAATGGTGAAATATATTAACCTTCATATGACTCAATTACATCATAAATCTTAGATGTTTCTGGAATGAAATTAGACAGTTAGGTCACACATCTTGTTTTCCATTATTTTCTGAGTCTGAGTGGAACAAGTCTGAAATTGAGGCATGTACGATACAAAAGTCTTCTGACCAGAAGTTCCTAAGTTGAAGTTATTTTCTACGAGGTGTGAGCAACTGTCCTGGAGGATTCTGATGTCAGTGAATAAACAGTGGGCTGGGAATGGGGACAACACTCTTGACTCACTGGTCAAAAACACATCACTCTCTCTCTTTTTGATTGAAGTGACTCCTAAATAATAGACAGGTCTTTCATTATTATTTTCCTCAGGGAAATTTCCCTCAAGTTTCAAAAGTTCATCCAGGCCTTCTGAGAATGGAAGGTGTGGTGAAATTATATTGGGATGCTGATCTGACAGTATAAAAAATGCTTGGGTTTCTATTTCCCATGATCTCTTAGAGGAAGAATCCTTTGGAGGAGAATGGTTGCTCAAGAAGCACTTGCTGGCTGAGCTGTTTACAAGCCCTTGCTCCTCCTCGGTTTCACCTGATTTAGAGCTGCCGAGCAGGGTGGCATATTTAACAGAGGGCTGCCTCCTGCTTCCATCCTCACAGGTTATGTCTGTGCTCTCAGCCTCAGAGAACTGAGCACTGCTGCACTGGGCACTAATACAAATAGAACCCTTTCCAAGATCTGGAGTCGTCAAAAGTAGAGCATCTGTAGTTGTTGGCACCATCTCATCTTTATTTTTCCATGATGTATCAACACTGATATCTTCTGAAATGGTTTCAGGCTCCAAAAGAAGAGGACCAAAGGTCGCTGATTCTGTATGCTTGATAAAAAGATGCTCAAATGTTTCTGGCTAAAAGAAAAGACACATTTTAATCCTCAATTGTATTGATTCTGTTTTGTTTTGTTTCACTATGATATCATGGAAGAAATGGAAGTGTGAAAGTTAATATGAAAGGATATAAATCAACTATAAACTAATTGATTTTGGACTGAAATAAATAGATCAAAAATCGTAAGGGACAGGTAGTATAAGATACCATTTAAAAGAGGGATGAGAAAGACTTAAATTTGAGTCTTTCCGTTTCTATGATCATGGACAAGTACATTAACCTCTCTGCCTTTCAGTTTCCTCATCTGCAAAACTGTGTTCAATATATACCTCGTAGCTTTGTACAAGGAGTACATTAGATAGTATCTGAAAGTGCATAGTTCTCAATGTCTTCCCAGGTGGTGCTGGTGGTAAAGAATATGCCTGCCAGTGCAGGAGACACAATAGACGTGGGTTCGATTCCTGGGTCAGGAAGATCCCCTGGAGAACGGGATCCAGTATTCTTGCCTGGAAAATCCCATGGACACAGGAGCCTGACAGGCTATAGTCCATGAGGTTTCAAAGAGTCAGATGTGACTGAGAACACTGAAATTCGAAAGTGTTATCTCTAGAAGAATTTCTACTATTCTATAGCAGATTACACTTCCACAAACTGAAATCTCTTACATCACGTTTAAAAGGTAAACTGATACAAAATCCAATGAGCGGGATTTCCTTGGTGGTGCAGTGGTAAGGAATCCACGTGCCAATTCAGGAGACACAGGTTCCATCCCTGATCCAGAGAGATCCCACGTGCCACAGAGCAGCTAAGCCCACGGGCCACAACTAGCGAGCCTGCACTCTAGAGCCCGGGAGCCGCAGCTACTGCAACCACTGAAGCCCGCTCACCCTAGAGCAAGCTCTGCAGGCAGAGAAGCCACCACAATGGGAAATCCTGGCACCACAACTAGAGAGCAGCCCCTGCTCACCACAACTAGAGAAAAGCCCACACAACAATGAAGACACAGCACAGACAAAAGCGAATAAATAATTTTTTAAAAAATCAAAGGAGCGATACAACTTGGCTACAGGTAGTTAAAATGACTACTCCATGACATAATATATGACATGAATGTAAACTATATGTGATCTTATCTACCTTACATCATACTAAAAATCTACTTATGACTATCAGAAAATAAGAACTAAGAATATCTATTTGTTGAAAGCAATTAAGGTGAAAGAGACAATCAGACTTTTAAATAACCATTCCTTATAAATAACTTCACATAAAAATATAAACCATAGGACATGTGGAATGAAGACAAAGATGCAAAACAAATGAACATCATATTTTTATAAGAACAGTGGTTACATTACAACAAACCCTGCTAAGCAGCTACAAGCAAGCATCTACGTGCAAAAAAGCTCAACTCATACAATGTAAACATACTGAAAAAATAAATGAAAAACAAAACTGTAGACACAGCAGATTGAAAAATTAACACAACTAAATGAAGTACCATAGAAAATGTGTTCAATTTTATGCTATACATATAATTAAAATTTTGAATTTTATAATTCTTAACTAATAGAATGAATTCAGATATATTGCTTGAAATAATGATATAATCAACATTCATAATGGCAAATATATTCCATATAAAAAGACATTTAAAAAAGACAACAACAACAAACACATATCCATATATTATTAAAGTATATTTAATCAATGGGTCACAAACATTTATTAAGAATATGCTTATTAAAAAATCATTTCAATTACCATATATATCTAATATTTCAAGATTTTAGAACAGCCTGAGAGCTTATTAAATATGTACTCAGCTAGAAGGAATTAATATCCTTTCATATTTTCACACTTCTATTTTACATTCCAATGACATCTCTTAAAAGTCAATGAAGTGGGGAAAGGACACTTTCTTCCTGATTTTTAGGTGTTTTTTTTTTTAACATTCAAATCAAACTGTAAATGAAATCTAAAAGTAAGTGATGCATATGTATCCTAAATTTAAATATTATTGGGGTTAATCGAGCAGAGGCTTTGGTTTATTTTGAATGTGAGCAGCATAGCACACAAGGTGATTCATGGCTTTAGTGGTGGTCTTTTCTTTCAGGGAGGAAAGTCCTGGGTTTGCTTTGAGCTATTACTAAAAGCTCTAGAGAGCCTCCCTTTTTGCATCACCGCCCACTTCCTTGCCTGCTAGAAGCTTTGGATGGCTCAGTGTAAATAAATTAAATTTAGTAAAAAATTTCACAAAGATGCCGAATTGGAAGCTGATGTGTTTTCTTATCTGGTCAGCCTGACCTGGATATGTCAGGTCATCCCAAAATGAACTGTAACTTCTACTGGCCTCTGATCAGGACAAACTGTCTTTGAACTGAAATGGAAGTTAGCATTTAGGCCATTTCAAGGCTAAAATGAAAATTCCCATATGGATCAGAGTTAGATATATATAAGATCTCCAGGACATTATAAAGAATACCCAAATGGTTCAATTTATAGGCTGAAGTGTCTATAAAAGGATATAAAATGGAAATTTGGGGACATAAAATGTAAACTAAAAACTTTTGCTACATTAGAGTCATTGTATTTGCAGTTACAGCATTATCTACTATAAATTTGATGATATCTAATAGATATGTGCTAAGAGCAACAGTCATATTTTTTAATGTTTTATAACCAGACAAAGGACAAATCAAAAGCCAGATATCATAAATACTACTTTTGAGATGACCTGAGAAGTAATCATACATCCAAACTGAACTGGACTGAAAACAATGTCTTGAATTCCAAATTTACCCATCTATTTTAAGTTCTAAATCAACATAATCCACCATGTTTTAGTTCTCAATAGTTTCACCAATTTTTTTTTAGATTGTCTCCCCTTCTTCAAAATGTAAAAATCTTCTAATACTCTAAGAATGTTGGGAAGCTGGCAGATTGGATTCATCGGAAGTGATCGTGATTAGACTTCAAAGAATGTCCGTTCTCTGTTCAGATAAAATAAAACAAAATAAGGAAGCAAAATAAAAAACCACTCAGAAAGCAAAAGATAAAAGAAATCAAAAAGATGTTCTGTCAGGCATGGGTAGTAGATCATAAATTCTTGTGTTAAACTACAGTAATGCATGTTTTTAAGAAAATATAACATTGTGAACTAAGATGGTCTCTATGATTTTCTTAATGCATGCCGTAATATCTAAGGATAGCCTTAGTGATACCAGAAAAGAAAATCTATAGAGGAATAATAGAATAAATAAAAGCAAAGGAGAACAAAGAGCTGAGAAAATTAAAAGCAAGTGGAAGAAAAAGAGCAAATATTGAGAATTTGGAACAAGAAAGAGTAAAGTAATAGATCTCTGAAAATAATTTTTTCAATTAAAATAGAGAAGACTTGAAATAGTAAAGAAGAATAAAATTATCATTGTTTTTTTAATCTAGAAAAAAGTTCTAAGAAATCATCTGGTCTACATTTCTCCCTTTTTTATAGAAGAAGTGATCAAGGCTTAAAGTTGCACAGCTAACCAAAGTAGAGTGAGGACTCTGAATGTTTCTCTAATCCAACAATGTCTATAATACAGTGGAAGATGAAAAGATATTTTAAACACAATTAGGGAGGAGAACATGTTCTTTCTTTTGCTTTTTCTATTTACTGTGATAGATTTGACCTGATTAATTTATCGTCTCTTCTGGTTCATTATGACCCAAGGGCACACATATAGATATTAAGAAGGACAAGAAAATAGAGAAAATGGAAATCATGTTTTAGGGGACTACATTAGCTCTTTGACACTTCTGCAAGGCTGTTCTAGTAGTTTCAGGGACAATCTGCCTCAGATGCATGAGAACGGTATTAGGAGTTTATGAGTTACTAAGCTTTTTCTTTTGAGAACTAGAACAGGTGGTGTAATCTAGGATAGTCTTTGACGCAAAAGAAAAAAAAAAATCCATTTGATTTTAGTTTAAACACTCCAAAGTATTTAGGTGGTTAAGTGGGAGTACACTTCGTGGAAATAGACATAAATGTAGACAACAAAGGAGCAGGGTTAGATCACATGCAGACACCTCAAATGTAGATGGTTTGGATTTAGAGGAAGAAACTAACAGATTAGACAAAATCCTAAAGAAAGAGGTTAAAAAAAGTTTTGAATTAGAAGCAAAACAAGGCTATTGACACTGCAATACGTTTTCATACAACAAGAATTTCAATCTTTGCTTAAAATCTTTATTTTTAACCTATTTCAGAACTTTAAAAAAGATTTTGATTTGTTTCATTTATTTTATTGAAGTATGATTGATTGCAATGCTGTTAAAGATTCTGGTTTTTAAAGTATTGTGAGAAATGATGTAGGAAAGTATTGTGGTTCAAGATGGCAGTTGGAGCATGCCTGTTTCTCTCTTATCTCTATAGAGGCTCTGTTAGAATGAAAGTGCATGAATAAATCAAATGAAACAGTCTGAGAAGGTTAAGAGGGAATGAGATTTCAAATTTCTAATAGATGGAAAACAAGAGGAGCATAGTAGACCAAAAGAGATGAGCTGCAGACTGGAATACCTCCAGGGTGGGCTATAGCTGAAGAGAAAGACAGTTTGCCCTGTTGCACATAGTGGAGATGGGGGGAAAGTGAAAAGTGAAAGTGAAAGCCTCTCAGTCGTGTCCGACTCTTTGCGATCTCGTGGACTACACAGTCCATGGAATTCTCCAGGCCAGAATACTGTAGTGGCTAGCCTTTCCCTTTTCCAGGGGATCTTCCCAACCCAGGGATTGAACCCAGGTCTCCCACATTGCAAGTGGATTCTTTACCAGCTGAGCCACCAGGGAAGCCCTAGCTGAAGAGAAAGACAGTTTGCCCTGTTGCATATAGTGGAGATCATATAACAATAACCTCAGATATGCAGATGACACCACCATTATGGCAGAAAGCAAAGAAGAACTAACAAGCCTCTTGATGAACGTGAAAGAGGAGAGTGAAAAAGCTGGCTTAAAGCACAACATTCAAAAGAACGAAGATCATGGCATCTGGTCCCGTCACTTCATGGCAAATAGATGGGGAGACCATGGAAACAGTGACAGACTTCATTTTCTTGGGCTCCAAAATCACTGCAGATGGTGACTACAGCCATGAAATTAAAAGACACTTGCTTCTTTGAAGAAAAGCTATGCCCAACCTAGATAGCATATTAAAAAGCAAAAACGTTACTTTGCCAACAAAGGTCCTTCTAGTCAAAGCTATGGTTTTTCCACTAGTCATGTACGGATGTGAGAGTTGGACCATAAAGAAAGCTGAGCGCTGAAGAACTGATGCTTTTGATTTGTGGTGTTGAAGAAGACTCTTGAGAGTCCCTTGGACTGCAAGGAGATCCAACCAGTCAATCCTAAAGAAAATGAGTCCTGTATATTCATTGGAAGGACTGATGCTGAAGCTGAAGCTCCAATACTTTGGCCACCTGATGCAAAGAACTGATTCATTGGAAAAGACCCTGATGTTGGAAGGATTGAAGGCAGGAGGAGAAGGGGATGACAGAGGATGAGATGGCTGGATGGCATCACTGACTCGATGGACATGAGTTTGAGCAAGCTCCAGAAGTTGGTGACAGACAGGGAAGCCTGGAGTGCTGCAGTCCATGAGGTCGCAAAGAGTTGGACATGACCGAGTGACTGAACTGACTGAATTGATATAGTGGAGTTGGGCGGAGGACTGAATTGATATAGTGGAGATGGGGGAGGGGTGAAGAAAAGGCAGGTAAAAACATAGGAAGAAATGAGACCTTTGCCTGAAAACAGGAAATTCTTTATATGGAATGGGGCTCTTCTACTCCCTCTACTACACGAGGAAAAGGCTTGATATTCCCCACACTCAAATTGAACATTTGTTCTTAAAAGTAATTGGAAAATTATCTGAGGAGGAATCTAGCAGCTGAGGAGTTTTGGTGTCTATGAGCATGTCTTTCCTCATCTAGCAGAGCCCTTTCTAACCCATTCAGGGCTGCAATCCCTTTCTTAAATAAGAAAGAAAAACAAAGGATTACCACATATGTGTGGAAAGAGTGAGATTTTTTTAAAAAGCCAAGATAAACAGGAGGAGAATATGATCCTAGCAGAAACAGAGAGTTCAAGGAATAAAAGAAAAGAGAATTTTTTAAACAAAGAATGATCCTCTGAATTGTTATTTTTAGTAAGAAAATATTGCATGCATAAAGTCAGAACAGGATACACTGGAAATGAATAGTTGGAAATTTACAACTATAAAGAGCAAATGTTCAATAGAAGCACTGAAGGAAGAGGGTATTGCAAGGTCTCACACATTCAAAAAAAAAAAAAAAAGACAAAGAAACAGACATATTAGAGAAGAGATAAGAAGTATAGATCTATGCAGAGGGTCCAACATCCACCTAATACATATTCCAGAATGAAATCAAAAGAAATAAGAGGAGAGGAAGTCATCAAAAAAATAATATAATTTCTTAGAATTGACAGGAGATTGGAATCAAAAGTGTCTTCAAACAAGAACAAAGTTAAATGAAAAAGAATATTCCTAAATAGGTTTAGACCTATCACTAAAATTTTAGAACATCAATAACAGGGATAATATATTAAAAGCAAGAAAACTGTATGATACCAGTGAGGAGTAAAAATCAGAGTGGCACTAGACTTCTCAGAAGTGATACCAGATGCTAGAGGATAAGGCAGGAATTGTCTCAAAGTTTTCCTGGAATGGCTTGTCAACCTAGAACTTGCTATTCCACCAAAATATCAATAAAGGAAGGCACAATAAAAAGAATTTCAGGCCTGGAGAGACTTCAACTTACACAATATTTCCTGGCAGGTTATGTAAGGAGGTAGTTAATCAAAAAAGAGGAAGAAAAAATGTCTAAAGAACAGTTTTTCACTAGAAACCAGCTTTCCCTTCTCCAGGGGATCTTCCTGACACCAGAATCAAACCAGGGTCTCCTGCATTGCATCCCCCAACTAGAAACCAGTTAAGGGAAAATTCAGAGGGATGGCTTGTAGTAATGTCAGGAAAGACCTAATCCAGATCACAGTAGGAGGATAGAGGATTTCCTGGACAGAGTGCCTGGGGAACAGGTCTCCAGTGAAGATGCACATACAATAACAGCATACAGAAGGTTAAAAAAAAATAAGAAGTAATTAGAAGCTCTAGAAAAAGCAAAACAAACACAAAACAAAACATAAAAATTAAAAATGAGGCCAACTAAAATTTGACAAAATTCAGATCAACAGGGTGGAGTGTTTCTAAAATATATTTTTAAACTATTTTGTGTCATTGGAACCACAAAGTGTGGTAATATAATCATATTATATTACTTCGTTCTGCAAGAACAATATTTATAAAATCATAACAATGAAAATACAGTTTAGTGGGTTTTTATTTTTTAAAATTAACTCCAAACAAATTATAGCACAGAACATGCCATCGACCCTGACTTAAGTGAAAATGTAAAGTTACAGTTGACAAAGATTGGGAAGTGGAGAGAGACATGGAGGGAAAGGTAAGAGTACTAATGTCTTCATTTTAATAAAGAGGGGTGTTCTAAGAAACAGTCTCTATTTCATGGAACAACAAATGGAGTTTTAGAAGACTATCCTGAGATTATAGACTGATTACTGAAGGAACTGAAAAAAAAGTGACTTAACAATATGATATGGAAATAGCATGGGGAAAGAAAGGGCAAAGAAGTATGTGAATACCTAAGTCTTCATTACAGCCAGAAATTGCTAAATATTTACATCTCATAATGGCATAAGTATCTTATTTTTAGAAATATAAAGGTGACCTGCCAGAAAAATGAAGAGCAAATGGCTGCACCATTTTAACGTTCATGTTGGCAGTACAGGAAAGTTCCAATTTCTCCACATTCTCACCAACACTTATTACCTGTTGTTTTTATTATACCATCGTAGCTAGCATAAAGCGCTATCTTGTGCTTTTGGTTACATTTCCCTAATCTTTTCCTAATCACGTTGAACATATATTCATTTTTCCTTATTGGCTACTTGTACATCTTCTTTGCAGAAATGTCTCTTCAGATTCTTTGCCAACATTTTTGTGTTAGGATATACATAAAATTTATTATTTCAACTATTTTTAAGTGCACAATTTAGTGGCATTAAGTATATTAAGCAATCCATTGTTAATCTGGACTTGATGGGAAGGGTATCAATGTGAGTACAATGAACCTGAGCTTAACCAAGGTTTCCACACCTACAGGCTGTCTGATCAAGACAAGCTGCTGAACCACTCTGTGCCTCAGTTTTGTAATCAGAAAATATAAAGTTATTAGGTCTATGACCAAATGAAACTCCAGTACTTTGGGCCACCTCATGCGAAGAGTTGACTCATTGGAAAAGACTCTGATGCTGGGAGGGATTGTGGGCAGGAGGAGAAGGGGACGACCGAGGATGAGATGGCTGGATGGCATCACGGACTCGATGGACGTGAGTCTGAGTGAACTCTGAGAGATAGTAATGAACAGGGAGGCCTGGCGTGCTGCGATTCATGGGGTCGCAAGGAGTCGGACACGACTGAGCAACTGAACTGAACTGAAAATAGTATGAATATGAAAGTTTGGAGCACATAGTAAATTGTCTTGTCCTCTTTAAAAATATAATGTGAATTATACTGTATTATTTGTCCCCCCAAAAGTACTTTTAGTTAGGAGATTAAAGTAGAAGGTGAGATTTTAAGAAGTTATTGAATTTTAGAAGATTAGATTTTTATCATCAGTAAAACCTTTGAAATTGCGTTCTTCTTTACTTTTCAAATATTCCAGATACATTCCCAAAACTGACTTATTCCTGGGTACCTGTTAAGTCAAGTAATAAACTGAGGACCTTGAGGGCTGGTTATGCTTAAGGAATATCTTACAAGATTTTAAAGTCTAATATATGCAAAAGTAAAAAAAACAAACAACAACTCAGTCTTACAAATAATGTCATTCACCCACCCTACTTAGAGATCCTTTACACTTTCTCAGTTTACCAGAACCTGGGGGCATGTGGGATATTTCTGTCTGTTGCACATGTCTGCCAGGTGATCTGCTGCGGCATGACGCTCCTCCTCAGGGAGCTACGTGACACAGCGGGGCAGCATGGAGGCTAGAGTCACTGACTCAGTCTACATTCTTCAGTGTCCAGCATTTTCTGGGAAATGGAAAAACTTGATGTAGGGTCAAACTACATTTTGCTGAGGTGGGCGGGACCATTTCCCTGCTCTGGTAAACACTTAGAAGCCATTATTCCTGGTGGTTCATAGAGATTTCAGAGCTTACCATTTTGAAGACTGTGTTTCAGCTTCTCTGAGACAGTAGGATTGTTATTTCCAGAATTTATATATACTGACACGGTGAACTATTTACATTTTTAGTTAGATAAGTACTTCGATTTTTTTTTACAAAATTCCTCTCATATTCAAAGAAGAAAAAACCTCAATATTTAAGAAAATAGTCTCTCTTTCACTCATTGTCTTTTAACCTCCCTATTTTCAGTTTGTGAATGTGCTAAGGTCCTTCCTACCACAGGGCTTTGTTTTCACAGGTGGTCTTGCCTGGGCTCTCACCCTCCCCCACAAATCCTACTTGATCACTGTTCATCTTCCAGATCTTAGCTCAACTGTCACTTTCCTACCTTCACTCACTCACCACCCCCATCCCACATAATACACTCAGCACACTGGGTCCCTTTATTTCAAACACATTTATCATTAATAGTGTTTGTAATATTATCATAATATATATTATATGTAACACATATAGTCATTTCAGTTATAAACTGATTAATCTTATCTTTCCCATAGACTGTACACTCCAAGAGTTTTTATTTTCCCACCATTTTAACCCCAAGCCCTAGATGAGTGACTGGCATTAGGATAACTATTCAATAAATATCCCTTGCATAAATGCATGGAGTGAATTAATGATTGAATTATAAATGAATAAACAATTTCAGAGAGAGAAAAGAAGACAAGCTCATTCTATACTGCTTTTAACCAGTCATTCTTCTATGACCTCCCTGTCACTGCCTAGATGGTATTAGTACTAGGTTTACCTTAAAAACGATATCTTAAAAATTGTTTTCCCAGAGCCTAGCAACATCCTAGACTTATATGTAAATACTCATTCTCATTATGTGCTGTTGAACAAAGGAATGAATGAATGACAAATAAATACACATGGCTGATATGTCACTATCACTACAATAAATGTCACTGTAAGAATTCATAATGGAAGAGAAAGAAGAGGAATAAATATTTTACTAATTGAAAAAAATCATCAGGTCTGTTTTAATGAAAGGAGATTCTGTGGCTTATAGTAAGGGCATAGCTGAGAAGCGTATGGGTGTGGGGCTGGTTAGATCCAGGCAAAGTGAAGTTTCTATAAAGATAACGTATGCATGTAAGTATGTGAAACTACAGTGCTACCATGTCTGAAGATAAAACACTGTCTCTTCTGCTGAAAGATTACAATTTAGTTGCTTGCATTGTTTTGCCCACAATATTACTTATTTTGTTCACTCACTTGTTCATTGGTAAACTGTAGAGCAGTGATTTTGTTATTGCAAATCATATTCATTGGTATGTAAATGAAGTTAGAGGGTTGTAACCAGTATTTTTTAAATGAAATAAAATTTTGAAGATAGAAGGCACTGCAAATGCATATTATTTATATCTATACATTCACTAGGTTGCAAGGTAAAGCATATTTCTCATCAAGGGTCATGGTCAAAAAATAAGGAAAGCCAGAGAGAACAATTACTAATAGAATAGGCTTAAAAATTAGACAAATTAGTAAACTAAGTCAGACTCTAAAACAAGTTACCTAACCAGTATAAGCTTTAGGTTTTTTCCTTCTATAAATGGAGATGCTAATACTTATTCCATGGGGTAACTGAAAGAATAACAATGTAAAACATGTAAATATGCAATATAATGATAATTCATTGAGACACTACTATTTGGAAGTATCATCTTCCCTGAAACAACTCAATGAGGTAAGTTCTATTAAACCTCATTTTACAGGAGAGGAAATTAAGATACCAAGAATTGAAATAAAAATCTTAGTGAATGTAAGAATATGTATCTCAATGATCTGCACATAAGTAAATGGACATATTAAAAGATATCAGCATTTTGTTAATTCTTTTGTGAATCTTGACTTTAGTATTTTGCATTTAGCAGGAGGAGCTCAGTAACACGTGGTCTTAAAATACAGCCCTAGAACTCAGAACACTCTTCACAATAAATAATGAAATGCTCTGGAAACTTAGAGGGGGCAGAATTACTTCTGAACTACATTTGTTCACAGAAGGTTTGGGGAAAGAAGAGCATAGGGCAAACTCTTCACTGACATAGAGGGCTCTGTAGAGGTGAGAGAAATACTGTCAGCATGACTAAGACCCAAGGACAGGAAAAATGGAATATATAAGTTGATAACAGATTGTAGAGAGAAGTGTTGAGAACCAGCTTAAAAGGACTATACTTGATCTTGTAGCTGAAAAGAAACCACTGAAGACGTGTAACAGTGACTATAATGACACAATTATTGAGACTGAATAACCCCCATATGATTACTGTTCAAAACATCATTTAGATATTTTGCCATAAAAACTGAATTCTATTTTCCCAGTTTTATAGGTAGAAAGCCAACTCTGCTTCAAGGAAAACTTGGGAAATTAATGATATATTTGTTAAATTCTAGAGTTTTCTGAGAAAATCTATTATAGACATAAGTGCAAATTATTAGAGCTGACTAATTGTTTCCTAAGTAGCTTGAAAGGAACTATCTTCATAAATGTAAGCTTTACTATGATAATCGCATTTTCAGACTGTGGTGTTTTAGGAAAGGATTATGTAGTTTTTAATTGATTTAAGTAATTATGAAGATAATTACAAGGGTTAAAAATATTGATTCCAGCCTTTTCCAAAGAACAATCAATTCTGTCTCTTATA
>SJYT01004809.1:456335-475018 GCA_006410635.1 Cephalophus harveyi | reverse complement strand
TGGGAATGGGATTGGGGAGTGGGGAAGGAGAAGTGTGGAAAGGGTGGGGGGAGGGAGGAGGGGGACCTTTGTCCATTTGAATATGTGGGTCCTTTCCAATTATGCCATTAATTAAGCGATTGCAAGACTAAAAAAAATTTTTAACCACTAATCTGTTTTGGAGGCTTCCTTGGTGGCTCAGCAGTAAAGAATCCACCTGCAAGGCAGGAGCCACTAATCCAATCCCTGGGTGGGGAAGATCCCCTGGAGAAAGCATGGCAACCCACTCCAGTCTTCTTGTCTGGAGAATTTCATGAAGGGAAGAGCCTGACGGGCTACAGACCATGGGGTCGCAGAGGGCCAGACAGGACTAAGCGACTAAGCACACACTGCTCGCACTAGTAGTGAGGACTCTGAGCTTTCACTGCTGTTCCCCTGGAGAAAGCATGGCAACCCACTCCAGTCTTCTTGTCTGGAGAATTTCATGAAGGGAAGAGCCTGACGGGCTACAGACCATGGGGTCGCAGAGGGCCAGACAGGACTAAGCGACTAAGCACACACTGCTCGCACTAGTAGTGAGGACTCTGAGCTTTCACTGCTGAGGGCCCGGGTTCAATCCCTGGTCTAGTCCTTGAACTGAAATCCCACAAGCTGCATGGTCAAAAAAAAAAAAAAAAAAAAGAAAGAGAGACAGTTTAATACAAAGAAAAGGGAGTGGAAGTGACTTAGCATGCACACCACTTTTCACTGTTGTTGTTGTTAGATGTAAAACAACATCATTGGTGCAATGGAGGAATAAGAAAATAGGGTACTCAGTGGACAGAAATTTCAGGTGCTCTTTGTGTGGGCAAGCTAAGTTCCCTCAGTTGCGTCTGACTGTGATCCCATGGACTGTAGCCCACCAGGCTTCTGTGTGCATGGGATTCTCCAGGCAAGAGCACTTCCAGGCAAGAACTCCTCCAAGGGATCTTCCAGACCCAGGGATAGAACCTGCATTTAATACTCCTGCATTGCCAGGTGGGTTCTTTACCACTAGCACCACCTGGGAAGCTTACTGTACAAATAAGGAATATAAGGGCTTCCCTGGTGGCTCAGATGGTAAAGAACATGCCAGCAATGAAGGAAACTCAGATTCAATCCTTGGGTCAGGAAAACCCCCTGGAGATGGGAATGGCTACCCACTGCTGTATTCTTGCCTGGAGAATTCCATGGACAGAGGAGCCTGGCGTCCATGGGGTCACAAACAGTTGGACATACTGAGCATGCACGTGCTGACCCCTGAGACTTTCCCTAAATGGTTATAAAAAGCAGAGCACAATGAAGCCCACAGGAAAAATAAAACAGGAAAAAAAATTTTTTAAAGACTTTTAAAGAGAAGAGGGAAAAGAGACTTTCCTGGCAATTTGTTTTTTCCTGTAATAAATATAGAGTCCTGATAAACTGAAGTTCCCTGGAAATGTGATGTTATTCAGTTGAGAGGATGGAGTATATAACAGGGCTTCCCTAATAGCTCAGATGGTAAAGAATCTCCCTGCAATTCTGGAAACCTGGATTTGATCCCTGGGTGGGGAAGATCCCCTGGAGAAGGAAATGGCTACCCACTCCAGCATTCTTGTCTGGAGAATTCCATGGACGGAGGAGCCTAGAGGGCTACAGTCCATGGGGTCACAAAGAGTCGGACATGACTGAGTGACTAACACACACATGGTGTATAATATTATAAAGCTGTTATTTGGGAGAACACGCTATACTTGTGCAGAGGTTCCTGAAATGTAGCTGCTGCTGCTGCTAAGTCGCTTCAGTCATGTCTGACTCTGTGCGACCCCATAGATGGCAGCCCACCAGGCTCCCCCGTCCCTGGGATTCTCCAGGCAAGAACACTGGAGTGGGTTGCCATTTCCTTCTCCAATGCATCAAAGTGAAAAGTGAAAGGGAAGTCACTCAGTCGTGTCCGACTCTTAGCGACCACATGGACTGCAGCCCACCAGGCTCCTCCATCCATGAGGTTTTCCAGGCAAGAGTACTGGAGTGGGGTGCCATTGCAGGGGAGGTATTAACAGAGTTATTAAAAATATTGTTTGATTTTTGCCAGTAAATAGAGGCAAAATGGTTCCTTATGGTTCACAGGGGAGAAAATGATAAGGAGGAATAGGGTGGACTTTGGTTTCTGACCTTGACTTTACTTGTTGCCGGGATAGCAACCTGATGACTTGTGAAGATGACTTCCTCATCTCTTCATGTCCCACATGTTTACTAAGATCACAGCTAGTAACCAGCTTCATTACTTTCTGTTTGGAATGAATGGATTGATCATTCTTCCTTTTTTAAAATTAATTTTTTTATTTTAATATTTTTTATGGTTTATTTCCAAAACTGAATCTGTAGTATAACCCAGTTACATATAAAGCACATTTCCCTGATTATCTATTTATTCTAAGATTCTTCTGATCTGTGGCTAATTATTTTTTTAATTACTTTACAATATTGTATTGGTTTGATTTACTGTGCTGTATTATTTTCAGGTGTACAGCAAAGTGAATCAGTTATACATATGCATGTATCCACGCTTTTTATTCTTTTCCCATATATGTAGGTCATTATAGAGTATTGAGTAGAATTCCCTGTGCCATATATTGATAGTAGGTCCTTGTCACTTATCTTTTTTATGTATGTGTATGCCAAGTCTCTTCAATCATGTCTGACCCTGTGCAACCCTAAGGACTAGCCTGCTAGGCTCCTCAGTCCATGGGATTCTCCAGGCAAGAATATTGGAGTGGGTTGCCATGCTCTCCTCCAGGGGATCTTCCTGACCCAGGGATGGAACCAGTGTCTGTTATGTCTCCTGCACTGGCAGGCAGATTCTTTACCACTAATGTCACCTGGGGAGCCCCATTTTATGTATAATAGTGTGTATATGCCAATCCCAATCTCCCAATTTATCACTCCCTACAACTTTCCCCTTGGTAACCATAAGTTTGTTTTCTACATCTGTGACTATTTCTGTTTTGTAAATAAGTTCATTTTTATTGTTTTTTGAAGATTCCACATATAAGCGTTATCATATGATATTTGTCTTTCTCTGCCTGAGTTACTTCACTTATTATGATGATCTCTAGGTCCATCCATGTTGCTGCAAATGACACTATTTTGTTCTTTTTTATGGCTGAGTAATATGCCATTGTATATATGTACCACATATTTGTTACCCATTCCTTTGTTGATGGACATTTAGATAACTTCCATGTCCTAGCTATTGTAAATACTGCTGCAGTGAATATTGGGGTGCATGTATCTTTTTGAATTATTATTTTTTCCAGATATATGCCCAGGAATGGGATTGTTGGATCATATTTGAATTTTTTTAAGGAACCTCCATACCGTTCTCCATAGTGGCTTACCAATTTACATTCCTAACAGCAGTGCTAGAGGGTTTCCTTTTCTCCACACCCTCTTCAGCATTTATTGCTTGTAAATTTTTTGATGATGGCCATTTTGATCCGCGTGAGGTGATACCTCATTGTACTTTTGATTTGCATTTCTCTAATAATTAGTGATATTGAGCATCTTTTCATGTGAGTTTTGGCCACCTGTATGTCTTCTTTGTAGAAATGTCTAGATCTTACATCCATTTTTGGATTTCCAGTCCATTCTGAAGGAGATCAGCCCTGGGATTTCTTTGGAAGGAATGATGCTAAAGCTGAAATTCCAGTACTTTGGCCACCTCATGCGAAGAGCTGACTCATTGGAAAAGACTCTGATGCTGGGAGGGATTGGGGGCAAGAGAAGAAGGGGACGACCGAGGATGACATGACTGGATAACATCACCGACTCAATGGACATGAGTCTGGGTGAACTCCGGGAGTTGGTGATGGACAGGGAGGCCTGGCATGCTGCGATTCATGGGGTTGTAAAGAGTTGGACACGACTGAGCGACTGAACTGAACTGAACTGATATGTACTGTTTGTGTATTTTGTAGATTAATTCCTTGTGAATTGCTTCATTTGCAAATATTTTCTCCCATTCTGTGGGTCGTCTTTTTGTCTTATTTGTGGTTTCCTTTGCTGTGCAAAAGATTTTAAGTTTAATTAGGATAGAAAGTCCAGAGATAAACCCACACACCTATGTCACCTAATCTATGACAAAGGAAGCACGAATATACAATGAAGAAAAGACAGTCTTATCAATAAGTGGTGCTGGGAAAACTGGACAGCTACATGTAAAAGAAAGAAATCAGAACACTCCCTAACACCATACTCAAAAATAAACTCAAAATGGATTAAAGACCTAAATGGAAGGCCAGATACTAGAAAACTCTTTGAGAAAAACATAGGCAGAACACTCTCTGATGTAAATTGCAGCAAGGTCTTTTCCAATCTGCTTCTTAGATTAATGAAAATAAAAACAAAGATAAACAAATGGGACCTAATTAAACTCTTAAACAGAGTGTTAAGCCGAGAAAGTTATGAGGATATAGAATAGTTGCACTTAATGCAAGAAGAGATCTGTCCATGCAGATGCCTGAAGTCTAAGCCTTTGCGTTAAATAAACAATAGGAAAACCAACTTAGCACCCTGCAATATTTCTATCTGACTCCCTGTTAGAGTTGCGGTTTTGACATGGTAGGTGGACCTATGGAATTCACTGGACATCCTTGGAAAGTTCTTCAGGATAAAATGGAGATCTAGAAGCACCTTGGGTGTTTTTGTTTTTCCCCAAGGTGCTGGGACTGGGGGCCTGGGCCAGGGTGACCACATGGTAGTAGGGCTTCCTCTCTGTGCTGACCTTCCTTCTTTCCTCATGAATATTTCAATCCTGGTGAGATCCCTTGAGGTGATCATTTGAGTTAAAGGAATGTGGAGATGAGAGGAAAGGAGAAAGAGGGGCCCCCTTATTTTACCTTGTGATGGATGAGGAGTATGAAAGGAGTTATTAACGACTGATTTGCATATTAACCTGAGTTCTGTTTTTCCTTTTTTTTTTTTTTTTGTAAAGCCCAGCTGGCCAGGGCCACCTCCTTGTGCCCACTGGCTACCTCCCAGAGACACTACCCAGCTTCCAGTGCCCACTGACTCCCCAGCTCCCTGCCCCCCAGCAATAGCTCAGGGCTCAGCCATGGACACGCATCACCAAGGCCTCTTTTTCCACTCCTGACTTCAAAGCATCTTTTGCTTCATCTCTGTCTCTCTCTTTCAAGAGGAACTGCTCAGACTATTCCTTAATCTCTACTCTGCCCCCTGTTTTTTTTTCCCCCCTAAACCAAGATTCTTGGGCCAAGAATAGAAAATCAGGTTCCAGCTCTGCACTTCTCAGAGAAGCATTAGTTTTTTCTGGGGGCTGTGCTTCAGAAGGGTCCAGGTGTATCAATTATCCTGCCCATGCCCGGATGCCACCTCTTCAATCATTTGTGTCCCCTTGTGTGTGAAGTACAACTGAGCATGCTTTCAGAGGGAGTTTTTGTATTCCTAGAGTCTAAAAATATTTGCATGTAAATGTTGGGAATCCAGACAGTCTCCTTAAGATCTAAGCTTTGCACGGGGAGGCATACAGACCATTAGGGTGCATTTGAAAATTAAATTTACACCGTTGCACTTTGGGTCCCTGCCCCAGAGCATTGCAGTGACATCTGAGAAGGAGAGAGTGTGACATGGATCAAGGCAAAGCACAAATAACCACATTTCAAAATGAATACTAATTGCATAATGACAGTTTCCAAACTATTAGCCTACTTTACAAAAAAAGTTAATTCAACACAAGCCCAGAACTGGCTGTGGCTTATGTGTTGTGCTGCCAGTTGGCAGGCACAGTTTCGCCAGGGGATTGGGGGAAATGAAGGTTATTGTAGTGGAAGCACACTTGGCCCTTTGTGAGGAGGGTACAAACTGCATCACTCTCTCAAGGTCCTGCTGTTCCGTGTTCAAGAGTGGATACTGCATACTTTCAGGGGAGGTTGCTTACTTTTCCTAGAGGTAAAATGGCCCAGTGCCAAAGCTTGGGAAGGAGCCTTGAGTTCCTAGTCCCTTGAAGGAAAAGAGTTCTGGGCAGACAGAGGTGATGAGCATGGAGGAGGTGAACCTGGACTTGTGTGTGCTGCCCTTGGCCAGGAAATCCTGGGCCCAGGGCAGGCTGTGGACACCCAGAGGCTGACCTTCTCCAGCATGAACCGTGCATGCTACCCAAGGTGGGCCACTCCACTGCTCTGGGGGCCTGTTTCCTCATATGCAAAATGAAGGGAGTGGACTAGATGACAGTGAAAGCTCCCTCCAGTTCAGAGAGAATGCCAGGGTCTCTTCCTCTTAGCTGAACGTCCTTCGGAAGAAGAAAAGTGCTCAGTTGGGAAGAGGGGCATGGAATGACTGTCATCACTGTCTTTTTAAAAATATACATGTATTTTTAGTTGGAGTATAATTGCTTTACAATATTGTGTTGGTTTCTGCCATATATCAAAATGAATCAGTCATAGGTATAGATATGTCCCCTCCCTCCTAAATCTCCCTCCCACCTCCCACCCCATCCCATCCCATCCCTCTAGATTGTCACAGACACCAGATTTGAGCTCTCTGCATCATACAGCAATTTCCACTGACTAATTTTACATATGGTAATATATGTCTTTCAATGCTGCTGCTGCTAAGTCGCTTCAGTCGTGTCCGACTCTGTGCAACCCCATAGACAGCAGCCTACCAGGCTCCTCCGTCCCTGGGACTCTCCAGGCAAGAACACTGGAGTGGGTTGCCATTTCCTTCTCCAACGCATGCATGCATGCTAAGTCGCTTCAGTTGTGTCTGACTCTGTGCGACCCCATAGACGGCAGCCCACCAGGCTCCTCTGTCCACAGGATTCTCCAGGCAAGAACACGGGAGTGGGTTGCCAGTTCCTTCTCCAATGCATGAAAGTGAAAAGTGAAAGTGAAGTCGCTCAGACGTGTTCAAGTCTTCGAGACCCCATGGACTGCAACCTACCAGGCTCCTCCACCCATGGGATTTTCCAGGCAAGACACTGGAGTGGGGTGCCATCGCCTTCTCCGTCTTTCAATGTGACTATCTCAATTTGTCCCATCCTCACCTTGCCACACCCCCACTCCCGTGTCCAAAGTCTGTTCTCTCTATCTGTGTCTCCATTGCTGTCCTGCCAATAGGTTCATCAGTACCATCTTTCTAGCTTCCATATGTATGCTGCTGCTGCTGCTAAGTCACTTTAGTCAAGTGCCATTGCCTTCTCCAATATGTATGCTAGATATACATTAATATACATTGCTTGTCTTTCTCTTTCTGACTTACTTCACTCTGTATATAGGCTCTAGATTTATCCACCTTATTAGAACTGAGTCAAATGCATTCTTTTTAATGGCTGAGTAATATTGCATTGTGTATATGTACCACAACATCTTTATCCATTCAACTGTTGATGGACATCTAGGTTGCGTCCATGTCCTATCTACTGCAAATAGTGCTGTAATGAACATTGGGGTACATGTTTCATTTATGGTTTTCTCAGGGTATATGCCCAGTGGTGGGATAGCTGGGTCATATGGTAGATTTATTCTTAGTTTTTAAAGAAATCTCAATACTATTCTCTATAGTGGCTGTACCAATTTGCATTTCCAACAAGAGTGCAAGAGGGTTCCTTTTTCTCCACACCCTTTCCAGCATTTATTGTTTGTAGATTTGCCAATGATGGCCATTCTGACTGGTGAAGGTGATAACTCGTTGTAGTTTTGATTTGCATTTCTCTAATATTGAGTGATGTTGAGCATCTTTTCATATGTTTATTAGCAATCTGTATGTCTTCTTTGGAGAAATGTCTGTTTAGGTCTTCTGCCCACTTTTTGATTGGGTTGTTTCTATGGTATTGAGCTTTATAAGCTGCTTGCATATTTTGGAGATTAATCCTTTGTCAGTTGTTTCTTTGCTGCTATTTTCTCCCATTCTGAGGATTGTCTTTTCACCTTGTTTATAAAAAACTACCAATGATATTTTTCACAGAACTGGAACAAAAAATTTCACAATTTGTATGGAAACACAAAAGACCCTGAATAGTCAAAGTAATCTTGAGAAAGAAGAATGGAGCTGGAGGAATCAACCTTCCTGACTTCAAACAACACTACAAAGCTATAGTCATCAAGACAAAATATGGTAGTGGCACAAAAACAGGAATATAGGCCAATGGAACAAGATAGAACGCCCAGACATAAACGTACACACCTATGGGTACCTTATCTTTGACAAAGGAAGCAAGGATATACAATGGAGAAAAGATAGTCTATTCAACAAGTGGTTCTGGGAAAACTGGACAGCTACGTGCAAACAAATGAAATTAGAACACTTCCTAACACTGTACACAAAAATAAACTCAAAATGAATTAAAGACCTAATGTAAGACTGGAAAGTATAAACCTCTTAGAGGAAAACATAGGCAGAACACTCTGACATAAATCACAGCAAGATCCTCCATGACCCACCTCCCAGAGTAATGGAAGTAAAAACAAAAATAAACAAATGGGGCCAATTAAAAGCTTTGGCACAGTGAAGGAAATGATAAACATCACTGTCTTTTGACTGCAGGACTTGTGAATGTTTGTCTCGTTTGCCAAATTAATGTGACCTTGTGTGGAAGTACATTAAAAGAAAATGAGAAAGTATCCACTAAGAAGAGGAACTGACTGAGGCAAGGGTTCATTCTCTTTGGGATGTTCTGTTCCCTTGACTAGTTGGAAGGGAGCATGAGGAAAACTTCACATGAATCCCCAAATGATAATTTTGTGCAGCATTCTTAGGAAGGAGGGTATGTGATGAGGGTTACGTTGTGACATGATTTGCCTCCAGCAAGTGTCCGTCCGCTCAAGGTTTGAGAATCCCTGTCTATGTACCAGTTCATTTTTTCTGTATTTTATTAGACATTTTTTAAATTTGCTTTTTAATTGGAGGAAAATTGCTTTACAGTGCAGTGTTGGTTTCTGCTGTACAACAGCATGAATCAGCCATATATATATATATATATATACACTGCTGCTACTGCTGCTAAGTCGCTTCAGTTGTGTCTGACTCTGTGCGACCCCATAGACAGCAGCCCATCAGGTATCTAGCCAGTAATCAATTCCTTATTTGCTCTCCACAGTCTGGAAAACTCAGAAAGATTCACAGAGTTCCATAGAGAAAAGAAGAGGGAGGAAGAAGATAGAGGTGACTAAGAGGAGAGGCTGTTGCTGCTGCTGCTAAGTCGCTTCAGTTGTGTCTGACTCTGTGCGACCCCATAGACAGCAGCCCATCAGGCTCCCTGTCCCTGGATTCTCCAGGCAAGAACACTGGAGTGGGTTGCCATTTCCTTCTCCAATGCATGAAAGTGAAAAGTCAAAGTGAAGTCGCTCAGTCGTGTCCGACTCTTAGTGACCCCATGGACTGCAGCCCACCAGGCTCCTCTGTCCATGGGATTCTCCAGGCAAGAGTACTGGAGTGGGCTGCCATTGCCTTCTCCATATATATATATATACACACACACACACACACATATATATATACACACACACATACACAAAATATGTATCTGGGGATTCCCGGGTAGCTCAGCTGGTAAAGAATCCACCTGCATTGCAGGAGACCTGGGTTGATCCCTGGGTTGGGAAGATCTCCTGGAGAAAGGCATGGCCACCCACTCCAGTATTCTTGCCTGGAGAATCCCCATGGTCAGAGGAACCCTGCGGGCTACAGTCCATGGGGTCCCAAAGAGTCAGACACGACTGAGTGACTAAGCACAGCACAGCATATATATATATATATATATATATATATATATATATACATCCCCTCCCTTTTGAGTCTCCCTCCCCCCTCCTATACCATCCCTCTAGGTTATCACAGAGTGTCAAGCTGGGCTCCCTGTGTTATATAGCAGCTTCCATGGTAGTATATATATGTACTACTTTATACCAATTTCTCCACTTCCATCAATAGAAGACCCTGGGTCGCAGGACTCAAATTAGACAAAGTAGGATCTACCAATCAGAAAATACAGGAAAGAATTCTTGTATTTTACACCATTATTTTACTTTCAGGTTTTCATCAATTCTGAGAGTCACACCGGCACTAAATGTCTGAGTGGGAAAACAGAATATACATATGTGCTCAGAGCATGCCCACTTTAGGCATATTACCCTATGTTGATGCTTTTGAACTGTGGTGTTGGAGAAGACTCTTGAGAGTCCCTTGGACTGCAAGGAGATCCAACCAGTCCATTCTGAAGGAGATCAACCCTGGGATTTCTTTGGAAGGAATGATGCTAACGCTGAAACTCTAGTACTTTGGCCACCTCAAGTGAAGAGTTGACTCACTGGAAAAGACTCTGATGTTGGGAGGGATTGGGGGCAGGAGGAGAAGGGGACGACCGAGGATGAGATGGCTGGATGGCATCACGGACTCGATGGACATGAGTCTGAGTGAACTCCGGGAGATGGTGATGAACAGGGAGGCCTGGCGTGCTGCGATTCATGGGGTCGCAAAGAGTCGGACATAACTGAGTGACTGAACTGAACTGAACCCTATGTTAGGAATTCAAGCAAAGGCCCAATTGTTCTTTTGAAAACAATTTGGATTAAACTCTGTGTTCTCCTTTAAAAAATGCACTCACAGCAATGTAACTCTTTGTTGAAAAAGGCAGTTTTCACACCAGTCTCAAGGAAGATCCTTGTATTCTCAACCAAATAATTATTCCTAGTCTTTCCCTACTGTGCCCACTTTCCCTAAGTACTTGTAGTCTGAAGGATGGCTGAGATTTTGATTCTTAGGCTCTTCCAAGTTGGACCTCCAAGGTTTTGACTAGATTTGTTTGAAACAAGATCCAGTTTACATAAATCTAATTCTAGTTAAAACAACAACAACAACAACAACAACAACAACAACCACCTTTCTTTTCCCACAAATACCTCATACCTTCTCCCTGCTTAATTTGACCATGAAAATGACTATTGTGAAAGTTGTCATGTGTTTATCAATGTGAAATAACTTTAGAAAGAGCACATCCAGAATTATTACTGTAAAATGCTGAAGCTCTTATACTTCTTTTGAGATTATGTTTTTAAAACTTGTCAGCCTGGGGCTTCCCTGGTGACTCAGTGGTAAAGAATCTGCCTGCCAATGTGGGAGACACAGGTTCGATCCCTGAATTGGGAGGATTTCCCCATGCTGCAGAGAAATTAAGCCCAAGTGCCACAACTATTGGGCCTGTTCTCTAGAGCCCAGGAGCCTTAACTACTGAGCCCATGTGCTGCAACTGCTGAAACCCGCCTGCCCTAGACCCCATACTCCACAAGAGAAGCCACAGCAAGGAGAAGCCCGTGCACCACAAAAGAGCGGCCCCCTGCTCTCCGCAACTAGAGAAAAGCCGGTGCAGCAATGAAAACCCAGCAGAGCCAAAAATAAAGAAACAAAATTATTTTAAAAAACTTGTCAGCCAAAGGTGCCCCCTTTATAGGTTTTTACATACCATCTGTTTCAGGGAAATGAAATGATTAGCCCATAGTCAATTTCTAATAATTTTTACTTTTTTATTTTTTTTTCTGTTTTAATTTATTTTAATTTTATTTTTACTTTATTTTACTTTACAATACCGTATTGGTTTTGCCATACATTGACATGAATCCACCATGGGTGTATATTAGCTCCCAATTACAAGTGGATTCTTTACAGTCTGAGCTACCAGGGAAGCCCCTTTCTTATATTAGGATAAGTAATTTCTGATCTATGCTTTGGAGATTTTTGAAATGCACTTAAGAGGATGTTCTTTGTGAGATTATTTTAAAAGACCTCTCCCTTTTAAAATCTAGACTGAGGGGAACCTATCATACCCAGAAACATTTTGCATATTCCTCTGCCCCCATCCCACCATTCTTCTTTAAATCATCTGGCACCTGGAAGAAATATATATGTTTTTTAAAATAGTATATTTGTCTTTTGAAGATCTCCACTTATGGGAAAGGGTATTTACTTTTTGGCTTCTTCCAGGCAGACTGAGATGAAAAAATGTCCTGTCTGTTTGCCAGATTGGATCTGAGAGTGAACTGTAGGATTTGTACCCTGGGTACTATTTGAGTCTTGGGATGGCAAGGCTGTAGGGGGTCCCGGAGCTTTGATTTTTACAGACCCTGTACTTCCAAGAGGACTTAAAGCATTGAGGAACCTGTTGTTTAACAAGAAGGAAAGGGGGCAAAAATGAGAAATGAAGATGGTTGTTTCAAAATCACTGGGTGAAGATGGCAATGGGTGCACTGTCACATCCTGGATGTCCCTCGACATCCTTGCTGCAGGAGTCCCACATTTGATACAACCCCTTTACTGATGTTTGGTATCCATATATATGAAGGGAAAGAAGGAACAAAGGAATGAAAAGTATTGGACAACACTATGAAAGCCATATGCTTTTCCTGGAAAATAAAGTCTCCCTCCAAACTAGAACATGTAACAACTGGGAAACTCAGCTTTGACAAGCCTCTTCTCCCCAACCCACCTCCTGTGAAGTTCTCCTGTCACTGTGACACTCCTGTCTGAAGTCACTGCAGTCATTTTACAGCTTGACTATTCATAAAGTCACTGTACTTTAGGAGAACTTGATCAGAAGCATAAGTTCAACTGAAAAGAAAATATATTTTTTTAAATAGTGGGCCTGCAAAAAAAGAAGCAAAACAGTGCTTAGGATAGAGTTATGATGTTAAACATCAGGTAACTTATAAAAAATGTCTAAGAAATATTTTGTCCGTGGATAAATATTTTTCTTTTCAGAGCAGAATGGTGTATACATGTCTCTGATTATTTCCAAAAGATGTGACAGTCTTGTCTTTAATGTTCACATCTTAGCATCCTTTTACTGTTTATGAATATTGCTAAAGCTTTTTAAAAAAATAATTATTGTTTCTTAAGTATTTATTCGGCTGTGTCAGATCTTAGTTGCTGCATGTGGAATCTTCAGTTGTGGCATGTGGGACCTAGTTCCCAGAACAGGGATCGAACCTGGACCCCTTACATTGGGAGTGTGGAATCACTCCATTGGGAGCCACTGGACCACTGGGGAAGTCCCCGCTAAAGTTGATTTCCACAGTAAAAAGCAGATTCTAAGACAAAAATAAACAAGTAAAAATAACGGACCTGGCGTCCTTTCCCCACCTCCCATTTTTTTCTTTTTTCACTTGGCAGTTTTACATGAAGACATTATGAGCAAAGTGAAAATCTGCTTCTTTTTAAGGCTTCCCACGAGGCACAATGGTAAAGAATCTGCCTGCCAATGCAGGAAATGCAAGAGACACTGGTTCGATCCCTGGGTTGGGAAGATCCCCTGGAGGAGGGCATGGCAAACCACTCCAGTATTCTTGCCTGGAGAATTCCATAGACAGAGGAGCCTGGCGGGCTCTTTATAACGAGTGCCTATTTTGGAGCACTTTTCAAGGGACCATCTCTTGGATGTTGGGTGTGACAAAATACAAAGTGTGATCGTCTGCCTCTGAGCTGGGGATGCTACAATAATAGACTTGTTTAGGCTGGGAGCAAGTGTGAGAAAACAAGAGCCCTTTTTTGATCTTAATGGAGCCCCCTTTTGTGTCTTAGAACCAGAATGGTTCCTATTCCATCATGTGTGTGCTCAGTCCTGTCTTACTCTGCGACTCCATGGACTGTAGCCTGCCAGGCTCCTCTGTCCATGGCTATTGAGCTCCTTGAATAGAGTATGTCCCCACCTGAAAACACACTGTACCTCACTAACGGCTCATACCTCCCCATCTTGCATATGTACACGCTCCCAAAGGGGAAGGGTACAGATGGGGTTGGGGGAGAACATGTGGTCAGTGTAAACCTGCTACAGGCACGGGGAGGACTCCGATGTGCATAATCTATTATAGTGACTCAGACCCAATACATTATGGAAGGAAGCATCTTTGACCTTCTCTTTGAACTGCATTGCCTTAGCAATTCCCATTGGAGAAGGCAATGGCACCCCACTCTAGTACTCTTGCCTGGAAAATCCCATGGACGGAGGAGCCTGGTAGGCTGCTGTCCATGGGGTCACTAAGAGTCAGACACAACTGAGTGACTTCACTTTCACCTTTCACTTTCATGCATTGGAGAAGGAAATGGCAACCCACTCCAGTGTTCTTGCCTGGAGAATCCCAGGGACAAGGGAGCCTGGTGGGCTGCTGTCTATGGGGTTGCACAGACTCAGACGCGACTGAAGTGACTTAGCAGCAGCAGCAGCAGCAATTCCCATACACACACCCACTTAGCCCATTTGACACAATCAATATATTCCTAATTTGTCTCTTTATTGGAAACACCATGTGCCCTCTCAAAACAACTGGCACTCATTTTACACATTTATGCGGTTCATTTAACAGGTTTTTTTTTTTTTTTGTTGTGCACAATGAATATGTAGCAGAAACACCCTGTGGAAAACTGTCTGAATAACATATTCAGAAATAGGGGCCTATAAAATGACCGTTGATGATAGGGGCCCATGCCACTCCTACAGGGGCCAGAGCGAAGTGAGGCATCGGTACCGGGTATGGCAAAGGCATCCTCTGTGGCCTGGGTGGCATAGGTGGAGGCACCACAGGTGGTGGGGGCAGCCCAAAGGGCAGGCCTGGATGCGGCACTGCAGGAATATATCTCCATGCAGGGGGCCTAGCAGGGAATGCATGATAGGGCCCATTAAAGATTTCCCCCATAGGGTGGCCCAAGGCCATAGGGTGCCCATTTCTAAGCATCAGTGCCCTCTGGTATCTTCTCCATTTGGCCCTTCGGTTTTGAAACCAAACCTTCAATCAGAGGGAAAAAAAGAGATGGCTTTAGTATACTGAACAGTTAATGTCATACTAGAAAACACCCATCATGCAAATCTGCCATTGAGATTTTACATTGCCGAAGCAGAAGCTATTTCCTTATTGCTAAACTCTGTTAGGAAAGTAAACAGCTCACCTCCCTCAGTTAATCCTTAGTGAGCCAAGCCTAGTCCAGACTTTGGCACATTGAATTGTCTCTCATTTTTAACATTCCTTAATGAGTTTTTTCCAAGTCTTGGATGCAGGCCTAATTGATGAATTGCACCAGGTCCCTGCTGTTAATGTCCATGCCTGGGAGCAGATGCTATGTCAACGGAGGCTCGATCATGGGAAGGCCAGGGACTTTGTGGCTTGTCTTGTTTGTTGCTTCAGCAACACGAGAGTTGATAAAGTCCTGGATACTGCCTTGATATTTTCACTGTTAGTGTTAAGGAAAGTTTAGCTTAACTAAACCAAAATCACTAAACCCCAAATCCTTTTCCCCAGATAAGATACTAAGTACCCTGTTGTCATCACTGTCAATTTTGCATGCTCCAATCTGCCCTACCCTCCAAACCTTCCTGGGCTCAGGACAAGGGCAGCTTATTTGGTTCTAGCTTTAGTTTCAGGTTGCAAGACAAGAGCCACTGTTTACCCAGAGTATTAGGGTACCCGAGGTCCTGCCAGCTCTACTCCTTAACCAGGAGACCCCGATCCCATCACTCATTCCTAAGGCAGGAAGGTCCAATCATGTCCAGTCCTGTGGGGACAAGGGTCACAAAAGAGGCTCCTCTCTAAATGCTTACCAATCATTAACAAACAAACAAGCTATCAATTAGACTTTACTTTCCTATTAGCACAGCAGGTGATGGGGTTTACCTTGTATTTAATTATTCTGGACCTTCCCAAACTGCAAGTTGTCTTTTCTCTCTCCCATTTTAGGATTATGTGTCCTTCTACTACATGCAAATATAGTCTGAAGAAGGCCACTGTAATAAAGCTCATCCTGGAGGGATTCAAATGTACCTGGGGTCTAATCTCCCTAAACATAGCCAAAATCTCATGGATGGCAAATTTTAGTATGGGCCAATATTAGGGCCATATTCCCAATACTGGTTTCATAAAACAGATCTGTCATACTTGCACAAGATGGATAGGGGAAGCACCTATTAAGTTTCTTGGGGGAAATCATGCTGCAGTATTTAGAAATGTACAAGAACATTGTATTTTTCTTTACTTGTGTTTTCTGGCTCATGGCCCCTTCAGAAATCCATTGAGAGAACTATGTAAACCAAAGGGTGAGGAAAAACAATTCAGCAAACTTTTCCTCTGGGCTTACCTTGTCTGTCAGATTCGTTTTGAGACCAGGCCTGACTGTTGGTCCAGCCTGTGGCATCAGGATGCCAGCATCTGGTGGTCTGCTTTTCTGCACACCACTGACAGATGCACAGTGTATTTCCATCACTGTGCTCACGTATGTTGTTGATCAATGGCTAAGTCATGTCTGACTCTTTTGTGATTCCATGGGCTATAGCCCACCAAGCTCCTCTGTCCATGGGATTTTCCTGGCAAGAATACTGGAGTGGGTTGCCATTTCCTTTTCCATGGGATCTTCCCAATCCAGGGATCGAACCCAACTATCCTGCACTGACAGGTGGGCTTTTTATGGCTGAGCCACCAGGGAAGCCCTGAACTCACATTCATGCTGTAGGGCAAAACAACTAAGCCATCTGACATATATGTATATATAGATATACATATATATACATACGTATATATTCATATATATATATCTAATCCATATATATGTCTATATCCATACATATCGGAGAAAGCAATGGCACCCCACTCCAGTACTCTTGCCTGGAAAATCCCATGGGCGGAGGAGCCTGGCGGGCTGCAATCCATGGGGTTGCACAGAGGCGGACACAACTGAAGCGACTTAGCAGCAGCAGCAACAGCCTCCATAAAGGATGCCAGTGTTAGAAGATGAACTTTATTTACTGGAAAAAAAAAAACAGTGCGTGTGTGTGTGTGTGTGTAGAGAGGAGAGAGGTCTGTGTTAGAAGATGAACTTAATTTACTGGAAAAAAAATGTGTGTGTGTGTGTCTGTGTAGACAGGAGAGAGGTCTGTGTTAGAAGATGAACTTTATTTGCTGGAAAAAAAACTGTGTGTGTGTATGTGTGTGTGTGCGTGTAGAGAGGAGAGAGGTCTGTGTTCTGGAAAAAAAACTGTGTGTGTGTGTAGAGAGGACAGAGGTCTGTGTTCTGGAAAAAAAACTTTGCGTGTGTGTGTGTGTGTGTGAGTAGAGAGGAGAGAGGTCTGTGTTAGAAGATGAACTTTATTTACTGGAAAAAAAACTCTCTGTGTGTGTGTGTCTGTGTAGAGAGGAGAGAAGTCTGTGTTAAAAGATGAACTTTATTTACTGGAAAAAAAACTGCGTGTGTGAGTGTGTGTGTGTGTGTGTGTGTAGAGAGGAGAGAGGTCTGTGTTCTGGAAAAAAAACTCTGTGTGTGTGTGTGTGTGTAGAGAGGAGAGAGGTCTGTATTAGAAGATGAACTTTATTTACTAGAAAAAAAACTGTGCATGCGTGTGTGTGTGTGTAGAGAGGAGAGAGGTCTGTGTTAGAAGATGAACTTTATTTACTAGAAAAAAAACTGTGTGTGTGTTAGAAGATGAACTTTATTTACTGGAATAAAAACTGTGTGTGTGTGTGTCCGTGTGTAGAGAGGAGAGAGGTCTGTGTTAGAAGATGAACTTTATTTACTGGAAAAAAAAATGCAGTGCGTGTGTGTGTGTGTGTGTAGAGAGGAGAGAGGTCTGTGTTAGAAGATGAACTTTATTTACTGGAAAAAAAAATTTGTGTGTGTGTGTCCGTGTGTAGAGAGGAGAGAGGTCTGTGTTAGAAGATGAACTTTATTTACTGGAAAAAAAAATTGTGTGTGTGTGTAAGAAGATGAACTTCATTTACTGGAAAAAAAACCTGTGTGTGTGTGTAAGAAGATGAACTTTATTTACTGGAATAAAAACTGTGTGTGTTTGTGTCCGTGTGTAGAGAGGAGAGAGGTCTGTGTTAGAAGATGAACTTTATTTACTGGAAAAAAAAACTGTGTGTGTGTGTGTGTGTGTGTGTGTGTGTGTGCACGTGTAGAGAGGAGAGAGGTCTGTGTTCTGGAAAAAAAACTGTGTATGTGTGTAGAGAGGAGAGAGGTCTGTGTTCTGGAAAAAAAACTGTGCGTGTGTGTGTGTGTGTGTAGAGAGGAGAGAGGTCTGTGTTAGAAGATGAACTTTATTTACTGGAAAAAAAACTGTGCGTGTGTGTGTGTGTGTGTGTAGAGAGGAGAGAGGTATGTGTTCTGGAAAAAAAACTCTGTGTGTGTGTGTGTGTCTGTGTAGAGAGGAGAGAGGTCTGTGTTAAAAGATGAACTTTATTTACTGGAAAAAAAACTGCGTGTGTGAGTGTGTGTGTGTGTGTGTGTGTAGAGAGGAGAGAGGTCTGTGTTAGAAGATGAACTTTATTTACTGGAAAAAAAAACTGTGTGTGTGTGTGAGAAGATGAACTTTATTTACTGGCTAAAAAAATGTGTGTGTGTGTGTGTGTGTGTGTGTGTGTAGAGAGGAGAGAGGTCTGTATTAGAAGATGAACTTTATTTACTGGAAAAAAAAACTGTGCATGCGTGTGTGTGTGTGTGTGTGTGTGTGTGTAGAGAGGAGAGAGGTCTGTGTTAGAAGATGAACTTGATTTACTGGAAAAAAAACTGTGTGTGTGTGGTAGAAGATGAACCTGATTTACTGGAATAAAAACTGTGTGTGTGTGTGTCCGTGTGGAGAGAGGAGAGAGGTCTGTGTTAGAAGATGAACTTTATTTACTGGAAAAAAAAACTGTGTGTGTGTGTTAGAAGATGAACTT
>SJYT01004809.1:415263-447465 GCA_006410635.1 Cephalophus harveyi | reverse complement strand
GATCCCACCGTGCGTTTCGGGAGCTGGAGTTTACTGTTTGGGTTTGCAACGCAGTCCAGGTGCTCAGATGCAAGCTGCAAGATGTCCCACGCGCCTCTTATGAAAGCTCCAATGACTTCAGATTTTTAGTAATGAACCCACGTCAGAGTTCAAGTGTAAAAAGCTGCCAAGTACTTAGTGCATCCAAGAATGCCTGTGCTGCATGGGCCCCTTTCGCCAGCTCCTGGCGCAAGCAACATTTGCTGTGCTAGGTTGCTGCGCATTTTAAGGAACGCGGCTTTGCAGCCGCCCAAAGCGCGCCTAATTCCGGGGCGGTACTGTATACCTGGAGAAATGCAGGCATTCCCCACTACCATTTCCGCTCCTCTTCGCTCCCTCCATTTATCTAGAATGATACTACTGAGCTGTTTTCCCTACGGATGTGTCAAATAAATTAAAAGGGGCCAAGCCATGAATGAAGACTCTGGTTCTTCGGCCAAGAAGTATTTGCAGGTGTCCCAGGACGTTTTAACGTCCTTAATGTTATAAGAATCACTTCTTTGGGACTTCCCTGGCCGTCCTGTGGTTGACTCCGTGCTGCCTTTGTAGCGGGCACAGGTTCCACTCCTGGTCGGGGAAGTAAGATCGGGAAGATTCCCACAAGCCGCTCGCGGCTGCTGCTAAGTCGCTTCAGTCGTGTCCACAAGCCGGTTAGCGTAGCAAAAAAAAAAAAAAATCACTTCTTTAAAAAACGAGTCCCGTGCTCGACACTGTGCATACGAGTCCCGTGCTCGACACTGTGCATATTTTACTTTTTTTTTTACAACCACCATTATTCTGTCTCTCTCTCTCTCTCTTTTTTTTTTTTTTTACGAAGAAAACTGAGCCCCAGGGAAGCCCGGCAACTTGACTGCAGGCTTACGAGCGAGTTTGTGTACTTTTCAACATGTTCTTGCTGTCTTATTTCAAAGGAGTAAATAATGGTGCGATTCCAGGAGGAGTGGAGGAGGGTGAAAGGTGTTTTGCAGAAGCAGGCTATTGGGCAGTCTTTAAAAATCTTGAGTGCCAGGGGTCTCTACCTCCTCCTGCTCTGGCTCAAGCCTCTTGCCCCTGCAAATAGCAGCCCCCGCTGCTGCTGCTGCTAAGTCGCTTCAGTCGTCCGACTCTGTGCGACCCCATAGACGGCAGCCCACCAGGCTCCCCTGTCCCTGGGATTCTCCAGGCAAGAACACTGGAGTGGGTTGCCATTTCCTTCTCCAATGCATGAAAGTGAAAAGTGAAAGTGAAGTCGCTCAGTCGTGTCTGACTTTTAGCGACCCCATGGACTGCAGCCTACCAGGCTCCTCCGTCCACGGGATTTTCCAGGCAAGAGTACTGGAGTGGGGTGCCATCGCCTTCTCTGGTCATTTCAGTCATAGTATATTCACTGTGTTGTGTAACCATTGCTATTATCAAATTCAAAAACATTTTCATCATCCCATAAAGAGACTCCATACTCGTTAGCAGTCATTTCCCAGTCCCCCTCCCTGGAGCCCCTGTTAAACACTAATGTACTTTTTCTATGGATTTCCCTATTCTGTGTATTTCACTCAAATGCAGTCATACAATTTGTAAACATTTGTTCCTGACTTTTTTCACCTGAAGTTATCTCTGTTGTGCCATGTATCAGTACCTCAATTTTTATGAGTGAATTGTACTCCATTGTACAGATAGACCACATTTTCTTTATGCATTTGCATCTGGTGAACATTTGAGTTGTTTCCACCTTTTGGTGATTATGAATAACACTGCTTTGCTTGTTATGAGCAGTCGTGTACAAGTTTTGTTGGAATATCTGTTTTCAGTTTTGGGGGTATAAATTTAGGACTGGAATAACTGGGTCATATGTTTAATTTTTCGAGGAACACCAAGCTGTTTTCCACAGCAGCTGCACTATTTTACATTCCTACCAGCAAGGTAGGGTTCCAATTTATCCATATCCTCGCCAACCTTTGTTATTTTCAGGGTTTTTAAAAATTACAGCCATCCTAGTGGGTGTGAAGTGGTATCACTTATGGTTTTGATTTACATTTTCCCAGTGATTAATGATGTTGAGCATATTTTCATGCGCTTATTGGCCATTGTATATCTTCCTTGGAGAAATTTCTATTTGTGCCTTTTGCCTGTTTATTAACTGGGTGTTTGTCTTTTTGTTGTAGAGTTGAAGAGTTCTTTATATGTTTGAATGCTAGACTCTTTATGATTTGCGAATATTTTCTACCATTTCCCAAAAGTGTAAATTTTCTTTTCACTTTCTTATTAGGGGCCTTTGTTGTTTGCAATCACAAGCCTGCCCTCATGTGGTTTTGGAGTTCAAATGAACACTATTGGCATAGCCCAATTCATTTTTAGTGGCAAATCCAGACATATGGCAGGAGCAAATCTGGTCCTTTCTGGAGGAGTCTACTTCTCAGATTTTAACAAGACCCTCACAGATAAAGCTAGCCAAACATACACACAGTTTTTTTAAAAAGCCACTATAAGCACAAATAATAAACTAAAGGTGTAGATCTCCAAAGTTACTATCAGATGCAAACGACTTAGAAAGATGTTTAAATAAATGAGAGGATATAAAAAAGACAAGGAAGATATATTAATAAATAAATATCAGAAAGAACCAAATAGAATTTCTAGAAATGGAACTAAAAGATGAATGTTTTTTCTTATGTGGTAAAATAGACATCATGTAAAATTTACTGTATTAACCATTTTAAAGTGTGCAATTCAGTGGCATTTAGTACATTCATAATCCTGTGCAATCATTATGACTATCTAGTTACAGAACATTTTCATCACTCCAGAAGGTAATTTGTACCCATTAAGCACTTACTCCCTATTTTCACCTTCCCCATCCCTTGGCAACCATGAATCTACTTTCTGTCTTTATAGATTTACCTACACTGGAAATTTCATATAAATGGAATCATCATATTGGCCTTTTGTGTCTTTCACTTAGCATAATGTTGAAGTTCATCCATGTTGTAGCATGAATCAGTATTTTATTTCTCTTACTAGGAGGCATCAGGCAGCAGCCTTGAGGAGCTCGATGCTAGGATAAAATGGATCTGATATCCCCAGATAGCAGCTTGAGGTGACCTAGGTGTGGCGTTGGCACTACCACACCAAGATGGCACACTTGCCTACCTTCTCCTTGCTGAAGTCTGACTTGCTGATGCGGCTTCAGTAGGTTTTGCACAGGGATGCACTCTTGAAAACCAAATTTCTAGTTAAACCACTCTATCCATGAGGAGTCCTGCTGGGCAACACTCCCGTTGTGAAGGAACTAATGATCCTTGAATGAAGACCAGGAATCTTGATTCTGTCTGTAAACTGAATCAATCTCTAGATGGGTTTTAAGGACTCTAGCAGTCAAGAAAGCTGTACCATTATGGACATCTTGTACTCATAGATTACATTTCTGCTGCAAGTGGGGTCACCTATTCCAGCTGAGGCCAGCAGTGAGGGTGGGGTGGAGGGATTTGGGGTTCCTTAAGGCCTACAGGAGCCCATTCATAGCACTGTGTGGTTTCTAATTCTTAGTTTTCCTTACAGGGGACTCTAGCTAGGCATTTGAAATATTTTCAGTCCTTGACCAAAATTTTCTGTAGAACATCCCTGATAATCCACCACAAAAAAGACTGACAGGAAGAGTGGGGTGGCTTCTGATGAAACACCAGTGATGTGATGTCAGTTTTTATTAATTATCCTACATAGATTATTCATTCATGTCAAAAGCCAAAACTTTGGCTTCTTAAAAAAAGAATAAGCATAGATATAAGGGGCATATGGAGGTTTTTCATACCTACCTTTGCGAAAACCATAGTTTTCTGTAATTCCTTCAGACTCTTAAGACTGTCTGTATACTGACTGAGAGGAAAGCTCTCTGAGGCTATTTGCATATGTAGTCCTAGCCTTTAGAGAGGATGGGAGGGAAGGAAAGACAGCCTGGAGATAGATGTCTGTTACTACTTGCAATTTTATGTGGCAGTAAAAGTGATTGATATTTGCATTTCCTATCCTGTCTTGGGAGAAGGCAATGGTACCCCACTCCAGTACTCTTGCCTGGAAAATCTCATGGACGGAGGAGCCTGGTAGGCTGCAGTCCATGGGGTCGCTGAGAGTTGGACACGACTCAGTGACTTCACTTTCACTTTTCACTTTCATGCATTGGAAAAGGAAATGGCAACCCACTCCAGTGTTCTTGCCTGGAGAATTCCAGGGACAGGGGAGCCTGGTGGGCTGCCGCCTATGGGGTCGCACAGAGTCGGACACGACTGAAGCGACTTAGCAGCAGCAACAGCAGCAGCATCCTGTCTTGAAACACCACATACCCTTCAGGTTTGTACTATGGAACTGAATCTTTTGCACATGAAATTCTGGTCCAGATGCTGGGCCTTTTTTGCTGTAACCAAAAGTCAAGAATAAAAATCTATGATGCTTCTTTAAATTCTACCCAATTTCCAATGAAAATTAACTTAAAAATTCTGCCCAATTTCTTTGGTCAGTGTTCCCAGAAAGTTTGTACAATGACTGCTGGTAATGGCTGCAAGCACTGATGCATGAATCTTTACACTGCCTAGGGCATCCTGGGCTCAAGCTTCTAAAGGTCTGCTCCCTACTGCTGCATAGGGGTCCTTCAGAGGGAAACTTTCCATGACCATCTGCATCCTTCCTATGATCTAGGAAAGTACTTTGCAGTCTACCTTGTGTGTGTCCATTCTCAGTCGTGTCTGACTGTGATACCATGGACTCTATCCAGGCTCCTCTGTCCATGGGATTTTCCAGGCAAGAATTCTGGAGTGGGCTGCCATTTCTTACTCCAGGGAATCTTCCTGAGGCAGGGATTGAACCTGTATCTCCTGTGTCTCCTGCATTGGCAGGTGGGTTCCTTACTACTGAGGTAAGGACCTCAGTTTATAGTGAAAGAAAAATACAGTCTGGTAATTGCCATTGGCTTTCAGCTATTTCAAGTTGTGTATTCTGACTCAGTGTCAAATAATGTATACAGGGGCCACAGAAGTGAGCAAGGCCTGGAGAGAAAGAAAATATATGAGATTTTAATATAAAGCAAAACAAGACAAGTGACACAAGAGAGGAGCAAAGCAATCTTATGGAAGTTCAAAGCAGGGAGAGTTCACACCCAGTAAAAATCCGGAAATACATGGAAGACGTGAAATTGGAGATGAATCTTGAACTGTGATTGGGAGTTCTTTTCTTACTTTTTAAAAATAAATACCACTTTCCTTCAAACTACAAAAGTAATGATTGATTGCTGTAATAAATTTGGAAAGTATAAAGAAGCCACTTCCGCTGCTACTCCTGCTAAGTCGCTTCAGTCGTGTCCGACTCTGTGCGACCCCATAGACGGCAACTCGCCAGGCTCCCCCGTCCCTGGGATTCTCCAGGCAAGAACACTGGAGTGGGTTGCCATTTCCTTCCCCAATGCATGAAAGTGAAAAGTGAAAGTGAAGTCGCCCAGTTGTGCCGACTCTTAGCAAGAGTACTGGAGTGGGGTGCCATTGCCTTCTCCCGAAGAAGCCACAAATGACATCAGATCATATAAACTCACCCATAACCTTGTCTATCATCTTTATGTGGTAACAACAACTTTCTTTTTTTTATGTATTTTTTTTACAAGTTCTGTATTACAGTTAACTATCTGATATTTTATTTTAGTTATCTACCATTATATCATAATTATTTCTTACACTTTAAAGTTTTTAAATTGTAGAGTATGATAGTTTATTATTCATTCATGTGTTCTCTCATTCAGGCATTCTACCAATATTTATTGCCAACCATACACACTTTTATATTTCAGTGTCAAGGAAACTGCCTGATGCGTTTTGGATGGTCAATAAATATTTATTGAATGAATAAATAGATTTCAAGCACTATTCTGAATTACCAGTTTTCTTAATCATTTTCCCCAGTGGTAAACTTTTTTTCCCCCTTTTCCCTCCTATTTTGTAACAAGTACATTTTTGGGCATGAATTATTTGTGGGAAGAATTTCAGTGGGTAGAGTTCAGAGATTGGAGAGACAGTCTAGGCAGATAGCTCAAAATGAAGATGACACAGAAAGAGTATATTTATGGGCCAAGAAATAGTTCAGTTGGCTGGAGATGAACTAGGGGAGACATGGGAGCCAGGATTGAAATGTGGTAATAGTTCTTCGCGTGTGTCTAGAAGTTCCTAATTTAAAGAATGCTTTCATGAGCATTAGTTTACATATTCTTATGGCATTATTATTTCTACTTTATAATAAATGAGAAAACTGAAGGTGTGAGAGTTTGACCTGCTCAAGTTTGCACAGCTAGTAAGAGATAGTGGTAGACTTGGGCTTTGAAATATATATTTAGGAGTTTGGGTTTCATCTTGAGAGTAATGGGGTTGGAGAGGTTTTTTTTTGTTTTTTTTTTTTGTAAGTTTATTTATTTTAATTGGAGGCTAATTACTTTACAATATTGTGGTGGTTTTTGCCATACATGCACATGAATCAGCCATGGGTGTACATGTGTCCCCCATTCTGAAACCCCTCCCACCTCCTTCCCCATCCCATCCCTCAGGGTCATCCCAGTGCACCGGCCCTGAGTGCCCTGTCTCATGCATCAAACCTGGACTGGCCATCTGTTTCACATATGGTAATATATGTTTCAATGTTATTTTCTCAAATCATCCCACCCTCGCCTTCTCCTAGAGTCCAAAAGTCTGTTTTTTACATCTGTGTCTCTTTTGCTGTCTTGCATATAGGGTCACTGTTCAGTTCAGTTCAGTTCAGTTCAGTCGCTCAGTCGTGTCCGACTCTTTGCGACCCCATGAATCGCAGCACGCCAGGCCTCCCTGTCCATCACCAACTCCCGGAGTTCACTCAGACTCACGTCCATCGAGTCCGTGATGCCATCCAGCCATCTCTCTAAGTTCCATATATATATGCTATGAACATTCATGTACAGGTTTTTGTGTCAGCATCAGTTTCATTTCATTGCTAGAAATCCCCAAGTATTCGATATCTGGATCTTCTGGTAGTTGTATGTTTAGGTGTTTTTTTTTTTGTTTTTTTTTTTAATAAACTTCCAAACAATTTTCTGGAGTGGCTATACAAGTTTATACCCCTACCAATATCTTTAATAGAGGGTCTTCGTATCCTCACCAACATCTTTTTCTTAGCCATGCTGATAGGTATGCAGTGGTGCCTCATTGTGGATATCTCATTAACAAAATTTGCTTTTTTTCTTATGGGTGATGATATTGAACAGCTTTTCATGTACTTATTTGACATCTCTGTATCCTCTCCAGGTCTGTGCATGCCTTTTGCATATTTTCTAGGTGTATTGTTTTTTACTGTTGAGTTTTGAGGTTTCTTTATATATTGATATATTCTAGATTTTTTTTTACTAGTTATGTCATTTTCAAGTATTTTCTCTTAGTTTGTAGCTTGTCTTTTTATGCTCTCAGCAGGGTCTTTGGGAGATTGAAAGTTTTTTGAAAAAATTATTTATTTGGCTGTGCTGAATCTTAGTTGTGGCATGGAGGATCTTTGAGCTTAGTTGCAGCCTGTGAGACCTAGTCCCCTGACCAGGGATCAAACCTAGTGCCCCTGCACTGGGAGCATGGAGTCTTAGTCAGTGGATCACCAGGGAAGTCTCAGGAGAGTAAAAGTTCTTTAAAATTTATTTTCTCCAGTTTTGTTGAGATGTAATTGACATATAGCCCTGTATAAGTTTAAGGTATACTGCATAACGACTTGTTGTTCAGTAGATCAGTCGTGTCTGACTCTTTGCAACCTCCTGAACTACAGCACGCTAGGCTTCCCTGTCCTTCACCATCTCCTGGAGTTTGCTCAAACTCATGTCCATTGAGTCAGTGATGCCATCCAGCCATCTCATCCTCTGTCGCGCCCTTCTCCTCCTGCCTTCAATCTTTTCCAGCATCAGGGTCTTTTCCAATGAGTTGGTGATTCACATCAGGTGGCCAAAGTATTGGAGCTTCAGCTTCAGCATCAATCCTTCCAATGAATATTCTGGGTTGAATTCCTTTAGGACTGACTGGGTTGATGTTGCTGCTGTCCAAGAGGCTGCCAAGAGTCTTCACCAGCACCACAGTTCAAAAGCATCAATTCTTTGGCACCCAGCCTTCTTTATGGCCCAACTCTCACATCCATTGATGACTATTGGAAAAACCATAGCTTTGACTATACATACCTTTGTCAGCAAAATGATGTCTCTGCTTTTTAATATGCTGTCTATATTTATCATAGCTTTTCTTCCACAGAGCAAGTGTCTTTTAATTTCATGGCTGCAGTCACCACCCGCAGTGACTTTGGAGCCCAAGAAAATAAAGTCTGTTACTGTTTCCATTGTTTCCCCATCTACTTGCCATGAAGTGATGGGACCAGATGCCATGATCTTAGTTTTTTGAATGTTGAATTTTAAGCCAGCTTTTTCACTCTCCTCTTTCATTTTTATCAAGAGGCTCTTTAGTTCCTCTTCATTTTCTGCCGTGAGGGTGGTGTCATCTGAATACCTGAGGCTATTGATATTTACCCTGGCAATCTTGATTCCAGCTTGTGAATCATCCAGCCTGGCATTTCACACGATGTAGTCTGCATAGAAGTTAAATAGGCAGGGTGACAATATACAGCCTTGATGTACTCCTTTCCCAGTTTTGAATCAGTCTGTTGTTCTATGTCCAGTTCTAATTGTTGCTTCTTGACCTGCATACAGGTTTCTCAGGAGGCAGGTATGGTGGTCTGGGATTCCTATCTCTTTAAGAATTTTCCATAGTTTGTTGTGATCCACATAATCAAAGGCTTTAGTGTAGTCAATGAAGCAGAAGTCGATTTTTTTTTTTAATTCTCTTGCTTTTCCTGTGATCCGATAGATATTGGCAATTTGATTTCTGGTTTCCTCTGCCTTTTCTAAATCCAGTTTGTACATATGGAAATTCTCAGTTCATGTACTGTTGTAGACTAGCTTAAAGGATTTTGAGCTTCACCTTGCTTGCCTGTGAGATGAGTGCAACTGTGCGGTAGTTTGAATGTTCTTTGGCATTGCCCTTCTTTGGAATTTAAACAAAAACCGACCTTTTCCAGTCCTGTGGCCACTGCTGAATTTTACAAATTTACTGGCATACTGAGTGAAGCACTTTCACAGCATCATCTTTTAGGATTTGAGATAGCTCAGCTGGGATTTCACTACCTCTACTAGCTTTGTTTGTAGTAATGCTTCCTAAGGCCCACTTAACTTCACACTCTAGGATGTCTGGCATTAGGTGAGTGAACACACTATTGTGGTTAGCTGGGATATTAACATCTTTTTTATATAGTTCTTCTGTGTATTCTTGCCACCTCTTCTTAATATCTTCTGCTTCTGTTAGGTCCATACTGTTTCTGTCCTTTATTGTGCCCATCTTTGTGTAAAATGTTCCCTTGGTATCTCTAAGTTTCTTGAAGAGATCTTTAGTCTTTCCCATTCTGTTGTTTTCCTCTATTTCTTTGTATTATTTAAGAAAGATAAGAAAGAAAGGATTTCTTATCTCTCTTTGTTATTCTTTGGAACTCTGCATTCAGATTGGTATATCTTTGCCCATCTGATGTAATAGACATATAGCCCTGCATAAGTTTAAGTTATACTTCATAATGACTCAATGTACATGTATTATGAAATGATTACCACAATATATTTAATTAGCACACATTTCCTCATATAGTTACAAAAAATTTTTCCTGGTAATGAGAACTTTTAGGATATAATCTGTTAGCAACTTTCAAATTTATCATGTAGCACTCTTTTTCAAAAAATATTGAAGTATAGTTGATGTACAATATTATATGTTACAGGTGTAGTACAGTACAGTGATTCATGATTTTTAAAGGTTACCATGCATCACTGTAAAGTGTAGCCATCATGTTGTACATTACATTTCCGGTATTTATTCATCTTACAACTGGAAGTATGTACCTTTTGACCACCTTCATCCATTAAAAGTTTTTAATTTTGATGAGATCTGATTGTTCAGTTTTCCCCTTTAGGGATCATGCTATGTCTAAGAATTCTTTGCCTAGCCCCAGATCCTGAAGGCATTCTCCTATTTTCATCCTAAAAGCTTTACACTTTTATGATATACTTTTAAACTTGTGACCCATTTGAGTACATTTTTGTATAAGATGTGAGGTTGAAGCTGAGGTTTATCTTTTTGCCTACGAATATCCAATTGTTCCATCACCATCTGAGTGCTTTTGCATGCTTGTCAAAAATCAGTTGTGTGTATTTGCTGTGCTAAGCTCAGTCATGTCTGACTCTTTGCAACTCTATGGACTGCAGCCCACCAGGCTTCTCTGTCCATGGAATACTCCAGGCAAGAATACTGGAGTGGGTTGTCATTTCCTACTCTAGGGCATCTTCCCAACCCAGGGATCAAGCCTGTGTCTCCTGCATCACAGGGAATTTCTTTACTGTCTGGGCTACCAGGGAAATCCCATGTACATACTTGTGTGCGTCTATTTCTGGCATCTCTATTCTGCTTTTCTTATTTATTGATATGTGTTTGTCTCTCTGCTAATACCACACAGTCTTGATTGTTCTAATTATGTCTGAAAATCAAGTAGATTGATTCCTCTCACTTTATTCTTTAAAAAAAATTGTTTGACCGATTCTAGTTCCTTTGCCTTTCCATATAAATTTTAGAACAAGCTTTTCTATGTTTGGGGCTTCTCTGGTGGCTCAAATGGTAAAGAATCTGCTTGCAATGCAGGAGACATGGGTTTGATCCCTGGGTCAGGAACATCCCCTGGAGAAGGAAATGGCTACCAACTCTAGTATTCTTGCCTGGAAAATTTCATGGACAGAGGAGCCTGATTGGCTACAGGGGTCAAATAGTCAGACATGACTGAGTGACTAACACTTTATATGTTTAAAGTAAAAATCTTGCAGGGATCTCGCTAGTAATTGGTTTCAACCTCTATACCAAATGAGGAAGAATTAGCCCCTTTACTATGTTGAATCTTTCAACTTATGAACACTATATGTCTCTCTTTGGGGGATTTGAAATAGGGTGGTAACGTAATTTGATATGCGTTTTCTGAAAATCACACTGGATGTGTGGAGAACTTGCTCAGGCAGGCAGATCAATGAGGAGATGTGTAGTCATTTAGGTGAGAGAGGGTGATGGTTTGAACCAGGTGATGGAGGTGGAGAGAAGAAACTAGCTTTGAGGTTTATTTTTGAAGTGGAAGTAATAGACTAAATATAGAGATTAAGAGGAAAGTGTTAAGGATGATTTATGGGTTTCTTGCTTGAGCCAGAAGATGACACCTCTTCAGTTCAGTTCAGTTCAGTCGCTCAGTCATATCTGACTCTTTGCAACCCCATGAATCGCAGCACGCCAGGCCTCCCTGTTCATTACCATCTCTCGGAGTTTACTCAGACTCACGTCCATCGAGTCAGTGATGCCATCCAGCCATCTCATCCTCGGTCGTCCCCTTCTCCTCCTGCCCCCAATCCCTCCCAGCATCAGAGTCTTTTCCAATGAGTCAACTCTTCGCATGAGGTGGCCAAAGAACTCGAGTTTCAGCTTTAGCAACATTCCCTCCAAAGAAATCCCAGGGCTGATCTCCTTCAGAATGGACTGGTTGGATCTCCTTGCAGTCCAAGGGACTCTCAAGAGTCTTCTCCAACACCACAGTTCAAAATCTAAAGCTGAAACTCCAGTACTTTGGCCACCTCATGCGAAGAGTTGACTCATTGGAAAAGACTCTGATGCTGGGAGGGATTGGGGGCAGGAGGAGAAGGGGACGACCGAGGATGAGATGGCTGGATGGCATCACCAACTCGATGGACATGAGTTTGGGTAAACTCTGGGAGTTGGTGATGGACAGGGAGGCCTGGCGTGCTGCAAGTCATGAGGTCAGAAAGAGGTGGACACGAATGAGCGACTGAACTGAACTGAAAAAGTGTATTGTTGAAGTATTAACATTGTATATGCTTGCTGGACAGACAAAGCTATTTTTTTTTTTTTTTATTTTTGATGGGGACACTGAAAGGGCAGTTCTATTTATACTTTTGGAGATGGTGGTGTTTTGGAGGGAGGCAGGTGAAAATGGGAACTGTAACTCATTTTAGCTGTGCTCTTATTTACCCCAGTGAAACAGATTTGGGATCTTTTTCTCTTATTCCAATGAGTTGAGCACAGGGTCCTGCTAAGGAGGAGCCAGAGTCATGAACTGAGGTTTGTAGATGGTTGGTTGAAAGCAGGGTGAATAACAGGTGTGGGACTTTAAAAACAGGTTCTCTTTCATATTTCCCAAGTGCACTTTTGTTTGTCTAGAACCATTTTATTTTATTTTTTAAAAGGGACTGACTTTTAAAAATTTATTTATTTACGCGTTGGTTCATTCATTTTTGGCCGCCTCGGCTCTTCGTTGCTTTGTGTGGGCTTTCTCTAGGTGGGGTGAGTGGAACATGCTCTTCCTCGTGATGCATGGGCTTCTCAGTGCAGTGGAGCACAGGCTCTAGGTGTGTGGGCCTCAGGATCTGTGGCCCACAGGCTCAGTAGACGCAGCTTATGGGCCCTAGAGTGTGCTGGCTCAGTAGTCGTGGCACCCCGGCTTAGCTGTTCTGTAGTATGTGGAATCTTCCTGGACCAGGGATCAAACCCATGTCCCCTGCATTGGAAGGGGCAGGTGGATACTTATTCACTGTGCCACCAGAGAAGTCCAGGAAACATTTTAGAATGCTGTCAACATTCGGGGATTTCTGTAGTGATGGGAGGGGACCTGTCATGGGCTAAGAAATACAGCAAGTCCCCTACCTACAAACCTTTAAGTTGCGAACTTTCAAAGATGTGAATGTGTGTTCACATGTCCAATTACACCACATATCTGGTGTACGTTGTGATGTATGTCCATCCTCTACTAGTGATTGTGTTTTTGTGTTTGTTCAGTTGCACAGTTGTGCCTGACTCTTTGTGACCCCATGGACTCTGGCAGGCCAGGCTTCCCTGTCCTTCACTATCTCCCAGAGTCTGCTAAAACTCGTGTCCACTGAGTCAATGATGCCATCCAGCCATCTCATCCTCTGTCGTCCCCTTCTCCTCCTGCCTTCACTCTTTCCCAGAATCAGGTTCTTTTCCAATGAGTTGGCTCTTTGCATCAGGTGGCCGAAGTATTGGAGCTTCAGCAACAGTCCTTCCAAAGAATGCTGCTGCTGCTGCTAAGTCGCTTCAGTCGTGTCCGACTCTGTGCGACCCCAGAGATGGCAGCCCACCAGGCTCCCCCGTCCCTGGGATTCTCCAGGCAAGAACACTGGAGTGGGTTGCCATTTCCTTCTCCATTCCAAAGAATATTCAAGGTTAATTTCCTTTAGGGTTAGCCGGTTTGGTCTCCTTACAGTCCAAGGGGCTCTCAAGAGTTTTCTCCAGCACCACAGTGCAAAAGCATCAATTATTCCATGCTCAGACTTCTTTATGGTTCAACTCTCACATCTGTACATGACTACCAGAAAAACCATAGCTTTCACTATACAGGCTTTTGTCATCAAAGTAATGTCTCTGCTTTTTAACAGGCTGTGTACATTTGTCAATGGTTTTCTTCCAAGAAGCAAACATCTTTTAATTTCACGGCTGCAGTCACCATCCACAGTGATTTTGGAGCCCAAGAAAATAAAATCTGTCTCTGTTTCCATTGTTTCCCCATCTACTTGCCATGAAGTGATAGGACCAGATGCCATGATCTTAGTTTTTTGAATGTTGACTTTTAAGCCAGCTTTTTCACTCCCCTCTTCCACCTTCATCAAGAGGCTCTTAGTTCCTCTTCACTTTCTGCCATGAAGGTGGTGTCATCTGCATACCTGAGGCTATTGATATTCCCCCTGGCAATCTTGATTCCAGCTTGTGATTCATTCAGCCTGGCATTTCACGTGATGTAGTCTGCATAGAAGTTAAATAGGCAGGATGACAATATACAGCCTTGATGTACTCCTTTCCCAGTTTTGAATCTGTCTGTTGTTCCATGTCCAGTTCTAACTGTTGCTTCTTGACCTGTATACAGGTTTCTCAGGAGGCAGGTATGGTGGTCTGGGATTCCCATCTCTTTCAGAATTTTCCACAGTTTGTTGTGATCCACACAGTCAATGGTGTAGTCAATAAAGCAGAAGCAGATGTTTTTAGTGTAGTCAGTGAAGCAGATGTTTTTCTCGAATTCTCTTGCTTTTCCTGTGATCCAGCGGATACTAGCAATTTGATCCCTTGTTCCTCTGTCTTTTCTAAATTCAGCTTTTACATCTGGAAGTTCTAGGTTCATGTACCGTTGAACCCTCACTTGAAGGATTTTGAGCATTATCTTGCTGACATGTGAAATGAGCACAACTGTGCAGTAGTTTGAAGATTGTTTGGCATTGTCCTTCTTTGGGATTGGAATGAAAACTGACCTTTTCCAGTCCTGTGGCCACTGCCGAGTTTTCCAAATTTGCTGGCATATTGAGTGCAGCACTTTCACAGCATCGTCTTTTAGCATTTGAAATAGCTCAGCTGGAAATCTATCACTTCCACTAGCTTTGTTCATAGCAATACTTTCTAAGGCCCCCTTGACTTCACACTCTAGGATTTCTGGCTCTTGATGAGTGACCACACCATCATGGTTGTCTGGGTCATTAGGACGTTTTTGGTATAGTTCTTCTGTGTATTCTTGCCACCTCTTCTTAATATTTTCTGCTTCTGTTAGGTCCATACCATTTCTGTCCTTTATTGTGCCCATCTTTGCATGAAATGTTCCCTTGGTATCTCTAAGTTTCTTGAAGAGATCTTTAGTCTTTCCCATTCTGTTGTTTTCCTCTATTTCTTTGCATTGTTCACTTAAGGCTTTCTTATCTCTCCTCGCTATTCTTTGGAACTCTGCATTCAGATGGGTATATCTTTCCCTTTCTCCTTTGCTTTTCACTTCTCTTTTTTTTTTTTCTCAGTTATTTATAAGCCCTCCTCAGACAAACACTTTTTCTTCTTGCATTTGTTTTTCTTGGGGATGGTTTTGATCACTGCCTCCTGTACAGTGTTATGAGCCTCCATCCATAGTTCATCAGGCACTCTATCAGATCTAATCCCTTGAATCTATTTCTCACTTCCACTGTATAATCATAAGGGATTTGATTAAGATCATACCTGAATGGCCTAGTGGCTTTCCCTGTTTTCTTTAATTTAAGCCAGAATTTTCAGTAAGGTGCTAATGATCTGAACCTCAGTCAGCTTCTGGTCCTGTTTTGACTGACTGTATAGAGCTTCTCCATCCTTGGCTGCAAAGAATATAATCAATCTTATTTCAGTATTGACCATCTGGTGAAGTCCGTGTGTAGAGTCATCTCGTGTTGTTATAAGAGGGTGTTTGCTATGACCAGTGCATTCTCTTGGCAAAACTCTATTAGTCTTTGCCCTGCTTCATTTTGTACTTCAAGGCCAAACTTGCCTGTTACTCCAAGTAGCTCTTGACTTCCTACTTTTGCATTCCAGTCCCCTATTATGAAAAGGACATCATTTTTTGGTGTTAGTTCTTAGAAAGTGTTGTAGGTCTTCATAGAACCATTCAACTTTAGCTTCTTTGGCATTAGTGGTTGTGTACTTTACACTACTGTATAGAGTCCAGTAGTACAATATGTTTGTTTCGAGCCCAGGATGCCCAGAACCAAGTGTAACAGCTTGATATTTTTTGTGTTTGTTTTTTATGTATTATTTGTGTGAAAAGTATTATAAACCTATTACAGTACCTTAATATATAGCCGATTGTGTTAGCTGGGTACCTAGGATAGCTCTGTTGGACTTACAAACCAATTGGACTTATGAATGCACTCTCAGAATAGAACTTGTTTTTATGTAGGGGTCTTACTGGACTAGAGTAAGATGGAAGCTTCCTGTGCTCTGGCAGGGTTCCCTGAGCATGTTCTTTGTACATGTTGGCCCCAGTTGAAGCTGTTAACCTCCATCTTCTGGCTGTAATTCCTCTAGTTAGTGTCTTCTTTTTCCACTTCAAGTCTGTCAGATATGGTAGTCTTCTTGGGAGCTGAGCTAGAAGCATCTCGTCTTACCATTCACCCGTGTTTTATCCATCCCATTAAAGAAAACGTTTCCTAAGTTAATGAGGCAATTCACTTATTTTAAGCATTTGTGTTCTGTGATTCAGGAATCCCCTAGTGCTAATTCAGATTAATTATCTGGTTAGCTTAACAAGGTTGGAGATTTTTTTATAGGATGGATAAAATGGGGGTAAATGGAAAAGAAAAAAAAAGGTAAAGGCTTGCTTCAACACTTTAGTGAAACCTATCACTCTGTCTCTTGGTAATGGGAGACCCAGTCCCGAAGCCCTGCTCAGGTTTCTGTGGAGTAGGGAGAATTTGGCTTTCCTGTAAGCAGGAGCCATCCTCTTCCTGGCTTTGCAGTGTGTCCTTCATTACTGACAAGCCAGGCCAACTCCTGGGAAGTCCAGGGTGTGGGAACATATGACACGCCCCTCTCCTACTGGGCTGCCCTAGAGGCTGGCATTTCCACTGGGAGTGCAGCATTCCCCAATATGGGTTACACGAGGGCCTCCTTCATGGGCTTTTGCCATTTTAAATGCCATCAATACTATCATTTACTAAACGTTTCCCTCCCTCGCCCCCTAGTGGCTGGCAGCGGGCAGGTCTTGTGCTCTGCTCCTCTGCTAGCTCCTGGCCAGGCTCCCAGCCGCCACAGCCTCCTCTGTGCCCCATTCCAGGTGCTTGCACTGTGTCCTAAATTTTTTTTTTTTAATCAGTTTCAAAGGGAATTACCTTTTAACTAGAGCCTTGTACTGACCAATAAGATCCCGGTGATCACCCATTTGATGTGCCAGTTATGCCTTTACTAAGACTGGCCTTTCAAGCAGCAGCAGAGGGCTTGATCTGACGATCCACAAACCAGGCTCCCTTCTTTTTCACAGCGAAAGACTGAGGGGCCCCTGGAATATGCATTGCTAGGTAAGGTTTGCTGTGGAGCATTTATCTCAGGCTCCTTTTGGGAAGAGTGCATTTGGCAGGAATTTGTGTCCCTGTGACACATCTCCAATCACTCTGAGACAGAAGGTTATACCATCTGCATAAACATTGGTGACCCCAGTTGGGTTGGCAAATATTTCAACTGGCAACCTTCTACTCTGCTGAGTTGCCACATGTCTGCTAGAATGGGTGCACAAATCTCGCAAGTTACCTCCACGGGGGCTCTGCTTGGGCACATATGGGGTCCTCCTTGTTGCCTTTTTCTTCCATGAGGAAATAATTTCTGAATGGGAATCAGACCTCCTTGGGATGAGGCATACTGCAATATGGCTACCCTTAGAGATGAAACAGATGCCCAATATCATAAGACAATAATGGAATACCAGCTTCAAGCCCTAATTCTTATTTTAAAATTTTATTTATTTTATACTGGAGTATAGTTGATTTATCATGTTGTGTTAGCTTCAGGTATACAGGACAGTAATTCAGTTATACATAAATATATATCTCAATTTTTTTTTGATTCTTTTCTCTTATGTGCTAAGTCACTCAGTCATGTTCAACTCTTTTTGATCCCATGGACTGTAGCTTGCCAGGCTCCTCTGTCCATGGAATTCTCCAGGCAAGAATACTGAGTGAGATGCCATTCCCTTCTCCAGGGGATTTTCCTGACCCAGGGGTAGAACCTGGGTCTCCTGCATTGCAGGCAGATTCTTTACCATCTGAGTTTTATATCATATTCTAATGCTTACACAGAGGCAATTACAAGTGACACTTTTCCCTCCAACATCTTTCATTCTGGACCAGCTGGGCACAGGGACCTCTGAGCAGAATCAGGTATCAGGAGATGGGAGCCTGGGTTTAGCTTCTGAGGAGCACACTGATTTTGTTATAGGTCTTTCTAGTTCACTCAGAGTATTTTCCCTGATGGCATCTTACAGACTTCCCTTGATCTTGACATCTGCCCTGTGTCCTGTCCTCTCAAAGCTGTATTCATGGAAACCCGTTAGTCCAATAAACACTCAGCAGTAGCATCTTTAATGGTGCTAAGTTTACATTAATATGTTTGGAACTGAATGAGGAACCTTCTGGAAACAACCCCCCCCCCCCTTTAAAAATAAAGTCGGTGTTTCCCAAAGCGTGGTATGAGACATAATTCTGGGTGATGCATTGACTAAATTTCTAAAAACATCAACTGTCCAGAAACCAACACATGTTCTTTTTTCCTATTTAACCACATTTCCTTGTATCAATTTCTTCCCTGAATTAAGGCTTTCAGTATCTCCCTACAGAAGGCAGCAGAGCACAATAGAAATGTGTCTGGGCTCTGCCTGAAACAAACTGGATTTTGAATCCTGGCTCCATCATTTACTATCAAGATGAATGAACAAGTTCCATGAACCTCTCTGAGCTTCAGATTCCTTATCTGTGAAAAAGTGGAGGTTTAACTTATAAGGTTATTTCGATGAGTACATCATAGGCAAAACACTTAGCAGAGTGACTGACACATAATCTGTGCTTGCATCATGTTATCTGTAACAACAACAAGAACAGCAGTAATTTTTATTCTTTTGGGGATGTTGGTGCCTCCCTTAGTGCTCATTGCTGATGTCATCATCTGCTTGTTGTTTCACAAACTGAACACATCTCTTTTTAGAAGGATCCCCGTGACTGGCACCATACTTCCAACTTCCAGCTATGTTCCGACATTGTCTGGGCTTGGAAAGGGGGCACTGGGAAAGACTGAAGCCCGGACTGCAGGTCCCGGTCGGCCTGGCTACTCCCTGCTAATCAGGGGTGTGGGGCTCCCTCTGCTGGACAATCACGTTTTTGTCCTAATGGCTCACGTTTTCAGTGTAGCATCAATTACAAGGCTAGAATTAAGGAACAGACAAGTGGGAAACCATCTAATTATGAAAACACACAAATATATGAGGATGTACTGAGAGCTTGTAGGTTGCCAGGTACTGAACAAGGAAGAGGAATTACAAAGACAAATACAGCTGGATCTTGGGCAGCGGGGACAGACGCATGCACAGACAAATGTGATGGGGTGGTCTGCACTGGCACCTCAAGGGGATGAGCAGAGGGCAGTACTGGCCAAATTTACTGGCAGAGGGAAAAGGTCTATAAAAAAGAAAGGCCTCATAGAGGGCTCTGACTCTTGAAGTGAGTCCCAAAAGATAAGCAGTGTCCCATTGGCAGACAGGAGGCAGAGGACAAGAAAAAGCACAGGGACCTCACAGCTTGGCTTACACATAGATGCTGTGACAATTTATATCAATGGCTTCCCTAATAGCTCAGTTGGTAAAGAATCTGCCTGCAATGCAGGAGACCCCGGTTCGATTCCTGGGTTGGGAATAGCCCCTGGAGAAGGGATAGGCTACCTACTCCAGTATTCTTGGGCTTCCCTGGTGGCTCAGCTGATAAAGAATCCACCTGCAATGTGGGAGACCTGAATCCAATCCCTGGGTTGGGAAGATCCCCTGGAGAAGGGAAAGGCTACTCATTCCAATATTCTGGCTTGAAGAATTCCATGAACTATACAGTCGTAAAGAATCGGACATGACTGAGTGATTTTCATTTTCACTCTTGAGGCAAGTTGTAGGTGATTTTGTTTGTTAACAGGACATTCACTGCTTTTAGGCATAAAGGAATATGCATGCTGTGGCTTTTAAGGCTATACTTATTTCAAATCAATTGTAAGTTGATTGGAAGGTATGATGTGTATAATATTGGGAAATTTTAATATAGAAGCAAGTGCATTTCTAATGATTGACTTTGGCAGTATTTTAGCTATTTGAATTGCTATATTTTTTAAAAAGTGATTTTAAATTAAGTGACTGAAATAATCATTTGACGTTACAGATTTGAGTGTGTGAAAGATATTTGCCAGCTTCAGTTGGTGCGTTATTTCACAATTCCTTTTAAAAACACTACAAACTCACACAAAAATGTATTTACTCATCTATTTATTCAAAAAAAAAAAAAACAGTGCCAGATATGTGTGGAGCACAGAGAACCCATTGACAACAAAGTACAGATTCCTTAATGAAAGAGACACACACATAACTTCACTATTTTGTGTGAATAAAGACATTGGCTTATCTTACTGGAGGCAAAGTGACAAACTGCAGAAGGATGGCAACTTAATTTGGGCTGAAAAGTGGGAATTGGGGCAGAGACAGACCGGCCTGGGGCTCAGAATTTGATGGATAATTTCTAAAGTTCATTCACAGAGACAAGTTAAAACTGGTCGGTATAGGAGTTCTTAAAAGACATCTAAAACCTAGGTCTATAATTACTGAATGAATAAACAGATAAGTCTACAAGTTTTTAAATTTGTGATTTCAGAGGTATTGATAATCAAGTCCTCTTAAAATAGGTGATTGGCACTAGATGTTTCAAAAGAACATTATTCTAGGGACTGAGTTTTCCTTTTGATTGACTTCAATCTCCACCAATTCTCCCAGAAATCTTAACTGTCACACCCAGCTTTCCTCTCTGCTTTAAAATAAAGGAAAACTCTGCTTTTAGGGGGTAGAGGAATGGAAACTACAATAAGAGTCACCAATTTTTGCTTTACAGTTGTATTAGTCAGCCCTTTTTTTTTTTTTTAAGATTGTGATAACCCTGGGGATTTGCTAAGTTGGCTATTGGTGACTGTTCTTCAGTGCACCTGCTTTTCTACCATCCAGCCAGCATCCTTCTAGAATCTGATTTTTCAGCCCTGAAGCTCAAATATTCCTCCCCAAGCCTCACAAATCCCAGGCACCCTGTTTCCTTGCCTAGCTGGGTGATAACCAGGCTCTTCCTTTCGGCGCTCAAAGTCTGATTCTAGGAGAGGAATACAGGCTCCTATGGACTACCATATTCTCCTCTACCAATTTTAAGGTCTGTATTTCTAACCTGAGCCTAATCCTATAGCTTGAGACAAGGATTCCTGTCAACATTCAGATCTCTCTCTCTCTTTAAGTATATATATTTTTATATATATATAATTTATTTATTTTAATTGAAGGATAGTTGGTTTACAGTATTGTGTTGGTTTCTGCCATACATCAGCATGAATCAGCCATAGGTATACCTATGTCCCCTCCCTCTTGAACCTCCCTCCCACCTCCCTCCCTATCTCACCTCTTTAGGTTGTTCTGTTACCGTGGTTATCATCCTTATCAGTTTCCTATAGTAGTGACATTCTGCTATGGTGATTATCATCATTATCAGTCTTACCTCTGAGTGGGAATGAGTGTCTTGGGTAGAACCTTTGGAGGAAGGTGAAAGAGATCAAGAGGGCTCTAGATATGTGGAAAAGAAAAAGGGGTGTAGGGGTTTAGAAAGCACCCCGACAATAAGGCAAAAGGGGGCCAGTAATGCAAGCAGAAGTCACTGAAGCTGAACTCTGAAGACAACACAGTTTTGCTAAGGTAAGAACTACCACTCCTTCACTTTTCTGTCCCATCTGGGGCCCACCAGTCTTCTCTGTCCTCGGGATTTCCTAGACAAGAATACTGGAGAGAGTAGCCATTCTCTTCTCCAGGGGATCTTCCTAACCCAGGGATCAAAGCTGGGTCTCCTGCCATTGCAGGCAGATTCTTTACCACTGAGCCATCAGGGAAGTCCCTCTGTCCCATCAGAAGTCTGCAAAGGAACCTGAAGACGCCTGGGACATACACCTACCTCCCCCATACCTCCCTCCTCACTGCCTAGAAATCCCTGAGTTAGAGAAAGTAATTTTAGCACGCCCTCAGGTGGCCAAATGTAATATTGCGGCAATGGCTTTGGATAGACGTTGGCGCTGTGACCAAACATCTCGGGATAGGCATTGGTGCTTGGCAAGTTGGTAGGCACCCGGCAGGGCAACTTGTGTAGAGATGGCACTCTTCCCTCCAGGGTGCCAATTCTCCAGCTTATTGACATAGAATCCCTGGAATAATCTTTCCAGGTTTATTTTGAACTCTGCATCACCTCCTCACAGTGCTTCGTGGCATAGAATAAATAGTCTATTAAAGTAAATCTAAGTTATTTCTTAGATTTAAATAGTATCTGAGGTAAATAGAGCAGACTTGTTTGGGACCCTTTAATGTTGGTGACAAATAGGGGGACCCTTTGGTCCATCAAACCTTAGGTAGTGTTGTATCAAAACCTTGTTTTAATCACATTACTGTCTATATTATTTATCCCATTTCTTGCATGTATGTGTGCTAAGTCGCTTCAGTCGTGTCCCACTCTTTGTGATCCTATAAACTGCAGCCTGCCAGATTCCTCTGTCCATGGAATTCTGCAGGAAAGGATACTGGAGTGGGTTGCCATACCCTCCTCCAGATGATCTTCCAGGCCTAGAGACTGAACCTGCATCTCCTGCAACTCCTGCATTGGCAGGCAGGCTCTTTATCACTGAACCCATCCCATTTCTTAATAACCATTTAAAGATGTTTGTGCTTTTGAGATGAGTCCCTTTAAAATTTCCACCTTGGTGGGAACAAGTCTTTAGACTTTCCCTACAGTTTCTTCTTACTCCCCTGTTAATCAGTCTAATTAGCAATCTAATATTTTTATTATTATCTAAAAGAGTCATTAATGGGAAGCTAAGACCACAAATGAGACTTCCCAAACGATTTTTGTTTGTTTTCAACTAATGGAGTTCTTAGGTTAGTGATTATGTTGTTTTTGTATCTACTTTCTAATTTTTTTTTTCATGGAACAGGTGTTTATAATGAGAGCTCTAAATATTTACCAATTTAGAAGTTTCTTCAACTGAAAGGATCCGTCGTCTGGCCATTGATAAGTAGTATCTTAATAGTGACTCAAACCAGTATTGTGTAATAGGCATCCATCCCATCCCCACAAGAGAGTGCAAAGGTGGTAGCCTCTCCAAGATCTAAAAAGTTTACCCCCAGAAGTAGTCTAAGAAAATATAGAGCCTTTGTTGTACAGGTAGATGCAATGAAGATTAGGTTGATCAAGGCCACTTAGGAGCTGGGACCTCTTATGACAAATTTCCCTGGGAGTTGGCACAGCCAGACAAAAAAAACTGCTCAGAATCTCAGTCTCTTTGACCAGCTGCCAAATGTACACCTGTATATGCACCTTCCAGAGGGCAGAGACCAGGCTCCCAAAACACAGAAAGCAAATGCCTAAGAACAGGTAGAATATTTGCATCTCAAAGACACCGGGAGAGAAATGTAAGTTTCTCCTAGAAGGGCTTTTGTTCCTTTAAGGACAGAATTCTGAAAAGATGTTTTATTAAGTCAGTTTTTGCTAGTTGTGCCCACAAAATATATTAATTTTGGAATGTCAAAAGAATCCCAGTTTGGTCATTTACCCTGCTTATTTAACTTATATGCAGAGTACATCATGAGAAACGCTGGACTGGAAGAAACACAAGCTGGAATCAAGATAGCCGGGAGAAATATCAATAACCTCAGATATTATCAACCCTGGGATTTCTTTGGAAGGAATGATGCTAAAGCTGAAACTCCAGTCCTTTGGCCACCTCATGCAAAGAGTTGACTCATTGGAAAAGACTCTGATGCTGGGAGGGATTGGGGGCAGGAGAAGAAGGGGACGACCGAGGATGAGATGGCTGGATGGCATCACTGACTCGATGGATGTGAGTCTGAGTGAACTCCGAGAGATGGTGATGAACAGGGAGGCCTGGCGTGCTGCGATTCATGGGGTCGCAAAGAGTCGGACACGACTGAGCGACTGAACTGAACTGAGGGCTAGGAAAAGATTTCCTTTAATTTCCATTTAAGGAAGTACTTGTAAGTATTAATTCTGTATGTACAAAATAAAACCTGCCCAGTGTCTTTCAGCTGGGGTAGCCCACTCTGTCTTTCAACTGAGCAAAATCTCCCCAGTATCTTTCAACTGGGCGGGGGGACATGTACCTGTTATATACTGCCAAATAAAACTCAGGGTCATCAACCAATAAATGGGAGATCTGGGAATCAGGAGAGAGTTGCCCAAATTCTTCTGGACTCTCTGAGGAGGTGGATGAGCACAAGGGGCCTCTGCTGGTACCAAGGCTTTGGGTCCTTGTAGAGTTTAGGTGAAGGGGAGAAGTTGGCTCTGGGTCTGTTTGTGGCCCAAAATGCACAATCTGTTTAGGGACCTTACTGAGGAAGATAACACAGCCTCTCAGATAGCTCTGAGGAACTGCTTAGATGTAAAGGAGGAGCCAGGATATATAAGAGTTTTTTGCTGAAAAAAAAGAAAAAGAACATGTAGTTGAACATAAAGGATTACTGCCAATCATCCATTAACAGACATCTCAAGTTAATCAGTTTAGTGCTTTACTATGTATGGGAAGATGCAAGAATCTGGGCTCATTGAAATTGTTTCTTAGATATGCATCTTAACCATCTAGGGCCAGTATCTAGAACACAGAATATTTCCTATTTTTCTCCATCCTGACATCCCGAATCCTCCTCAAAGGTGGGGTGAGGGTTAGGGTTTTCCTGCTGCCATAGTAGCTGTTGGCTTGATCGTGGGCAACATTTATTGTTTACTGGAATGGCAGACAACTTTCCCTTTCCACAATTCTCTTTGATTATAATATGTATTTTTTCTGATCTGTTTGAGAATAAGTTACAGACATGATGCTTTTTTATCTTTAAATAGGTAAGTGGGTATTTTCTAAACAAAATTTCACATATATAATCATATTACAGTTATCAAAACTGGGAAATTAGCATTGCTACAATACGATTTTCTAATATTCAGACTTGATTCAAATTTTCAAATTGTTCCACAATGTCCTTTATAGAAAATATTGGGTTGGCCAAAAATTTCTTTCAGGTTTTCTGTAAAATCTTATGGAAAAACTGAAATGAACTTTTTGGCCAATCCAGTGTAAGTACAGGATCCAATCCAAAATCATTCATTGCATTACAGTTAGTTGTTGTGTCTCTTTAGTCTTCTTTAATCTGAAATAGTTCCTCAGTCTTAGTCTTTCACAACTTTGATTTTTTTAATAACTTTGATATTTTATTTTCAAACTTTAAACTTTTTGTTTTGTATTGGGGTATAGCCAATTAACAATGTTATGGTAGTTTCAGGTGAATAGCAGGGAACTCAGCCATACATATATGTATCCAGCCCCCTCCCATCCAGGCTGGCACTTAACATTGAGCAGTGTCCCACGAGCTATACAATAGCTCCTTGCTGGCTATCCATTTTAAATATAGCAGTGTGTACATGAGCTTCCCCAAATCCCTGACTATCCTTTCCTCTCGGCAACCATAAGTTCGTCTTCTAAGTCTGAGTCTCTTTCTGTTTTGTAAGTTCATTTGTATCATGTCTTTTTAGATTCTACATGTAAGGGATGATGTTTGTTATATGCTATTTTTCCTCTGTCTGACTTACTTCACTCAGTCTAACAGTTTAGAGGCTATACTGTGTTGCTGCAAATGACAGTGTTTCATTCTTTTTAATGGCTGAGTAATATTTCATTGTATACATGTACCACATCTTCTTTATCCATTCCTCTGTTGATGGACATTTAGGCTGCTTACATGTCTTGGCTATTGTTAGCAGTGCTGCAATGAACACTGAGGTGTGTGTATCCTTTTGGATCATGTTTTCCTCCAGATATATGCCCAGGAATGAGATTGAAGGGTCATATGTAGCTCAATTTCTAGTTTTTTAAGGAACCTGCATACTGTTCTTCATAGTGGCTGTACCAATTTACACTCCCACCAATAGTACAAGAGGGTTTCCTTCTCTTCACACCTTCTCCAGCATTTGTAGTTTGTGGAATTTTTTATATTTTATTTTAAATGGTAAGATAATTACTTTACAATATTGTGATTTTTTTTTGCCAGACATCAACATGAAACAGCCATAGGTATACACGTGTCCCTTTCATTTTGTACCCCCTTCCCACCTCTCTCCCTCCATCCCTCTAGGTTGTCACAGAGCACTGGCTTTTTTTCCCTATTGTGAATTCTTTTTTTTGATGATAGCCATTCTGATTGGTGTGAGGTGATGTCTCATTGTAGTTTTGATTTTTATTTCTCTAATAACTAGCAATGTTGAACATCTTTTCATCTGCCTATTGGCCATCTGTATGTCCTCTTTGGATAAATGTCTGTTCAGATATTCTGTTCATTTTGTGAGTGGGCTGTTTTTTTTTAACTTTGATGCTATTAAACATCATAAGCTATTTGCAAATTTTGGAGACTAATCCCTTATTAGTCATATCTTTTGTAAATATTTTCTCCCAAATTGTGGATTGTCTTTTCATTTTGTTTGTTGTTCCTTTTACTATGCAAAAGCTTTTGAATTTAAGTAGGTCCCATTTGTTTATTTTTGCTTTTATTTACATTATTTTGTGAGATGGATCAAAAAAGATGCTGCTGTGATTTATGTCAGAATGTTATGCCTACATTTCCCTCTAGGAATTTTATAGTGTCCAGTCTCACGTTTAGGTCTTTAATCCATTTTGAGCTTATTTTTGTATATGGAGTTAAGGAATAACCTAATTTCATTTTTTTTTAAACATATGCCTGTCCAGTTTTCCCAGCACCATTTGTTGAAGAGACTGTCTTTCCAACATTGTGTTGTCTTGCCTCCTTTGTCCACAGAAGCATGGGGGCTTATTTCTGGGTTTTCTATCCTGTTCCATTGATCTATATTTCTATTTTTGTGCTGATACCATACAGTTTTGATGACTGTAGCTTTGCTTTATAGTCTGAAGTCAGGGAGCTTGATTTCTCCAGCTCTGTTTTTCTTACAACTTTGATATTTTAAGGAGTTCAGGCTAATTATTTTATAGTATGTCACTGAATTTGAATTTGTCTGATGTTTCTTCATTGTAAGGTTCAGGTTATGTGTTTAGGGTGGAAATATCAGAAAAATTGTTATGTCCTTCTCAATGAGCATAGTGTCCCTTTGTTTTGACCACAGGTTTTCATACATAGATGTCAGAATAATTAATGTTGAAAAGCACACATGAAGACAAGGTCAAGTTTCCTATTGGCTCATGGGACTTTCACTTGTGGGGTGAGACAAAAAACAAGGCTCTTGGAGAAACCATCCCCTTTTCTCTGATCAGTCTAGGAATCTGTTATAGAAGGTGTGGGATTTCAGGAACTTTGGGCTGAGACAAGTTGGCATTTTTCAGGGGAATATTTTGATATGTGAGAATCTTGATTATTGAAAGCTTAGGGTTCCACCCCCCCTCAATCCTTTCTTGTAATCAGAAACCAAGACTACTTGGCTTAGTTTCAGCTGTAGTTTAGTTGCTGTGTGACACTGGGGAACAGCCAAGTGATCCCTTATTTGGACGCCTAACCTGTAAAATAATGGTTGCGCACAAGGGAGGAGAGTGCTTTGGAAGCTTTAGCTGGAGAAAAGGGTAGAAGATTTGAGTGGCACATAACTGAACTCCTTGTTTCTTTAGTGTTGTTTTTGCAACTGCAATCAGACTTAACATGTTTCCATACAGTTCTTGATTTTGGAAGGAAGACTCACAAGTACTGGAGAACCTAAAGCCATTTATATATAGTCATTTATAATGGAAAGGTAGATTTGAAACCAACTGATGTGGACTTCTCCCCCTGCAGTCCAGTGGTTAAGACTCTGCCTTCCAATGCAGGGGATGCAGGTTTGATCCCTGGTTGGGGAATTAAGATCCCATGTGCTCACATGGTGTGGCCAGAAAAAGAGAGAAAGAAACCAATCACCGAATATCAGTCACTGATCACTGAGCTTTAACCTTCCACTGGGTAAGTGGAGGAGTTCTATAGTACTGCATATTTATGATTAGGAATGTAGAGAGATAATTTTAAAAGTAGCAGTAATAGCCATTACTTTCTAGGCTCCAGTATATGGATTCATATGACATTTTTTTCCTTTGACTCTTGTTGAATTTTGTGGCTGTTTGGGATTCTGAAAGTTTGAATTACATTGCAATTTATTTCTAAAGTATTTTTTCTGAGCTATGACCAGTGCTATAGAAATGCGTTGACCATTACCTAAAGATGTGGTGTGTTCTTGGCCACTGACCTTTTAACTGTCATAATAGCCTGATTGAATATTTGATTTCTTATAAATGTGCTCCCTGACACGACATTTATAATCTTGAACTTTTAATTTTGTCATGTGTTATGTTTAATCAGCGGTGACTGTCATAATGAGGCAATGTAATTTTCCAGTCTTTTCACAAATGTTTTCATAGTTTAAATAGAAGCTGTTATCATATCAATCTAGAAAGGAATTTTTTGTATCAAACAAAGACCAGAATAAAACCACAGCAGACTAAAAGAGATTTCCACTGATGGACAATGAATATCTTAGTAAAGGACCTGGCTTATATATTTAGTAAATTTATTTAATAATAATAAGTACTATTGTTATTAAAGTTTTTTATTTATTACATTTATTGAGTTGTTTTGTGCCAATCATTGTGCCATGGGTTCTGATACATAATGTAATAAGGTCCAGATAAGGCAGATAAGCGAAGGAATATTTACAGTACAGAATATGTATCAACAGAATAAAGTTGGGGTGCTGTGATACCTAATCTAATATTGGGGGTCCAGGGAAAACTTTGTGGAGGGAGTGATCCCAAACTATCCTATCCACCATTAAGTTCTATCTACTCCACCTTCCCCCTAAATACATCCCAAATCCAACCACCTCTCCATCTCCCCTGTCTCACTTCTAGTGAGACAGCAACATCATCTGCCTACATAGCTGGTCCCTACTTGACTACAAAGTCTAAAAGGAAAAAAAATGCTTATATTTTGTTCAAGAAGATCTCAAATTGTACCTCCCATATAGTGGATGGTCAATACATATTCTTGAGCAAAGAAATGGTCTCTTGTCTTACATTCACTACAGTTCGATAGTGAAAGTGATATTTTAAAAAATGCAACTGTTTCGCCCCCACCATTCTTCATCTCCCTCACCTTACCCTCTTTCTCTTTACTGTAGAAGTTCTGAAGAGATGGTTTTAGTTTTTCAGTTCTTGGCACATCTCCCTTTTCTCATGTATACACTGGGCAAACTCCTTTGAATCCTAAAAGTACAGTTCAAATACTCTTGCCTTCATGGAACTTTCAGTCACATAAAAATGTAGACATCAAACAACTAAAGAGATTAATAAGATCATTTCAAAAGTGATGTGAAATGATAAAAACAAAACAGAGTTAATCAAAGGAGTCATTGGTTGTGCAGTAAACTTCTCTAAGACATAACATGTGAGCTGACACCTAAATAATTTCAAGGAGCCAGGTAAGCAAAGATCTGGGAGAACATTGCAGAACACAGGAAACAGAAAATGAAAATACTTTGAAGGAAAGGAATAGCTTTGAGGATGGAACAAAGGAAGCACCAAGGATAGTGGTAAGCATAGGCCAAATCTTGGGGGGTCTTTTAATTACATTAAAGAATTTGGATTTTATTTTAAATGTGATGGAAAGCTAGAAACCATCCCATCACATGTAGAATAAAACCCAAAATCTCTGCTATGACCTCCCACCCCTGCATGACCTTCCTTTTCATCAATTTCTTTTCCTCCTACTCTATGTCCAACCATAATGGTCTTATTTCTGTTCCTTGAATATGTCAAAGCTTGTCCCTGCCTCAGGACTTTGTTCTGTTACTTTGTCTGGAGCACACTTTCTCCATATCTCCCTAGAGCTGACTTCAGTTAAGTCGCTCAGTTGTGTCTGACTCTTTTCGACCCCATGAACCACAGCACGCCAGGCTTCCCTGTCCATCACCAACTCCGAGCAGGTCCACCCAAACTCATGTTCATTGAGTTGGTGATGCCATCCAACCATCTCATCCTCTGCTGACTACTTCTCATCATTTTTTTAAAAATTATTTATTTATTTTTGGCTGCCCTGGGTCTTCATTGCTACACATGAGCTTTCTCTAGTTCAGAGACCAGCGGCCTCTTTTGTTGCAGAGCATGGGCTCTGTGGCACGCAAGCTCAGTTGTTGTAGTGCTTGGGCTTAGTTGCCCTGTGACATGTGGGATCTTCCCGTATTGGGGATCAAATCTGTGTCCCTGCATTGCAAGGCAGATTGTTAACCACTGGACCATCAGGGAAGCGCTACTTATCATTTAAGTTTCAGTTAAAAACTCATATGCTCAGGAAGATCTCTGGGTGTATGTTTCCTAGGGTTGCCATCAGTTCAGTTTAGTCATTCAGTCGTGTCCGACTCTTCATGACCACAGCACACCAGGCCTCCCTGTCCATCACCAACTCCCAGAGTCTACTCAAACTCATCTCCACTGAGTCAGTGATGCCATCCAACCATCTCATCCTCTGTCGTCCCCTTCTCCTCCTGCCTTCAATCTTGCCCAGCATCAGGGTCTTTTCAAATGAGTCAGCTCTTCACATCAGGTGGCCAAAGTATTGGAGTTTCAGCTTCAACATCAGTCCTTCCAATGAACACTCAGGACTGATCTCCTTTAGAATGGACTGGTTGGATCTCATTGCAGTCCAGGGGACTCTCAAGAGTCTTCTCCAACACCACAGTTCAAAAGCATCAATTCTTTGGCGCTCAGCTTTCTTTATACTCCAACTCTCACATCCGTACACGACTACTGGAAAAACCATAGCCTTGACAAGACAGAACTTTGTTGACAAAGTAATGTCTCTGGTTTTTAATATGCTGTCTAGGATGGTCATAGGAGAAGGCAATGGCACCCAACTCCAGTACTCTTGCCTGGAAAATCCCATGGATGGAGGATCCTGGTAGGCTGCAGTCCATGGGGTCGCTAAGAGTCGGATACAACTGAGTGGACTTCACTTTCACTTATCACTTTCATGCATTGGAGAAGGAAATGGCAACCCACTCCAGTGTTCTTGCCTGCAGAATCTCAGGGATGGGGGAGCCTGGTGGGCTGCCGTCTACGAGGTTGCACAGAGTCGGACACAACTGAAGCGACTTAGCAGCAGTAGCAGTAGGTTGGTCATAACTTTCCTTTCAAGGAGCAAGCATCTTTTAATTTCGTGGCTGCAGTCACCATCTGCCATGATTTTGGAGCCCCCCCCCCCCAAAATAAAGTCAGCCATCAGCCACTGTTTCCACTGTTTCCCCATCTATTTGCCACGAAGTGATGGGACTGGATGCCATGATCTTCGTTTTCTGAATGTTGAGCTTTAAGCCAACTTTTTCACTCTCCTCTTTCACTTTCATCAAGAGGCTCTTTAGTTCTTCACTTATTACCATAAGGGTGGTGTCATCTGCATATCTGAGGTTATTGATATTTCTCTCAGAAATCTTGATTCCAGCTTGTGCTTCCTCCAGCCCAGCGTTTCTTATGATGTACTCTGCATGTAAGTTAAATAAGCAGGATGACAACATACAGCCTTGATGTACTCCTTTTCCTGTTTGGAACCAGTCTGTTGTTCCATGTCCAATTCTAACTGTTGCTTCCTGACTTGCGTACAGGGTTGCCATAGCAAATCGCAATTGTTTTAAAACAGCAGAAAATTATTCTTGTAATTCTGAAGGCTCAAAGTCTAAAATCTAGGTGTCAGCCGGGCTGAACCCCCTCTAAAGTCTCTAGGGGAGAATCCTCCCTTTCTCTTTCCAGTTTCTAGTGGTTCCAGTTGTTCCTTGGCTCATGGCAACACCACTCCAATCTCTGCCTCTGTCTTCACATGGTCTACATAGGAACTTCCTCTGTGTCTGTCTTCTTTTCTATCTCTTACAAGGAAGCTCATTGTTGAGTTTAGAGCCCATGTTAATCCTGGATGCTCTCGTCTTGAGATCTTCACCTAAATTACATCTGCAAAGAATCTTATTCCAAATAAAGTGGCATTCTGAGGTTCAGGGTGGACAGATCTTTTGCAAGGTAGCCACCATTCAGTCCATCACACTTGCCATTCAGTTTAAGTTAACATTCTGGTCATTTTCTAGCACGTCACCTTGTCTCATTACCTAAAAGTATCTTGTTTATTAATTTTTCTTGTTTATTGTATTTTTCCCCTAGACTATAAGCTCTGTGGGGGGAGGCAACTTGTTTGTCTTGCTCACTGTTATATTTACAGAACCCAGGACATGGCACACTTTCAGTAAATATTTGTTGAATGAATGAATGAAGAAATGAAAAAATTAAGATCCCTATTTGAGTAAAATGAATGCTCTCAGTTCAGCTCAGTTCAGTTCAGTTCAGTCACTCAGTCGTATCCGACTCTTTGCGACCCCTTGAATCGCAG
>SJYT01004809.1:361139-400492 GCA_006410635.1 Cephalophus harveyi | reverse complement strand
AAGAGTTGACTCATTGGAAAAGACTCTGATGCTGGGAGGGATTGGGGGCAGGAGGAGAAGGGGACGACCGAGGATGAGATGGCTGGATGGCATCACTGACTCAATGGGTCTGAGTGAACTCCGAGAGATGGTGATGAACATGGAGGCCTGGTGTGCTGCGATTCATGGGGTTGCAAAGAGTCGGACACGACTGAGTGACTGAACTGAACTGAGGCACCAGTTAGAACTGGACATGGAACAACAGACTGGTTCCAAATAGGAAAAGGAGTATGTCAAGGCTGTATGTTGTCACCCTGCTTATTTAACTTACATGCAGAGCACATCATGAGAAATGCTGGGCTGGAAGAAGCACAAGCTGGAATCAAGATTGCTGGGAGAAATATCAATAACCTCAGATATGCAGATGACACCACCCTTATGGCAGAGAGTGAAGAGGAACTAAAAAGCCTCTTGATGAAAGTGAAAGAGGAGAGTGAAAAAGTTGACTTAAAGCTCAGCATTCAGAAAATGAAGCTCATGGCATCTGGTCCAATCACTTCATGGGAGATAGATGGGGAAAGAGTGGAAACAGTGTCAGACTTTATTTTTTTGGGCTCCAAAATCACTGCAGATGGTGACTGCAGCCATGAAATGAAAAGACGCTTACACCTTGGAAGAAAAGTTATGACCAAACTAGATAACATATTCAGAAGCAGAGACATTACTTTGCCAACAAAGGTCTGACTAGTCAAGGCTATGGTTTTTCCAGTAGTCATGTTATGGATGTGAGAGTTGGACTGTGAAGAAGGCTGAGCGCCGAAGAATTGATGCTTTTGAAGTGTGGTGTTGGAGAAGACTCTTGAGAGTCCCTTGGACTGCGAGGAGATCCAACCAGTCCATTCTAAAGGAGATCAGTCCTGGGTGTTCTTTGGAAGGACTGATGCTAAAAGCTGAAACTCCAATACTTTGGTCACCTCATGCAAAGAGTTGACTCATTGGAAAAGACTCTGATGCTGGGAGGGATTGGGGGCAGGAGGAGAAGGGGATGACAGAGGATGGGATGGTTGGATGGCATCACCGACTAGATGGACATGAGTTTGAGTGAGCTCCAGGAGTTGGTGACGGACAGGGAGGCCTGGTGTGCTGCAGTTCATGGGGTTGCAAAGAGTCGGACATGACTGAGTGACTGAACTGAACTGAACTGAGGCACCACTTTAAGTGATTTGAAAATGTTAACTCATTTACATATTTTATAAGAAAATGTTGGTGCTAAACTTTTATTAGGTTTCTCTAAAAGGCCCTTGGAAAGTACAGAGAATATGATTATACTAGGCAATCAATAGAATCCTCTCAATAATGGTGCTAACTAGCCAAGACTATGTATAGAAATCTTTTTTTTTTATAGGTTGCAGGTGTACAATATAGCATTTCACAATTTTTAAAGGTTATACTCCATTTATTTCTCATAACAGCCCTATGATATAGGTGAAGCTATTATCCTCAGTTTACATATGAGAAAACTGAGGAACACTGAGTTCAGTGACTTGTTCAAAGATGCACAGGTAGAAAGTCACTGTCATATTCTGTTACCTTAAATGACAGAGTAGAGAAGGATTATTTTTTGGCATAGAAAGTTCTCTGTAGGGCAGAAATGAATACCACCAAAGGAGAAGAAACTAAGAAGTCTAAACTCATGGGCATCATTATTCCATCTTAAAACATGAATTATGTGGTTTAGAGTCTGTTGCCCTCACATAAACCCTTTTGCTCAGACGCTCAGTCTTGACTGACACTGACTCTTTTTGACCCGATGGACTGTAGCCCACCAGGCTTCTCTGTCCATGAGATTCTTCTGGTGGGGATACTTGAATGGGGTGCCATTTCCTCTTCCTGGGGATCTTCCCGACCCAGCGATGGAGCCAGCATCTCCTGCATTAGCAGGCAGATTCTTTACCACTAGGTCTACCTGGGAAGTCCTATAAACCCTTTTAGTTTTTTTTTTTTTAATTGAAGTATAGTTGATTTACAATGCTGTATTAGTTTTAGGTATACAGCATCAGTTCAGTTCAGTTCAGTTCAGTTGCTCAGTCGTGTCTGACTCTTTGCGACTCTTTGCTGCGACCGCAGCATGCCAGGTATTCCTGTTCATCACCATCTCCCGGGGTTCACTCAGACTCACATCCATCTAGTCCATGATGCCATCCAGCCATCTCATCCTCGGTCGTCCCCTTCTCCTCCTGTCCCCAATCCCTCCCAGCATCAGAGTCTTTTTCAATGAGTCAACTCTTCGCATGAGGTGGCCAAAGTACTGGAGTTTCAGCTTGAGCATCATTCCTTCCAAAGAAATCCCAGAGCTGATCTCCTTCAGAGTGGACTGGTTGGATCTCCTTGCAGTCCAAGGGACTCTCAAGAGTCTTCCCCAACACCACAGTTCAAAAGCATCAATTCTTCGGTGCTCAGCCTTCTTCACAGTCCGACTCTCACATCCATAGCATAGTGATTCATTTATACATATATATTTATTTATATTATATATGAAGTGAAGTGAAGTCGCTCAGTCATGTCCAACTCTTTGTGACCCCATGGACAGTAGCCTACCATCCATGGGATTTTCCAGGCAAGAATACTGGAGGGGGCTGCCATTTCCTTCTCTAGGGGATCTTCCCAACCCAGGAATTGAACCCAGGTCTCCTGCATTGCAGACAGACGCTTTACCATCTGAGCCACCAGGGAAGCCCTGTATTATATATAAAAACATATCCTGGGGCTTCCCAGGTAGCACTAATGGTAAAGGATCCACCTGCAATGCAGGAGATGCTGCAGGAGCCCTGGATTAGAAAGATCCCCTGGAGAAGGAAATGGCAACCTGCTCCAGTATTTTTGCCTGAAAGATTGCATGGACAGAGGAGCCTGGAAGGCTACAGTTCACAGGGCTGCAAAGAGTTGGACACAACTGAGTGACTGAGCACACAAGAATATATACATTCTTATATATGTATGTATATTCTTTTTCAGATTCATTCCTATTATAGGTTATTATGAGATATTGAACAGAATTCCCTGTGGAGTAGGTCCTTGTTTGTTATCTATTTTAGACACAGCAGTGTGTGTATATGTTAATCCCAAACTACTAATTTATCCCTCCCCTCCTTTCCCCTTTGGTAACCATAAATCCATTTTTCTATGACTGTGACTCCTGTTTTATAAATAAGTTCATTTGCACACTTTTTTGAGATTCCACATATAAGCAATATCATATGCTATTTCTCTTTCTGTGTCTGACGTACTTCACTCAGTAGGACGATCTCTGGGTCCATCTATGTTGCTGCAAATGACACTATTTTGTTCTTTTTTTTATGGCTAGTATTCCATTGCCGGAGAAGGCAATGGCACCCCACTCCAGTACTCTTGCCTGGAAAATCCCATGGACGGAGGAGCCTGGTGGGCTGCAGTCCATGGGGTCGCTGAGTCGGACACGACTGAGCGACTTCACTTTCACTTCTCACTTTCATGCATTGGAGAAGGAAATGACAACCCACTCCAGTGTTCTTGCCTGGAGAATCCCAGGGACGGGGGAGCCTGGTGGGCTACCGTCTATGGGGTCGCACAGAGTCGGACACGACTGAAGTGACTTAGCAGCAGCAGTATTCCATTGCATATATGTATCACATATTAGTTATCCATTCCCCTGTTGATGGATATTTAGGTTGCTTCCACATCCAGCTGTTATAATAGTGCTACAAGGAACATTCGGGCGTGTGTATGTTTTTGACTTTAGTTATCTTTTTATCTCTATTTTAATTGTCCTATCAGTGCCCATGTACTTATTTCCTTGAGTTGTATATGTGCTTTTATTGTAAGCAATCTAGAACCTCTTTAGATGTAGCTAGGGTATAAATTCGGAGAAGGCAATGGCACCCCACTCCAGTACTCTTGCCTAGAAAATCCCATGGATGGAGGAGCCTGGTAGGCTGCAGTCCATGGGGTCTCTAGGAGTCGGACATGACCGAGAGACTTCACTTTCACTTTTCACTGTCATGCATTGGAGAAGGAAATGGCAACCCACTCCAGTGTTCTTGCCTGGAGAATCCCAGTCATCTATGGGGTCGCACAGAGTCGGACACGACTGAAGTGACTTAGCAGCATTAGTAGCAGGGTATAAATTAGACTTAAAAAATCTGAAATATACTCAAAACATCTCAACTGAAATAATCTTAAGACAAAAGAAATCAATTTGTAACCTTAAAACAAAGGAAAGTAATTTGTACAGTAGTTCATGGGAGTTCTATGATAACCATCAAAAACTGGAAACAATTAATTAGTAAGAGGTAAATGGTTGAACAAAAGCATGTATGTCAATGATATGGAATGCCTTAGGACTATTAAAAATGACAAACATGGTGACTATATTGATATATGGGCATTTGTATCTGAAGTAATATTAAATGAAAAAGACAAGATAAAAATACAGGTAGATACTTATAAATATGTGATAATATCTGAATACATAGGACATTATTGGGGATATAATATGGATTGATATCTGTAGCTAAATGTAGTATTTAAAAAATAATTATTTATTTATATTTATTTATTTGGCTGATCCAGGTCTTAGATGCAGCATGTAGGATCTTTTAGTTTCTGTATGCAGGATCTTTTTTTTTTTTCCTTTCGTTTCAGCATGCACAAACTTTAATTGTGGCATATGGGATCTAGTTCCCTGACCAGGGATCGAACATGGGCCCCCTGAATTCAGAGTGTGGAGTCTTAGCTACTGGACCACCAGTTGTTGTTCAGTTGCTCATTCATGTCTGATTCTTTTCGACCCCATGGACTACAATATGTCAGGCTTCTCTGTCCTTTAACATCTCCCGGAGTTTGCTCAAAGAGTCCATTGAATTGGTGATACCATCCAACCATCTCATCCTCTGTCATCCCCTTCTCCTCCTGCCTTCAATCTTTCCCAGCATCAGGGTGTTTTCCAATGAGTCAGATCTTTGCATCAGGCGGCCAAAGTATTGGAGCCTCAGCTTCAGCATCAGTCCTTCCAAAGAATATTGAGTGAATTTCCTTTAGGATTGACTAATTTGATCTCCTTGCAGTCCAAGGGATGCTCTAGAGTCTTCTCCAACACCACAGTTCAAAAGCATCAATTCTTCAACGTTCAGCCTTCTTTATTGTCCAACTCTCGCTTCCATACATGACTAATGGAAAAACCGTAGCTTTGACTATACAGACCTTGGTCAGCAAAGTAATGTCTCTGGTTTTTAATATGCTCTCTAGGTTTGTCACGGAGAAGGCAATGGCACCCCACTCCAGTACTCTTGCCTGGAAAATCCCATGGACGGAGGAGCCTGGAGGGCTGCAGTCCATGGGGTCGCTGAGGGTCGGACACGACTGAGCGACTTCACTTCCACTTTTCACTTTCATGCATTGGAGAAGGAAATGGCAACCCACTCCAGTGTTCTTGCCTGGAGAATCCCAGGGACGGGGGAGCCTGGTGGGCTGCCATCTATGGGGTCGCACAGAGTCAGACATGACTGAAGTGACTTAGCAGCAGTAGCTAGGTTTGTCATAGCTTTTCTGCCAAGAAGAAAGTGTCTTTTACCATCTGAAGTGATTTTGGAGCCCAAGAAGATAAAGTTTGTCGCTGTTTCCATTGTTTTCCCATCTATTTGCCATGAAGTGATGGGATCAGATGACATGATCTTCATTTTTTGAATGTTGACTTTTAAGCCAGCTTTTCACTCTCCTCTTTCATTCTCATTAAGAGGCTCTTTAGTTCCTCTGCACTTTCTGCCATAAGAGTGGTGTCATCTGCATATCTGAGGTTATTTATATTTCTCCTGGAAATCTTGATTCCAGCTTGTGCTTCATCCAGCCTGGCATTTCACATGATGTGCTCTGCATAGAAGTTAAAAAAGCAGGATGATAATATACAGGATGGCCACCAGGGAAGTCCCTAAATGTAATATTATTAGGGTTTTGAGGCAGAGTATTTAAAATCATAATTAAAGATAATAAATCAAAGAAAACACTTTTTTTTGAGGTTTAAGGAAGTTGCCTCCCTGATTGTCCCTTTTGTACTTTGGGCTTAGGAAGGGGTCTCAAGGATATCTCTGAATGGGCTACAAGTGGATCTGCCCTCTGACCTTTTCCTATGAAGGCTTGCAGTTCTGCTCTGTTTTCCAGAAGTACCTGTTGGCTTCCATCCGTAAAGAATCCAATTCTGCATCTTATTATCAGAAACTGGGAATCAGGAGACCAATTTAGTGAGAAGTCTGGCAGGAGTGCTAGGGAAAGAGCAAAGGCAGCGGAAGTGGCTCCAAAGGGAGCTGCACTTGGAAATGAAGTCTAGAGAGGCCTGGCCAACCCCAGCCAGTCTGGCAGAAGGAAGGCAATTATGACTAGGGAATGTCGTATTCTTTCTATTATAGAAGTGTGGGGCAAATATAGCAAAACTACAGCTGTAGATCAGGTAAAAGCAGGGGACTCTTAGGCTAAGTTAAGGGGGCTTCCCTGGTGGCTCAAATGGTAAAGAATCTGCCTGCAATGAGAGAGACCTGAGTTTGATCCCTGGATTGGGAAGATACCCTGGAGAAGGGAAAGGCTACCCACTCCAGTATTCTTGCCTGGAGAACCCCATGGACAGAGGAGCCTGGTGTGCTGCAGTCCAGGGGATCGCCAACAGCTGGATATTACTGAGCTACTGAGCATACAGCACAGTACCTGATTATACTGTGAAAGGATCTGGCACTTTGACCTAGTGCTGGGGAAAAGACAAGATGGGATGGAGCAGTATACAGGTGGTTGAATGCTTATTCCAAAAATCTGGAATGGGGCTGAGATGGGGCAGACACTGACAATCCTGGATGTAAGGTGCTCAATGAGATGTTCAGTAGGTACTTTGAGAGATGTCTATTTCCCTTTGTGAGGAAGTGATGCAGGCTGATCCCACAGTATCAGGGCCAGTAACTCCAAAGTGTGGTGTATGCTCAAAGCCAAGCGAAGAACTGTGGTTGGGGCTGGAGGGAACAAAGGGAGAGGGAATGCTATTGACCCAAAAAGGTAAGTTCAGAACAGATTGTTACCTGAAGGACCCTGAGGAAGGTGAATCTGCAGGCCAAGCTAAAGGACCAGGAACACTAGTATGATGGACAGAGTAGCCCAGCAAGAGGTGATGTGAATTAGCCGGGATTCCTCCCACAGGTGTGGGGCAGATGGCAGTGACACATACCAGGAGCAAGGGTCTTCCATTTCTGACTCAAGCTTGTGCGGAGGAGCTAGATACACTTGGCCAGGAAGGTTGGGAAATGGAACTGGGCTCTTCATTCAATGACTTGGAGATGGTTGGGAGTGGTTATTGAATCTGGGTTGCTAATATGTTTCTATTTCTTCCCTCATCTTCAAATATTGTTCATTCACTGGACTTGGATCTGTGTGGGTCTATAAGAAAATGTCCATTGGTTGCCTTACTTCCTGCAACAATTCGCATATGTCACATGTAGCTAGGCTAGCCTCAGCTCTGGCTGCTGTTGAGGCTCTGCTGGTCCTTCCAGGGAAGCTTAGATCTGGATTTGTTGAATATCTCTAGAAGGCCTAGCAGGTGGTGCTAAAATACGTGTTCAAGTGTCTGCTAATTCTATCGACTGAAAGCTGTACGGTCCTCCTGGCAGAATGACATTTCACAGCTTTCAGCTGCCATAAATCATTGACTTCAAGAGCCTCAGGGTGTAGTACCTAATCCATCAGGCCAGCCAGGCACTTGAGGCACTTTAAGACTTTGAATAGAAATAGACCCAAAGACATGCTGTCCCCAAAAGCCATTCTATTCCAGAATGATTAAATGTCTCTGTCCCAAGAGGTTTTTTATGATAGTTTAGTAGATTGGCACAAATATACCAAACAGTCATTTTTACTTATTTATTCTGGCCTCTGTGTTCAGGCAGTAAAATCTTGATGGAGATGAATTTGTGTCATTGCAACTTTCTGGGTGTATCTTTCAGATGCAAACTCTTTGTCTTAGCTGAACTGCATTTTGGGCTTTAAATCCCATTCCCGCAGAGGAGAGATTTGGAGCTCTGAGGTCAAAAGCCCACATTTGGAAATAACTGTACTTTGTATTTTCGTCTAGTTTGTTAGCAAGGAGATGCAGAGCAAGCAAGGCGAATTGAGCCAGTTGGCACCTTTAACTCATCTGGCTCTTGGTTCCATTCCTAGCTAAACTCCTCAGGGACGTTTTGTGCTCAAAAACAACTTTCTTTTCCTTCTGGTACAGTGGAATACTGCTGCCAGTCTCTGAAATGAAAATTATTTTGCAAGTTATCTCTTAAGGTTAAAGTTCAATTAAGTATACTGGCTAATTAGATTTGCAGAGTCAGCTTACCAACTAATATGGTGTAGCAAAAGATGGCTAATTAATCATTGAGGAATTAATATTCCTATCTCTATGGATTACATTCTGAGTTGTCTGCATCTAAGTGGTGCCATATGACTAATAATTGCTGATGAAGTGTGAGCAGAAGTGATTTGTGTCACTTTTAGAAGCAGGTGTTCATTCTATATCATTTATTCATACAGACAACCATAGTGACCTTGGAATTAAGTGTGATGAAGACAGAAGAGTCATAAGAGGTAAGGAGCCTGGGTACCTAGGTTTTCATCTGAAAAGTCATCTGCTGACCAGGAGCATGCATATTGGACTGTTATAGTATTAACAGTATTAACAGTATTTGCGACCTCATGGACTGTAGCCTCCCAGGCTCCTCTGTCTTTGGAATTCTCCAGGCAAGAATACTGGAGTGGGTAGCCATTCCCTTCTGCAGGGGATCTTCCCGACCCAGGGATTGAACCCGGGTCTTCCACATTTCAGGCAGATTCTTTACTGCCTGAGGCACCAGGGAAGCCCTGAAAAGTTCTCTGCTGACCAGGAGCATCCATATTGTACTGTTAGGTGAACAAGAAGTACATTTCTATGGTGTTAAGCCACTAGGTTTACACTGTATTTGTTACAACAGCTAGCATTATCCTAACTAGCATACATGGAATTTTGAGATTCTTGGGTAACGTGTGCTTTATAGGACTATAATTAGATAAACTATACCCTAGGCTAAGATGAACTTTTTAACTGAATAGCAGCAAGGTGTTTACAATTCTTTCCTGAGTATTTTAGTGCTACCTCTTCACCCTCGTTCATTTGTTCATTCCACAAAAAAGTTTTGAGGGCTTTCAATGTGCCGGGTACCATGCTAGGTTGGCACTGGGGATACAGTAGTTATCAAAACAGCCATGATTCCTACTATCATGAACCTTAAAGTCTGTAGAGGAGAGATGAGGAATTCTTGAACTAAAGCAATGGAAGGACGACTGGAGAAGAGGGGATGAATTAGGACAGTGATTTTCGAATCTTGATCCTTGGACCATAAGCCTTCTAATCACCTAAGGAACTTATAAAAACATAGATTTCAGATCCTGTCTCTCCAAAGTCTCCGTCAGTAGGACTGGAGTGAACTGGAGTGGAATCTAAGCATGACCGTTATAAGATCTCCTCCCAAGTGATTCTGGTGCATAATTAATTTTGAGAACAATTATGAGAGAGAGAGAGAGGAGATTCAGAAGGCAGAGTTTTTTAAAGTTTATTTTTATTTGTATTTAATTTTTACATTTTATACAATTTTAAAGGTCACTTTCCATTTACAAAATATTAGCTATTTCCCCATGCTGTACAATATATCCTTGAACCTATCTTATACCCTATAGTTTGTAACCCTCATATATATACTCAGGGGTGGAATTGCTGGGTCATACGGTAGTTCTGCTTTTAGTTATTTTTTGATAAACCTCCATCTTATTTTCCACACTGACTGCACCAGTTTACGTTGCAACCAACAGTGCACAAGTGTTCCCTTTTCTCTACACCCTTGCTGACACTTGTGTTCTTTTCGATGATAGTCATTCTGACAGGTGTGAGGTGATATCTTGCTGTGGTTTTGATTTGCATTTCCCAGATGATTTGCGATGATGAACACCTTTTCGTGTGCCTGTTGGTCATTAGAAGGCAGGCTTGACAGGACTTTAATGACTGCTTGGGAATGATAAGTAAAGGAGAGGGAACATTCGAAGATGACTCCTAGGTTTCTGACAATTCATTGGGTTGGGGGGGTGGTATGTGCTTGAGACAGGCAGCAGAGGGAGAGGGGCAGGTTTCTTTTGTGGTGGAGATAATAAGTACAACTTTGGACTAAATGTTTCTCAAATGTACCTTCAATTCAAACTTCTCTTTTCTGAGTTCCACCCCTGTATAGCCACCTATCTACTTGGAGTCCCACAGTCACCTCAAAGTCAACAACAAATTGTACATCTTCCTCAGCCAGTTTCTTTTCCAGTGTCCTCTGTATCAGTGAAAGACCTCATGATCTATCTAGTTGCTCCAACCAGAAACCTAATGGTTCAGGTGGGAGTTATTTTTTATTGAATTATAGTTGATATACAACATTATATTAGTTACAGGTGTGAAAGTGAAAGTGAAGTCGCTCAGTCGTGTCCGACTCTTTGCGACCCCATGGACTGTAGCCCACCATGCTCCTCTGTCCATGGGATCTTCCAGGCAAGAGTACTGGAGTGGGTTGCCATTTCCTTCTCCAGAGGATCTTCCCTACCCAGGGATCGAACCCAGGTCTCCTGCATTGTAAGCAAGATGAGCCACCAGGGAAGTCCTGGTGTACAATATAGCAAATCACAATTTATAAAGTTATTATAAAATATTGGCTATATTCCCTGTGTTGTACAATATATCCTTCTATTTTATTTTATACCTAATAGTTTGTACCTCTTATTCCCATATCCCTATATTTCCTCTCCTTCCTTCCCTCTCCTCAGTGGTAACCACTAATTTCTTCTCTATATCTCTGAGTCTGCTTCTTTTTTTTTTTTTTGGTTATATTCACTAGTTTGTTGTGTTTTTTACATTCCACATATAAGTGATATCATATAGTATTTGTCTTTGTCTGACTTATTTCATTTAGCATAATGCCTGCCAGTTTCATTCATGTTGCTGTAAATGGCAAAGTTTCATTCTTTTTTATGACTGAGTAATATTCCATTGTATATATGTACCACATCTTCTTTATCCATTCATTTGTTGGTGGACACTTAGGTTGCATCCATATTTTGGCAATTGTAAATAATGCTGGTATGAACATTAGCATGCATGTGCCTTTTAAAATTAGTGTTTTTGATTTTTTGGATATATGTGCAGGAATGGAATTTCTGGGTCATATGGTAGCTATTTTTAGTTTTTTGAGAAACCTCCATATATCAAGTATTTTCCATACTGGCTGCATCAATTAATATTTTAATGGAGTTGTTAAATTTTTTTTTTTATGTGGCCCATTTTAAAAGTCTTCATTGAATTCGTTACAATAATGCTTCTGTTTTATGTTTTGGTTTTTTGTCCTCGAGGCATGTGGGATCTTAGCTTTCAGACCAGGGATTGAACCCACAACCCTTGCACTGGAAGGTGAAGTCTTAACTTCTGGACCGCCAGGGAAGTTCCCCCTAATGGAGTTATTTTTGATCTCTCTCCCCTCCCACCTTCATTAAACTCCTCACCAGTTTCTGTCAAATTTTATCTGCTAGATGATGTCTCACATATTTCCCTTCCTTTCCATCCTCCCTAATGTCACTCTAAACCAAAACACCAGCATCCTTCACCTGGAGGACTGGATGAACTTGCTAACGAACTCCTATACCTCTACTCTTGCCTTCTTTCCATCCATTTTTCCTTAGAGCAGCCAAGGTGAACCAAACTATGCCTTCACCATACCTCACCCATTTCAGATTAAGACCCTGCAATAGCTCCCATTGCCTTTAGGATAAAGACAGTCATTCCCGTTGTCTGCAAGGGCCTGAATGGTCTGCTCTGGCCCTGCCTACACCTTTAGCCATGTTTCATACCACTTCTCCCTCACTCAGAATTGGTACAAAATTTTCTGAGGCTGGAGATTTGTCAATTAGATTTTTTAATTAAGAAGTCTGCAAAATGCACTATAAAATTTATTTTCAGTCAACACAGAGATGTATCATCTTGAGATGATTGAGATAACAGGTTGATGATACTGACTGATGCTGGGTTGACTGTTTTATTAAATTATTTGTCACAAGAATAATGATTTCTAGAAGTCAGGTAACAACACTCTTTACTACTTGACATTCATCTGGGGCTCTTATCTTTTTCACTGAACCATACGCAGTTAGTTTTGTTCTCATCACGTACTAGTGAGGTGGGTAATGTAGATGTTTGTATTCCTTGCCTATAGATAAAGTAACTGAAACCCAAGATGAATGTCACATATAAAGTTAGGGTCTCTTCTCAGTCCAAAAGCACTGTGACATAATAATGATAAATAACGTTAGTAACAGATACTTAGAAGTCCTTACTATGTGCTAGACACTGTTCTCAGCTAAAGCCTTTTCTTTATTTAAATTTATTTTTAAAGACATTTATTTATTTATTTTGACTGCGCTTGGTCCTGGTTGCAGCATGTGGGCCTTTAGTTGTGGCATGCGAACTCTTAATTGTGGCATGTGTGACCTAGTTCCCTGACCAGGGATCAAACCTGGGCACCCCAGCATTGGGAGTGTGAAGTCTTCGCCAGTGGATCACCAGGGATACCCCTCAGCTAAAGCCTTTGCATGCATTATCTAATCCTCTCAACAATTTTGTGAGGCTGGGAATATTACTGTGTTCAGTTGAGAGGCGAGGGAACTGAAGCTCAGAGGTGTTACTCGGGTAGTCAGTGCTGCTTTTATATGTTATCTTGAATCTAGCTGGTTTTCAAGTCACTCCCTGTCATTTACTGCTTTTGTTCTGCTAGAGCCTTAGTTATATAAAGCATGGAGGGGACACCACAGGCAAATGTATGTTCTTCACTAGTTGTTGGGGTTTTGTTCCCCCAATTCCTATACTGTATGACTCTAGGAGAGATGGACTTAACTATTCACAAGCCTTGATGTCTCTTCTCTCACTTCAGCATGAAGTCCCCATTGGAGACAGGCTACACGTGGCCTCTCTTTTTCCTCCAACGTCCTCTGGTCTCATCCATTTAACTTTCTGGTTTCTACCATTCCAAGATGGGGGGAGGGAAGAAAGAGAACGAGAGAGAGGTTTTCCTGAAGATTAAGAGCAGAGCAAATGTTAGCTGCTTATGCCTTTCTTCCTGTCTCTGAGACCTTACCCTCTTCCTCTTGGCCTTCCAAAGGCCTCCCAGCAGGAGAGCTGTCTAGGTCCAGTCTTCCTATACCAATCATGCATGCATGTATGCTAAGTTGCTTCAGTCTTGTCCAGCTCTCTGCAACCCTATGGACTGTAGCCCACCAGGTTCCTCTGTCCATTGGATTTTCCAGGCAAGAATACTGGAGTGGGTTGCCATTTCCTCCTCCAGGGGATCTTCCTGACTCAGGGATCGAACCGGCATCTCCTGCGGCTCCTGCATTGCAAGTGGATTCTTTACAGCTGAGCCACCCAGGAAGCCCCATACCAATCCTATGAGACTTAAAAGATGAATAATCCCCTTCACTCTTCTCACCAGAGATCTTTGCATTTGACAATCCTGCTAAAGTACATTTTTATGTTACTGAGAACACCTTTATCCTACAAGGGATTCTTCTTCTTGGTGGGGGAAAATATAAACTCAAGTGCCCTTAGAAGTTAAAGTGTTTGATCTACAGTCAGCACTGGCTAGGCCAGACAGCATATAGCAACACATCAGTTACTGAGCTGGGAACCAGAGGAAGAAGCCCTAAACCTTGGGTGGGTCTGACATCAGCAAAGCAGGACTTCCTTTATAGATGGTTGGGATATTACATTGCAAGGAAAGGGAATTGAGACTGAGACAGAAACTGATTTTTCAGTGTAATTTGGTGCTAATGCCCAGGATATGGATAAGGGAAGCTCTAATTTTTTCTTGCTCATAGTAAGGGTATGTCCTTCAAATAGGAGTGGGGCTGAACCTGCAGATAAAAAGTAGAGAGGGACCACAAAACAGGGAGTAGGGCTTCGAACCAAAGCATGCTGTTTTTTGTTTTTTTTTTTTTTGGTACCATCTCCATCTCTTTTAACTGGGTTTTCCAGCTGATGCAATGGTAAAGAATCTACCTGCCAATGCAGGAGACCTGGGTTCAATTCCTGGGTTGGGAAAATCCCCTGGAGAAGGAAATAACAACCAACTCCAGTATTCTTGCCTGCAGAATCCCGTGGACAGAGGAGCCTGGCAGGCTACAGTCCATGGAGTCACAAAGAGTCGGACATAACTGAGCGCACACACACACCCACACACCCTACCTTTTCTAACTAGCTGCTGCTGCTGCTGAGTCGCTTCAGTCGTGTTTGACTCTTAGCGACCCCATGGACTGCAGCCCACTAGGCTCCTCAGTCCATTGGATTTTCCAGGCAAGAGCCCTGGAGTGGGGCGCCAGTGCCTTCTTCGCTTCTAACTAGCATTTGTCAGTTATCTCACATGTTCATGGATGGGTCAAAGCTTTGCCTTGCACCTTGAATCTCCTATGACAGTGGTTCTCAAAGGGTAGTTCCAGGACCTTCAGTATCAGCAGCACTTGGGAACTGGATGGAAATGCAAATTCTCCAGGTGCAACCTAAGACCTAGTCAATCAGAAACTCTGGGATGGAGATCCAGCAACCTGTGCTGTGACACACCTTCCAGAGGACTCTGGGGCCCACTCAAGTTTGAGAACCACTGCTCTGAGGTGCTCTGCTGGCCCAGGCTATGCCTTGACACTACCATCAGTTCGTTTGTTCCAGAATCCTCATGTACTGCAAGCTCTGATTTTTGGTGACTGCATAACTTTTGTTTCTTCTGGTTCCATGTCTGATGACCCTGGTTTTGTGGCTGTCCAGAATGGTCAATAACACTCAGACTCCCTTGCCTGATGCCAGTAAAACCAGTTAGTGTACAAACATGAGCTCAAATCATCTGTGTCTGCACACACTCAAATCACAAGTACAACATAGTGCTTAAGAGCCCAACGTTTGGAAGCAGGCATATCTGGGTTAATATTCACACTCTACAGTAGCTCTGTATCTTGGTCTCTGTAAACCTCTATTTCCGCATCTAAAAATGGAGATAACAACATAATCTCACAGCGTTGTTAAAAGGACTAAAACAGATAATGCACATAAAGTGCTCAGTACCTGCCATTTAAGGAGTGCTCCCTAATGGCAAGACTCGTTATTATTGGCCTGCTTTCCCCCTATTTTCTGTTGTCATGACATTGCATAGGCATATGGTAACTGAATATTTGGTTTTTCTCATTTGTTTTACCACTGAAAATGTTTTGTCTTCTCCTTCAGAGAAGACAGGTGGCAATACACCACTGAGGATCAGTGTGAAGGTTCGGAGGCACTCTATCGGAGTGATTGAAACTGTGGGCTCTAGAACCAGATTTGCTTGGATTTGAATCCTGATTCTATCATTTATTAGCTATGTGATCCTGTACAACTTATTTACTACTCTGAACCTTAGTTTTCCAGTTTTAAAATGGAGATAATACCTGTTTTTTATGTAACAGGGATTAAATGAATGGATATATGTACTCATATATGTATATATACACACGCAAACACATATATAGCGTTTCACACAGAACCTGACATTTCATGTTGACAACGTTAAAAAGCATTGAATGGACAGAATGAATAGAAGAAGAGAATTTTGTGGGAGTCGGGGGCATTTGTATAAACACAGCCTGAAACTCAGCCCCAGTATCAAAGGACCATCCTGAGTGAGCACCTGAATGAGTCACACTTGTTTTTTTGGCAGTGTGTACATCCAGCTTACTTACCAAAGTACACCTTACTGTGGTCCAGGTGAACTTTGCTTTGATAAAATGTATGAACAAACTAGTAAAGAAATAATGAACCTCTACCATAAGACTCTCAGCTTAATGCTAGGGCCTGTGGAAATACAGATGAAGAAGAAGAAATGTTCTCTGTTCTTGGGGAATCTACAGTGTTGGCTGGACAGATGAGATTAACAGCATTGAAACATTATGAGAGAGTTCAGTTCGGTTCAGTTGCTCAGTCATGTCCGACTCTTTGCGACCCCATGAACTGCAGCACGCCAGGCCTCCCTGTCCATCACCAACTCCCGGAGTTCACCCAAACACATGTCCGTTGAGTCGGTGATGCCATTCAACCATCTCGTCCTCTGTCGTCCCCTTCTCCTCCTGCCCCCAATCTTTCCCATCACCAGGGTCTTCTCAAATGAGTCAGCTTTTCACATCAGGTAGCTGAAGTACTGGAGTTTCAGCTTCAACATCAGTCCTTCCAATGAACACCCAGGGCTGATCTCCTTTAGGATGGACTGGTTGGATCTCCTTGTAGTCCAAGGGACTCTCAAGAGTCTTCTCCAACACCACAGTTCAAAAGCATCAATTCTTCAGCACTCAGCTTTCTTCACAGTCCAACTCTCACATCCATACATGACCACTGGAAAAACCATAGCCTTGACTAGATCAGCGTTTCTCATGATGTACTCTGCATATAAGTTAAATAAGCAGGGTGACAATATACAGCCTTGACGTACTCCTTTTCCTATTTGGAACCAGTCTGTTGTTCCATGTCCAGTTCTAACTGTTGCTTCCTGACCTGTATATAGGTTTCTCAAGAGGCAGGTCAGGTGGTCTGGTATTCCCATCTCTTTCAGAATTTTCCACAGTTTATTGTGATCCACACAGTCAAAAGCTTTGGCATAGTCAATAAAGCGGAACTAGATGTTTTTCTGGAACTCTCTTGCTTTTTCGATGATCCATCAGATGTTGGCAATTTGTACAAGAGAGTATTAAGTGCTAAATCGTGTAGCAGTGTTGGTAAGTGCTGCAAGAATCCAGAGAAGGGGGAGGGGAAGGAGGCCAGAGAGAGGAAAGGCTTCTTGGAGTTACTCTTTAGAGCTGGGCTTTTCAGGGTGGGGAAGATCTGGCTGGGAGGAGGGGCAGGGTAAATGAGAGGTGCTTATCACAATACCCAAGGACTAATTAAGGATTCTTTTAAGTACTTGACACTCAAAGAATTTCAGGACTCAATTTACAAAAAGTTCTGCTTACACGTGGAAACATTTTGGATCATACTGGACTGGTACAGAAAGATCTGGGGTCTTGCTTCATCCTCACACTAAGTATTTGTGTCCACGTGTTCAAATTTCCTTCTACTTTTCAGGCTTCTGTTTCCTCACTATGAAGTGAGAACTTCTAATAACTTCTAAGATTAATAACTTCTCATATCCATTCCTACTCTGAAGACAGCCAGGTGCATTGCTAATGTCTCTGGGCCTGGCATATATACTTATCAATTTACTTAACAACCCTTGTGATGGAATACTCTTATATCACCTGTTTTACAGAGGAGGGAACAAATGTTCAGGAAGGTTATGTAAAATATTCAAGGTTTGTCATGCAAGAGGATCATGGACCTGTATCACTAGTACCATGTGATATAGTTAGTTTCTGTATGGAGGAGATTTACAAAGAAGTAGCAGAACGCATGTGGTCTCCTGAACTCTCATCATGTCACAGCACAGACCGGCCATAGATGTTCTACATGCATGCGTGGTCTGTGTGGCCAAGGTTCTGGCATGGTTGGGCTCTGTCTGGGCCAGCACACTGGACTTGGGACAGAGAGCAATCCAAGTGTGAGAGTGAGCCCTATCCCTAATTCAAATTACATTCATAGGTTAATCTAAGAGGAGCTGGACTTCCCTGGTGGCTCAGATGGTAAAGAATCCACGTGCAGTGTAGGAGACCCAGATTTGATCATGGGTGGGGAAGATCCCCTGGAGGAGGAAATGGCAACCCACTCCAGTATTCTTGCCTGGAGAATCCCATGGATAGAGGAGCCTATTGGGCTACAAGAGTCAGACATGACTTGGTGACTAAACCACCACCAAGAGAAGCTAGGGGCCACCTAGTTTTTTAAGTGACAAGAAATATGTCAAAGGCTCTCTCAGCCCTGGAGCCACACCAGGGAACAGGCATCTAGGGCATCAGGATCTACATACTGAAGTTGATAGGAACAGACTCGAGTTCCCAGAATGGTGACATTAGCCAAAAGCCTAATCTTTTTGCAGTCAAGTTCAGTGCAGCTGAGCCGACTCTTGGTCATATTATCAAAAGGTGGAGGAAATGAGTCACCAGTGTCATCTGGATATGTCTCCTATCTGGGACAGCGAGCAGAGCTGGAATCAAACACAGGCCAGAGCCTGTGCCAGAGCCCTCACTCTTAACCAGTGAACCATGCACTGTCAATTCTTATGCGAGGTGCTCACTCCCTTCAGTCGTGTCTGACTCTTCGCGACCTTATGGACCGTAACCCGCCAAGCTCCTCAATCCAAGGGATTCTCCAGGAAGGAATACAGGAGTGGATTGCCATACCCTCCTCCAGGGGATCGTCCCTATCTAGAGGTCGAACCCGGGTCTCCTGCATTTCCTGCATGGCCGGCGGATTCTTTTCCTGCTGAGCCACCGGAAAAGCCCTGTCAATGCCTATACTTCTGCTAAATATAGTGGTGGTTTTATAATGTAGGGAAAGCAAGATAAGTTTCCAGCCAGTACAGTCTGAATTTGAATCCTGGCTCCTCCACTTACCACATGTGAGGTAAGTTATTTAATCTCTCTAAGCCTGTTTCCCTAATTGCACAGTGATAAAAATAATCCCTGTGTGGGTACAAGGGAAGTCACTTCAGTTGTGTCCCACTCTTTGTGACCACATAGACTACAGCCCACCAGGCTCTTTTGCCCATGGGATTCTCCAGGCAAGAATAATGGGGGTGGGTAGCCATTCCCTTCCCCAGGGGATCTCCCAGCCCAGGGATCAAACCCTCATCTCCTGCTGCTCCTGCATTGCAGGCGGATTCTTTACTGCTGAGCCATCAGTCAAGCCCCGCAAATAATCCCTACCTCCCAGGTTTATTCTTGAGGATTAAGTGAGATAATAAATGGAAAGTTCCTAGAACCCTGCCTGAGGGTATAGGAGGTGTTTAGAAAATGTGGCTCCTGTGATCAGGAGCAGCACCGCTCCTGTCAGCCGGCTCGCCTTCTAAAAGGGCTCAGTTCTGAGATAATCCACAAGATGTCCCCCTCTCAAAAGAAAGTTCTCTAGCAGGGCTATGTGTTATAAATATGTATATCTGAAGATCTGAGTTCTTGAAAAATGACTTTCACGTCCATGCCTGCCTCTGCAAAAACGTATATTGAACCATGTGCCCAGGAAGAAATCATAGCTGGCTTTGCAAGCGATGCACATATGGCTCTTGAGGCAGTTCTAAGGCAAGCCGGTTGCTTTCCAGGCTGTGTGTGGGCTGCCACTGCATCCCTACAGTACAGCCCGAGCAGGATGTAGTGGAAGGACTTTGAGGATCTGTAATTATGATCCTTTCTCAAGTCCTGAGGGAAATATATGAATCTTGAGGGGTGTGCATGTATGTGGACGTGTGTGTGTTTGCATGTGCAGGCACATTTGTGTGCCCATGTGCATACTGGGGGCAGACAGAGGTTGGGGGACAGAGGTTGCCTCCACCCCTCTGAAAACTTTGCACCAGACATGGAAGCATCCTTTCACTTCCTGCTATTCTGAGGAGTTTATTTTTGGTGGGTCCTTGTGGTACAGGGCACAAGTTCAGAAAGATACTCTGCTGTTTGTGTGGAACAGATAATACCAGGCCTAAAATAATGACATGCATTCAGGACGATGGAACAATAAGAAATCTAAGTGTAGAAGCTGCTTCTGCAGCAGGAGCAATATAGTTGTAGAGTCATTTATTTATTTAACCACTTGAAAAAACACTTCCTTTTGGTCAACACAGGAGGAAGAAAACAGCTGTTTTTGATTCTTTCTTGCCTTCCATTCCACTCATTTGCATACTGAGTAAAGGGCCTACAACCTGGCGACTATTTTGTCCATTAGTCTTTTGTATGTGGGCTTGCGTCTCCTAAGGATAATTTCCTTTGTTGTTTCTCAGTGAAGGGCGACAGTGTCTTGGCTGCTAAAACTGCATCCCATCGCTTTGTTCTGGGAAGAGAAAATGGCCTTTTTTTTTTTTTTTTTCCTTGCAAACTTCCTAATATTCTGGATATTTTAGGCAAAGTTCATCATGGCCCTGTTTGGGGTAGAGCAGGTCTGGGTTGGGACTGCTGAAAGATCTTTTGGCCTCTGAGAAACTAAGATACTGAGGCTCATAAGAAAAGTCTTTTGCACCCTTCAAGAAATCCTCTCTTCCCAGGTGCTCAGAGTCCTTATGCTGCCTCCACTGTGCCTGCCTTGTTTCATCTAGACTGACCCTTTCTGGACAACCCTCTAAGAGCCAGGTTTTTTTTTTTTTTTTTTTCTTTCAGATCTATGTCCTTTGCCTAAATTTCTGACCCTCAATGTCTTTTCCTCTGTTTCCCAAGATTGTCCTTGGCTTCCTGCTTTTCAAATTGGATTTAGCAAAGCCTGGGTGTACCTGACAGTGTGGCAGGGGGTATGTATAGCCTCCTCTGGACTGTCACTGTTTCTTGGTGGCAATTCATTTGAATATATTCCAGAACAGAATGCAAAATTCTCTCAAATCTTTAAGATAAAATAATTAAGTAATGCCCGTTGAGTACTTACTGTATACAAGGCTCTAAGTGCTTGGTATGTATTAATGAGGCTCATCCTTGCAGCAACCTGAAGAAGTAGGTTACTATATTTAACCCAATTATGTGCTGTGCTGTGCTGTGCTTAGTCGCTCAGTCATTTTCAACTCTTTGCCACCCTATGGACTGTAGCCCACCAGGCTCCTCTGTCCGTGGGGATTCTCCAGGCAAGAATACTAGAGTGAGTTGCTATGCCCTGCTCCAGGGGATCATCCCAACCCAGGAATCGAACCCAGGTGTCCTGCATTGCAGGCAGATTCTTTACTGTCTGATCCACCAGGGAACCCAATTACATGAATGAGAAAACTGAGGCTTGGGGTGATTAAATGACTGTTTCAAGATCAAAGATCTGGGTAAGTGGCAGTCTGGCTGAGAATCCATGCTCTTAGCTACAATCTTGTATTTGCTGACAAGGACAGACTGGGCTGTACCCTCCAGACCTAAGGAGACTTCTCTGTCCTTAATGTAAAGTGCAGCTGTTCTGTTAAATGGATGTATAGCTTGTCCTGAACCTTTGAAGGAGGTAACCTTCACTTAAAGGAATAATTCTGATATTGGGTTGGGGAGCATGTTGCAGGTCAGTGGAGGAGATAGCTTGAGATAATGTAACCAAGTCCAAAGTAGCTCTGTTCACCGCATCACAGGCCAATGAATCCAAGAGACAAGGTGTTGAGGCAAGGAATATGACTTTATTTGGAAAGCTGGCAGACCAAGAATATTGTCTCAAAATAACCATCTTATGGGGATCTGGATGTCAGGTTCTTTTATAGAGCAGAGATGGGGGGAAGTGAGGAAACAAAGTAAAAAGGCCATTAATCTTGCAAATATCTTTTAGAATGGCAAGCCTCAGGCAGGGGATGTTTAACTTCTTCCTTCCTGCCATCCACTAGTGGGCAGGGTCCTGAAAAAGGCACCTTAGTTAACAGAGGAGAGAGGCGCAAGGTTCCCTGAGGCAGGCCATTTATGTAAGATTATAATAACAAAAGCAATGAAAAGCAAGTCCAAGAAACATTTCTGTCCTGAAGTCAGAATTGGTTTTTCCCTGTAATGGTAGTTACCACTCTGTTGTTAAATAAGACCAGAAGTTAGTCATCTTCTGTCTACTCGTAAGATTAGGGATATAAATGGGTTTGGCAGATAGGAGCTTTAGTCCATATCACTAAGGGTAAACCATATGTTGAAGCCCTAACCCTGCAATGTGGTCTTCCCTGGTAGCTCGGCTGGTATAGAATCCACCTGCAATGCAGGAGACCTGGGTTCGATCCCTGGGTTGGAAAGATCCCCTGGAGAAGGGAACTGTTACCCACTCCAGTGTTCTGGTCTGGAGAATTCCATGGACTCCATGGGGTCGCAAAGAGTCAACGACTGAGTGACTTTCACTTTCACTTTTCAACCCCAAGATGTGGCTGTATTTGGAGATACAGCTTAGGAGAATGTAATTAAGGGTAAGTGAAGTCATAAGGCCGGGACCCTGACTGGTTGGGACTAGTATTCTTATAAGAGACATCTCATGCGAAGAGTTGACTCATTGGAAAAGACTTTGATGCTGGTAGGGATTGGGGGCAGGAGAAGAAGGGGACAACCAAGGATGAGATGGCTGGATGGCATCACTGCCTCGATGAACGCGAGTCTGAGTGAACTCCGGGAGTTGGTGATGGACAGGGAGGCCTGGTGTGCTGCGATTCATGGGGTTGCCAAGAGTCGGACAAGACTGAGTGACTGAACTGAACTGAGTGCTATTATGCTTGTGTGTGTGTGTATTTTCCTTCTCTCCTCCTTCCTCCCTCTCTTTCCACCTTTCTTCTCCCTTGCTTTCCATGCATGCGCACAAAGAAGAGGTCAAATGAACACACAGCAAGATGGAGGTTGGTCTACAAACCAAGAGAAGAGGCCTCAGAATGAAGCCAACCTTTCCAGCGCCTTGATTTTGAGCTTCTTAGCCTCCAGAACTTTGAGAAATGTATTTCTGTTGTTTGAACCATGCAGTCTGTGATATTTTGTTAGAGCAGCCCTAGCAAGTCTTCCCTGGTGGTTCAGTGGTAAAGAATCTGCCTGCAATGCAGGAGACACACATTTGATCCCTGGGCCAGGAAGAGCCCCTGGAGACAGCAGTGGCAACCCATTCCAGTATTCTTGCCTGGAGAATCCCACAGACAGAGGAGCCTGGCGGACTACGGTCCATGGGGTTGCAAAGAGTGGGACATGACTGAGCGACTAAACAACAACAAAGTAAGTTAATACAGGCAAGATCTGTCGTTTTCCTTTATTTTATAGATTAAATGTAATCTTCTTAGAGCTCCCAACATGTTTTTATGGGCAGGAAATTCAATCTCAGTTATTTAGAGGGTTCCCTCTGTTCCTACATAAGATAATTGGTGAGTCCTGGGCTTTTGTTAGGCCAGAAAATCAGGTGAGGGCCAGGTCCTTAGTGCTAAGTGGTTTCAGGTTTGCTTGCTCCTTGGGGTCCCAGAGGTTGCCACTAGCCGGCTCCTGTTGATTGGCTCTGGGCACTGCTTCTCTGAGTGGACTCAAGGATGCTGCTCATAAGGTCTTTCCTTTTGGCTGCTGGCCTGTGTGGCTCACTGTGTTTGTACGCAGAGCACTGTCTCTGTCACTCAGTTCTCTGACCTCTTTCAGTCTCAGTGGGAAGGAATGCAACTCTGTCTTGGGCTCAGTGGCTTCCCCTTCCCAACTCAGAGCTCTTCTCTGTACAGCAGAATCCCCTTCATTAATCCTTTAGACCAGGAGTCGAAGAACTTTTTGTGTAAAGGTTCAGATATTTTGGTTTGTGGGTTATATGGTCTCCCATATAACCTAGTTGAGGTTGCAAACACCTCAGCTAGAGAGCAGTCATATGCAAAATGTAAATGAATGGATGTGCTCTTCCAGTGAAACTTCAGTTATAAGCACCAAATTTGAATTTAATGTAATTTTCATGTCACGAAATATTATTCTTTTTTATTTTCTTCCCCCAACCATTGTTTAAAAAAGAATTAAAAAACACTCTTAGTTCACAGGCTATACGAAAACAGTCAGCGGGCTGGATTTTGAGTTGAGATGTAGATTTCTGATCTGTTTTAGACTTTTACAACTCGAAGTGTGGGTGCATGGACCAGCAGTGTTAGGATCATCTGTGAACTTGTTAGAAATCTGGAACTTCAGGCCTCACTCACTACAGACCCACCCAATAGGAATCAGAGTTTTAATAAGATCTCCGGTGAGGCATATTAAAGTTTTGTGAAGTAGCAATTTAGAAACACAGAGCTGACTTCTCATTTCTGGACACTGGGGAGGGAAGAGCTGATGCTAACATCAGTTATCAGTTTTCTTTCCTCCCATCCATTGCTATCTCATCATTGACCTTCCTACCCGATTTCTGCTGTCGCCCTTTCCTGAGTGGGGCAGCACTTAATAATGTGAGTTACAGCCAGCATTCCATTAACCATACTAATCCACAATCATTAGCACTTGACCTGAGAATGAGTCATTTGATGTTTTTACTTTCTATGTTCTGGCTTACTTCTTTCAATGTTAACATTCCCATTTTCAGAGTTGAGCACCAGCTGAGTATTAGGGAAGAGATGCCTTGGGGGCATTCTTGGAAATAAGGTCAGAACAGCCTGGAATTAAAATTTTGTTGTGGCTAATCCCCACAGTATTAGCAAATTCAGTGATACAATGCATGGACCACTACATTTGCTGTAGCAAATATCACAAAACTGGCGGAATTTTTTTCAACTGCACATAGTTTTTAGGTACTGTATTAGTTTTTGTTTGGTAGGCTTTTTAAAAAATTGTGGGTTTTTTCCTAGACTAATATTAAAATGTGTGCATATCATGAGCACACATCTGTGGGCATAGGGAGCTCAGAGGTGTGGGGGAAAGTCTCCCTGACACTAAAATTTTCTTGTAGATAATCCCTGCGATGATGTGGAACAGCCTCGTGGGGTGATAGTGTATCGATGATTAAGATGTGCTTTGCCTGCCTTGGGCCCTTTACCATCACACTCTTTCTCAGTCTTCTTGGTGAATTGTATACCAACATTCTCATCACTAATTATCAGTGGTTCCTGCCTGAGATTCTCAGAACCCTAGTTTTGTGGAAGCGGGAGACAGACTCCTGCTTTTCTCTTCTTTCTAAATCTTGCAGTTGTTAAAGTTTGATTTCCATTAATGCATGAATGTCACCACCCCAGTGAAAATGCAGCTCTTCTGAGTGTGTTTTGATTAACTTGTCAGAGGCCAGGCAAAGGAGAGGTAGGAATAGCAGTCCTGCTTCTGCACTCTTTTATTTTTGCTTCCATTACTTGTCACATCTGTCAGTTTCAGGAACATTCATATATATGGAGCCCTTATTTTTAGTACTTTAATTATCTTGGATGCTCAAGGACACAATTAATGTATCATGTTGGTCACATTGATGGGTTACAAAGACAGTATGTGGCCTTGCAAGAAATGTGGGCTTAGGGAGTGGGTTTCCAAAGTGCTTGTGCATGTGGCAGAGTAACTAGGTAAATTCCCTTGGGTCTTGGCCTCTGGAGGGTCAGCCTCTGAAATAAATCCCGTATATTTACTTTGGTCTTCAAAATGCTAATAAGACTTTTTCATCATATCCTGCTCCTCGGTCTTTTTATTCTACACACCACCCAGCTTGACTCTCGATCTTCCCTAACAGTGATTCATGTGCTAATTTCATCTTCCTGATGGATTGGAAAACAATAATAAGTAACTTTTATGGAGTGTTTACTCTGGCTTCCCCAGTAGCTCAGTTAAGAATCTGCCTGCAGTGCAGGAGACCCCAGTTTGATTGCTGGGTCAGGAAGATCCCCTGGAGAAGGGATAGGCTACCCACTCCAGTATTCTTAGGCTTCGCTTGTGGCTCAGCTGAAAATCTGCCTGCAATGCGGGAGACCTGGGTTTGAAAGATCTGGAGAAGGGAGAGGCTACCCACTCCAGTATTCTGGCCTAGAGAATTCCATGGATTGTATAGTCCATGGAGTCACAAAGAGTTGGACACGACTGAGCAAATTTCACTTCACTTTACTTTGTGCCTGCTGCTGCTGCTGCTGCTAAATCGCTTCAGTCGTATCCAACTCTGTGTGACCCCAGAGACTGCAGCCCACCAGGCTCCCCTGTCCCTGGGATTCTCCCGGCAAGAACACTGGAGTGGGTTGCCATTTCCTTCTCCAATGCATGAAAGTGAAAGGTGAAAGTGAAGTCGCTCAGTCGTGTCAGACTCTTAGTGACCCCATGGACTGCAGCCCACCAGGCTCCTCGGTCCATGGGGTTTTCCAGGCAAGAGTACTGGGGTGGGGTGCCATCGCCTTCTCCGGACTCTGTGCCTGGTACCTTGCAAATGCTATCATATTTAGTCCTCTCACAGCAACCCTTCAAGGTATGTACTACTTTTATCCCCAATTTATAGATGAGGAATCTAAAGAATAGTAACTTGCTCAAGGCCACATGACTAGTATGTTCTGGAGCTAGGATTTTGGCTATGATTCTAGGGCACAGGCTCTCAATTACTGTGTTATACCACACTCAACTCAAATAATAATAGCTAACAATTACTGAGTGCTTGCTTACCTTTTGACCAAACATGTGCTAAGTTTTTCATATGTATTAACTCACTAATCCTCTTAAAATTTTGTAAACTAGATTTTATTATTATCCCCAATTTTCAGGAAAAGAAACTGGAGCACAGAGATGTTGAATAACTTACCAATTCACACCATTAAACGATTATAGACAGAAGCAGCCTTTGGTCACAAAGTGATCTGACTGCAGGGTCTACAGTCTTAATCACTCTCCTATATTACCTTCTGGGCTTCCCTGGTGGTTCAGATGGTAAAGCATCTGCCTGCAATGCAGGAGACCCAGGTTCAATCCCTGGGTCAGGAAGATCCCCTGGAGAAGGGAATGGCAACCCACTCTAGTATTCTTGCCTGGAGAATTCCATGGACAGGGGAGTCTAGCAGGCTATAGTCCATGGCATTTCAGAGTCATACACACCTGAGCGACTAACACACACATTACCTTCTGGTATACTATACTGGGCCAAGGCAGGGGATGTCAAAGAGTGAGGTATGTCCATCTGGGGAGAGAATGGGGAGGTAGTGGGAGCCACTATTCACTTTCTGCTAACTGTTACATGTGGGAATATAAGCACAGTGTCCTCAGAGCTGCCAGTTTTTAAAAGAGAAGCCCCAAATCTGGAACTTTACATGAAATTTCCTTATTTTAAATATTGGCAACAAATTCCAATTTTTAAAAAGCAGCATTCTAGATTACAGGAAAATCTGTTGATAAGAAACCTTAAATTATAGATAAGGATATTTAATTAACAGACCTAGAAAATATTTGAGTGCTTCTTATAAACACTCTTGTGGCTCAGCTGTAAAGAATCCGCCTGCCAATAAAGGAGACTCCGGTCAGGTTCAGTCTCTGGGTCAGGAAGATCACCTGGAAAAGGAAATGGCAACCTACTCCCGTATCCTTGCCTGGAGAGTTCCGTGGACAGAGGAGCCTGGCGGGCTACAGTCCACTGGGTTACAAAAGAGTTGGACACCACTTAGTGACTAAACAACGACAACATATGAACACTGCTAATTCTAGATACTATTGTTCAGTGTAAAGACTTCCTATTATCTCTGTTAATTCTCAGTGTTGATGAAAAATTGACTCCCTCCCTGATTTCACTGGTAGCAAATTAGTTTAAATGATGGTTTATTTATATTTTAGAGTTTAATTCCTTAGCAATGCTGTAAGATTGTTGGAAGAAAAATGTAGGCACACAGAGTTTACTACACCAAGGACGAATGTTAAATTCTCATATCTTTCCCCCAAATGTGGATAGTTGTATGTAGAAATAAATATACACTTATGTAAACTCTGATTGCAGTGAACAAAACAAACATATTATGCCATACAAACGGGGATGTGCCTGTACAACACATCTGTCAGCCACATCTGATCAGCGGGCTGCCAGAGCCCAGCCTCTGAGTTAGGGAATGCATCCTTTTTTTCCCCTGTCTGCAGTTCCTAGCCTAATACTGGGTTTATAGCAGGCACTAACTAAAGCCATATTGCTCTTGTGTGTTCTTGTTCTTGTCTCAAACCTGATGACCTCTGTCAGGCCATGTCTGTCAATTTCCACTAAGAGAATTTCCTTGCTGTTTTTCTGAGCTGGCACCCAGTTTTTCTTATTTGTAGGGCATTTCCAAATGAATTGGAAGAGGCTCTGATCTATCCTCTGCAGAAACCGTTTCCATAAAATATTTCTCAAAACAGAAAAAGCAAGTGAAGGTGGCCTGGGGGTTTCCAATCCTGGCTGGATATTAGTCACCTAGAGATCTTTTAATAATGCTGATTCTAGAGTTCCAGACTCAAATTCTGATTTAAATGGTCTGTAGTGGGACTCTGGGCATCAGTAGTTTTTAATAAAAGCTCCCCTGTTATTCTAATCTGCAGCCAGTGTTGAAAACTGATCCAACTGATGAATATATGTTTGTCAAAAGGTCCCAAATGTCCACTCTGGGACTTGATAGACTGCTTTCTCCTTCACTAAAACAAGAGAGTTTTGTAAGGTAAAGAGTCAGATGAGGGTCATCATATCTTTACGTATTTTTGTTGTTGTAAACCAGACTACTGTTATGCCTAGTTCTTCTGTAGGGCTGTGTAAAAAGGCAAGAACATGGGCTAAAAGGTATGTATTTTATATTGAAGTGGGTGTGGCAGGTAGTAGTAACTTCTGAAATGGCTCCCAAGGATCTTTTCCTCTTTTATGGAGGCTAGACCTGGTGACTTCTTTCTAACAAATATGATACGGCAGAAACAATAGGATTTCCCTTCTATGATTAAGTTACAGAAGGTTGTAACCTCCATCTTGCTGGCTCTTTCTCTTTGGCTCTATTTGCTTGCTCCGATGTAACAAGTTGCTGATCTAGGGGAAGTCCATATGACAAAAAGTGAGAGGAGTTCCCAGTGAGGAGCTGAGGCCTTCAGTACAAAAGCCTATGTACTGATTGCAGCCCTAACCAACACCTTGGCTGCAGCCTTTTAAGAGACCTTGATCCAAAGAAACTGCCTACCTTGAGCCAAAGGAACTGCCTAAGCCAGGCTTAGGTTTCTGACCCATGGTGAAATTATAAATGTCTCCTGTTGTAAGCCACTAAGTTTTGGAATACTTTGTTATATAGCAATAGAGAACTTACAGAAAGGATGATGAGGGATTCTGTTTACAGTAGGAGATTAAGAAGTGATTCCCCAACTTCAGCATACATTGAATTTCCTTGGGTAACTTAATAAAATGCAGATTCCTAGGCTCTACCCTCAGAAGCTTTCAATTCACTTGATCTGAGGTGAGGCTTAGGAATTTGCATCTGTATAGTACACCCTAGATGTTTCTGATGCAGGTGTTCTTTGGAATTACATTTCCAGAACTACCAGCCAGGAAGTGGAGTAAGCCTTTCGAGAAGCAGAGAAAATGTTGAAGGACCACTGATTGCTAAGGGGGTATTGGACCAGTGGAGCAGGATTTCTGGAAGGCTTTTGGATCAATTGGGGCTTATCTGGTGGTTCAGATGGTAAAGAATCTGCCTGCAATTCGGAAGATGTGGATTCGATCCCTGGGTTGGGAGGATCCCCTGGAGAAGGGAATGGCAACCCACTTCAGTATTCTTTCCTAGAGAATCCCCATGGACAGAGGAGCCTGGTGGGTTGCAGTCCATGATATCGCAGAGAGTCAGACGCAACTAAGTGAGTAACCCTGTTTTTAGATTAATTAGGTGACATGCTGAAAGGAGTACTGAACTTTGAACTAAAAGAAGTCTTGTTGAAATTCTGCCATTTGCAGCAATGTGGATGGACCTAGACAATATTATGTTTGGTGAAACACATCAGACAGAGAAAGACAGATGCTGTGTGATATCAGTAATATGTGGAATCTAAAAAAAACAATACTAGCAAATGTGTCTGCAAAACAAAAGCACTCACTCACAGACAAGGAAAACAAACTAATGGTTACTAAAGAGGAGTAGGGACAAACTATAGGTAGGACATGAAAGAGATAAAAATCAATATGTATAAAATATATCAGCAACAAGGATATATTGTATAGCATGGGGAATTATAGCCATTATCTGGTAATAATTTATAATCTGCAAAAATACTTAAACTTGAAACTAACATAAAGTTGTAAATCAGTTATACTTCAAAAATAATAATAAGATAAAAGAAGCCTTGGAAGTCAGAAGATTAGCCCAATGATGGTATACTAGATGAGTTGGAAGGGAGAGACACTAGAATCAGGGTCCAGGGTAGCATGAGGTGATGAAAGCCTGGACACAGGATGTTGGAACTGGGGGCAGGGAGGAACGGCATGAAGCATATTTTTTAAAATAATTTAAAAGGAAAAGAAGTTTTCCTTTTAAAAGGAAAAGGAAGTTTGGAAGGACTTGATCTCCGACAATAGAGACAGGATCTGAGAAAGAGATTTTAAGCCTGAGCAACTGGAAAAAAGGTGCCATTGGCAAAGCTGAGAAGTTGAGAGAAGGGCTCAAATTTAGGGGCTATATCTTTCCTAGAACAATTTAGGGCTTGGTTACTTTCGTGAATCAAATTTGACCTGGGAAGTTGAGTTGATTAGCAAAGGGTGCAATTGGAGGCTGGGAATGAACCTACATAAGTTGAGATAGAGGTGACTCCCTGCCCATTGATGGGTAAACGTCATCACCTATTGGTGGTGTGGGGCTTCTGTGGTGGCTCAGCTCATAAAGAATCTACCTGCAATGCAGGAGACCCAAATTTGATCTCTGGGTTGGGAAGATCCCCTGGAGAAGGAAATGACAACCCACTCTAGTATCCTTGCCTGGAGACTTCCATGGACAGAGGAGCTTGGTGGGCTATAGTCCATGGGATCACAAAGAGCCGGACAAGACTGAGACTAATTGTGCCTGCACACACACACACACACACACACATGCGCGCGACTGGTGATGGGAGACTGGCCTAGATGTAGCCTTGCTCTCCTTTGCTTTGAGCCTAGCCTTAAGCTGAGGTAGTATTCTGAACTGCAGGGACTTGGTACTCACCTGTCTGTCAGTCAGATGACAGAGTTGCCCCAAGTTGGTGCCACCTGAATGGAATACACTGACAAAGTCCAGCTATTCAGAGAGGGAAGCATGATATTGGGCCTCCTTCAGGTGAGAATCTCTCTGTGGAGGTGAGGCTAGAGATCCTGTGAAATGAGTCACTTTTTAAAAAATTCTTCTACTGTATTTATTTCCTACTTGGCTCTATCCTTACAAAGCTGGTCTAGTGCGTGCTAGGGAGCTGAGAGAGGAGAGTCCGTACCAGTATTTCTGACAGTTGTGTTGTGGATAGAAAGAATCTGTTTCAGGTTATGCTATAAGAGATGAAGGCCTGAGCCTCTGCCAGACATTTCAGTGGCTGAGGCCTGAATAGCGGCTTTGTACAAGTTGCCAGCCCCGGTCTGCTGTGGCAGCCTCAAGGGAACTGCTGCCTCAGAAGCTGTGGCCCTTTCATCACATTAATTCTGATTAATAATAATAAGTCCTCACACTGCTTCATGGGGGCCAAAGATATGGCTATCCCAGAGATGAAGACTAGCCCTGAATGAAGTATTCTGGGCCCCAACCTGACGTGAATTGATTGTCATCCTCAAAAGACTGTCAGAACTAATCCCATTGCGCCTTACTTCCCAGGGCTCTCTGGCCACTGCTCACCCTCGTACTGCCCTGTTCATTTTCTAGTCAGGCACAAGTCACTTCCTTCCACCTCCTCCCCTGCCCTTACTGTGAAAGTGAAAGTGTTAGTCGCTCGGTTGTGTCTGACTCTTTGTGACCCCATGGAATTTAGCCCACCAGGCGCCTCTGTCCATGGAATTCTCTAGACAAGAATACTGGAGTAGGTTGCCTTTACTGTGCCTTCTAGAAATGCCTCTCTGTGAAGGTCAAAGTACTTGTGTCTTTAACTTCTTATCAGGGCATGTCCTCTGCCTCCTGCCATAACTGGAGCCTTAGCTGCCTCATAACCATGTGTCCCAGGAGGTGAGGTTGGGGCTTTCATGGCTCCCCCACATCCCTTTAGGATTATTGTTCTCTTCCTCCCGCGAAAGTGCATTCCTCAGCTCTCTTCATTGTTGTCGCCTACCAACCTTCTGATTACACCCCCTCATTTATGACAGACCTGGATTGTGACTTATTCTCTTCCTCTCCTTCTTCTCATCATTGAGGACTTCCAGATTGTTGTGTCAAAGATGTCAGGGCATTACATGCCCCAGGGGGCTTTTGTTTTAGAAAAGTCTAAGTTATTGGAAATTTCCAGATGAATTGTCCAAGAGTGAAGGACTTTGAGAGTGGGAGGAGAAGAGAGTGGACCAGCTGTGGTGTGTACTGGACACAGGACGGGGAGGGAGGCAGTGACCCAGTGTGTCCGGGATCTGTGCCTTGATTCTTCTACCTCTCAGCAGCCCAAGGGATGTGGTAGACAGTCACTTTGGTGGGGTTGGAGTTAACTCTAGGCTTTGTTGTTCTTTCCACCCATCTGGGCTGCGTCATCTGGCTTGCAGGATCTTAGTTCCCTGACCACAGACTGAACCCATGCCCTGTACATTGTAAGCACAGAGTCTTAACCGCTGGACTGCCAGGAAAATCCCTGGCCATTGTTCTTGGTGACCTCAGTATTCACATAGATGATCCATCCCTCATCATGGCCTTTCACCTCCTTGATCCCTTCGCTTCAATTATCTTTTCCTCTATCCACCTCAGTGACCCACCCCCCTGCTTTGTTATACATCTTTTTCACTACCAGAAACTGCATTATTTTATAAATCTTGACCTCCACTGCAGTTCTTCAACCTTATCAGGTTAGACCTCTAATCCACTGATTCCCACTACATTTTCTCTGTCAGCCCCTCATTGTTTATATTTACCTGCTTCCCCAGCTTAGAATCCATTGGTGAGGTGAGGTGAAGTCGCTCAGTCATGTCCGACTCTTTGTGACCCCGTGGACTGTAGCCCACCAGGCTCCTCCGTCCATGGGGTTCTCCAGGCAAGAATACTGGAGTGGGTTGCCATTTCCTTCTCCAGGGGATCTTCCGGACCCAGGGATCGAACCCAGGTCTCCCGCATTGGAGGCAGACGCTTTAACCTCTGAGCCACCAGGGAAGCCCAGAATCCATTGGTAGTATCGTTATTATTGCATTCCTTTTCCCTTTCTTTCAGTTTCCCTAAGCTGTCATATCCTAACCCTTCACTATCCTTTGCTTCCCCCTCACCTCCTTTTCCTTGTAGGGACATTTTCACTACCTGGCTGACTCTCATCACTCATCATGGACTTCAGGTGGACTCCTGACACTTCTATGACTTTTATTACCTTTCTTTAGTGAAGGTTTTTGGATGACAATTGTCTGAGCTGACCTCTTCCTTCTCTTTTCCTCAGACCTCCCTCGGCCACCCCTCATTCCTTCTCATATTCACTGATGACCTTACCTCACATGACACTGAGTAAACAGAATCTACAAAATGGGAACATTCTCATCTCCTCACCACTAAATCTATCCTTCTAACTACACCTAAAGTCATTGTCTTTTCCCTTTTTAAAATGGTGAAAATGTCCATTCTTCTGATAGGAGAAGGTGCTCCTATCAGAGACTAATGCCTTCTACTGCTGCTGCTGCTGCTAAGTCGCTTCAGTCATATCCGACTCTGTGCAACCCCATAAACGGCAGCCCACCAGGCTCCCCTGTCCCTGGGATTCTCCAGGCAAGAACACTGGAGTGGATTGCCATTTCCTTCTCCAATGCATGAAAGTGAAAAGTGAAAGTGAAGTCGCTCAGTCATGTCTGACTCTTAGCAACCCCATGGACTGCAGCCCACCAGGCTCCTCCGTCCATGGGATTTTCCAGGCAAGAGTACTGGAGTGGGGTGCCATTGCCTTCTCCAATGCCTTCTAGATAGTCTCTAATCTTGCTTCCAGTGAGGACGTGGCTTCTTCTTCTTTCCTGAATTATTGACATCTTCCTCTCTTCTGGTCTTTTGCACAATCAACCATATTATACAACCTGTAGTCAAAATAAAAACTAAACAATAACCTTTCCCTTCACATCCTCCTCTAGCTACCATCCCATTTCCCTATTTCTCTTCACAGTCTAGATTCTTGAAAGATTTGTCTGTCCGAGCTCTTCTTACTCACATCTTTGTTGTTGTTCAGTTGCCTAGTCATGTCCAACTATTTTCGACCCCATGGACTGCAGCATGCCAGGGCTCCCTGTCCCTAACCATCTCTTGAAGTTTGCTCAAGTTCATGTCCATTGCATTGGTGATGCTGTTCAGCCATCTCATCCTCTGACACCCTCTTCTGCTTCTGCCCTCGACCTTTCCTAGCCATAGGGACTTTTCCAATGAGTTGTCTGTTCACATCAGATGACCAAAATGCTGGAGCTTCAGCTTCAGCATCAGTCCTCAGTGAGTATTCACAGTTGATCTCCCTTAAGATTGACTGGTTTGATATCCTTGCTGTCCAGGGGACTTTCAGGAGTCTTCTCCAGCACCAGAGTTTGAAGGCATCGATTCTTTGGCATTCTGCCTTCTTTACAGCCCAGCTCTCACAACCATATGTGACCACTGGGAAGACCATGCGGCTGCTGCTGCTGCTAAGTCGCTTCAGTCGTGTCCGACTCTTTGTGACCCCACAGATGACCATAGCCTTGATTATATGGATGTTTATCGGCAGAGTAATGTCTCTGCTTTTCAACACACTGTCTAGGTTTGTCATTGCTTTCCTGCCAAGAAGCAATCGTCTTCTGATTTCATGGCTGCAGTCACCATCTGCAGTGATTTTGGAGCCCAGGAGGAGGAAATCTGTCACTACTTCCACCTTTCCCTCTTCTATTTGCCATGCAGTAATGGTTTGGTGATGGACAGGGAGGCCTGGCGTGCTGTGATTCATGGGGTCACAAAAAGTCAGACACGACTGAGCGACTGAACTGAACTGAACTGAACTGAATGGGGCTGGATGTGTGATCTTATTTTTTTTAATATTTAGTCTTGAGCCAGCTCTTTCACTCTTCTCCTTCACCTTCATCAAGAGGTTCTTTAGTTCCTCTGTGCTTTCTGCCATTAGAGTGGTATTATCTGCATATCTGAGGTTGTTGATGTTTCTTCTGCCTATCTTGATTCTGGTTTGTAACTCATCCAGCCCAGCATGTCTCATGATGTCCTCATCCTATGGGTTAAACAAAGAGGGTGACAGCAGACAGCCCTGTCCTATGCCTTTCTCAATCTTGAACCAATCAGTTGTTACATACAGGGTTCTGACTGTTGCTTCTGAAACCTGCATACAGGTTTCTCAGGAGACAGGTAGGATGGTCTTGTATTCCCATCTCTCTGAGAGCTTTCCACAGTTTGTCATGATCTACACAGTCAAAGGCTTTAGCATAGTTGATGAAACAGAGGTAGATTTTTTTCTGAAATTCCCTTTCTTTTTCTATAATCTGATGAATGTTGGCAATATGATCTCTGGTTCCTCTTCCTTTTCTAAATCCAGCTTGGACATCTGGAAGTTCTTGGTTTGCATAATGCTGAAGCCTTAGAATGCAAGATTTTAAGCATGACCTTACTAGCATGGGAGATAAGTGTGATTTTCAGATGGTTAGCACATTCTTTAGCACTGTCCTTCTTGGCAATTGGGATGAGGATTGACCTTTTCCAGTCCTGTTGCCACTGCTGGGTCTTCCAGATTTGCTGACATAATGAATGCAAAACCTTGATAGCATCCTCCTTTAGGGGTTTGAATAGTTCTGCTGGATTTAATCACGTCCACTAGCTTTATGAACAGCAGTGCTTCTGAAGGCTCCCTTGACTTTGCACTCCAGAATGTTTGGCTCTGGGTGGCTAACCACACCATGTACTAATCTGCTTCATTAAGATCTTTTGTATACAGTTCTTCCGTGCATTGTTTCCATCTCTTCCTTATCGCTTCAGCGTCTACTAGGTCTCTACCATTTTTATCCTTTATTGTGCCCATCTTTGGGCAAATGCTCCTTTGATGTTTCCAATTTTCCTGAAGAGATCTCTAGTCTTTCCCCTTTTGTTTTCTTCTATTATTAAACACTGTTCATTGAAGAAGGCCTTCTTTTCCCTTCTAGCTATTCTTTGAAACTGTGTTAATTGGATGTACCTTTCCCTTTCTCCCTTGCTTTTTGCTTCTCTTCATTCTTCCTCTATTCATAACGCCGCCTCAGATAACCACTTTGCCTTCTTGCTTTTCTTTTTCTTTGGGGTGGTTTTGTTTACCGCCTACTGTCCAATATTATGGACGTCTGTCCATAGTTCTTCAGGCACACTCTTATCTAGATCTTGTCCCTTAAATCTATTCATTACCTCTACTGCGAATTCATACAGGATTTGTATTAATTCATACCTGGCTGGCCTACTGTTTTTCCTGGTTTTCTTTAGTTTAAGCCTGAATTTTGCTATAAGAAGCTGATGATCTGAGCCACAGTCAGCTCCAGGTCTTGTTTTTGCTGACTGTATAAAGCTTCTCACTCCATCTAAGCTACAAAGAATGTAATTGATTTGATTTCGGTATTGACCATTTGGTGGTGTTTGTGTGTAAAGCCATCTCCTGTGTTGTTGAAAAAGAGTATTTGCTATGACTAGCGCATTCTCTTGGCAGAATTCAGTTAGCCTTTGCCCCTCACATCTTATTCCCCCTCAAACCTTCTCCAACCTGGCCTCAGTCTCCAACCGACTATATTTTGCTTCCATGTAGGTTTGAGAATCAAGCCTATGGGCAGCTCAAAGTGTAGCTTCAGAGTCTATTACAGTGCAAACACATGAGGAAACTAAGGGTCAGGTTAAATGACTTGCCTAAGATCATACGGTAGCTACACTGGGATTGAATCCAGGTGCACCAAATTCTAGGAGCCTCAGCAGCAGCATTCTTGTCATTAACCATGCCTCATCTTGCTCTGCCAATCTAGTTTAGGCTTATCACGTTGAATTGTAATTATTTGTTGATGTGTCTCTTTCTCCATTAGATTATGATTTCAATGAAAATAACAAAGCTTAGAACACATAGTAGGTGTTCAAGAAATGCTTATTGAGTGAATGAAGGAATGCTGTTATACAAGCTCTTCTGTTCTTTTTTTTTTTTGAGGGGGGGATCCCGAGCAGTGATGGCTTACTGCTGGTCACTGCTTTCTCTTTAATATAATCATAGAATCATGAAATTTTAGAGCTGTAAGGGACCTTAGAGATCAGGAAATTAAGACCCATAGAGGTTAAGTAACATACCCAAGGTCACTTGGCTAGTTAGTTGCAGTCTGGTACTCTTCAATAGGTGTTAATGCTCTCTCCCTCCTTCCACATTCTCTTTTTTAACCTAAATAATTCCAGTACCAGGCAGCTTGTAGACGGCAGAATGTCAGTAGAAGGACACATTGTGAATGTGATGGGCAGCCGATGCAGTGCTTTTTAGTGTTAATGAACACTTTCCTCCTTGGTTTGAGCAGGTGCCTGCTCGCTACTTTGGTTCCAGTTCAAAATACACTTTTCATGAGCTCCTGTCTACATTATGTTCCTCTTAGTGCTTTGGTTATTTTAATGAGTTTTTCTTATCTCCTATTTATAAAACCAGACCTACTTTCTGATGTTTTGTTGTTATTGTTTTTTAATAACTCACATTCCCAAGTCTTGTTCCTTTTCCCTTGCTCTTTTTCTTTTATACTTTTAATGTTTGTGTGCTTGGAGTTGTGCAGTGCATTTTAAAATGCAGTCTTGTTGCTTACTAATGTAGTGCTGGAGCAATCAGTTTTTCTATAGGGAAGAATAAGCTAACCGGAAACCTTAACTAACCAGAACCTACAGCGTGAAGTTGTGAAAGTAGCAAGTAGCATAGTCTCTAAAATCAGGCCAAGTTGCATTTAAATGTTGGCTTTACTGTCTATCCATCTATCTGCCTATCTATCCTGTTGATTGACCTCCCTTTATTCTTTTTTCTAACTGACATAGGTTTTATAATGTTATTAACATAGCATTATGTTAGTCTCAGATGTATAAGGTAATGATTTAATATTTGTATATATTGCAAAATAATCATCATAGTAAGTACAATTAACATTTTACTACTGAATTGTGTGACCTTGGCAGATCACTTAACTTCTTTGAGTGTTTCCATATCTTTAAAAGATAGCTATAATAGTATGCCTATCTCATAGAGCAGATGTAAAGATTAAATGAAATAATATGTATACCTAGGTTTTAAAATCCTCATTATGTCACATACTGACTATATGATGATCTCAGTAAAGTTATTTAACTTCTCTGAGCTTCAGTTTTCTTCTCTGTAAAATGGGCATTGTTACCAGTTGGCATTTGCTGCATAATATACCACCTCAAAAGGTGGATTTTGTTTTGTTTTGTTTTTTCGGCTTAACCCAACACAAATTTATTTTCTCTGAGTTCTAGAGGCAAGAAGCATAAAAATAGTTTCACTGTGCCACAATCAGGGCGTCTGTAGGGTTATGCTCCTTCCAAGAGGCTCTACCAGATTGTCTCTTGTTGCTTTTTCCAGCTTCTGGTGGTGACTGGCATTCCCTGGCTCGTGGTCACATCACTCCAATTTCTGCCTCTGTGATCACACTGCCTACTCTTCTTCTCTCTCAGATATCCTTAAGCTGCCTCTTATAAAGCTGCTTGTGGTTGCACTTACACAAGGGCCCACTTGGGTAATCTGGCACAGTTTCCAAATCTCCAGATCCCAAAAGGTAGTGGTTTAAAACAACCATATATTTACTCATGACTCTGTGGGTTGGTGGTTTGGACTGCACTCAGCTGGGACTGTCTCTGGTTCATGTTTGTCCTCTGGGTTCACTCATCCATTTATGTCAACTGATCTCACTTGTATGTCTGGTAGCTGGCTGGTTATCAACAGGGCTGATGGAAGTATGTGGGCTGTGTGTCATTCATTACCTGGCAGACACTGGTCTAGCCCATTCACCTGGTGAGTGAGGGTGGCTAAGAGCATCAAGAGAGCAGGCTCAACGTGCAAATACTTTTCAAGTCTTGACTTACATTTGCAATTGTCCCATTGGTCAAAGTAAATCATGTAACCAAGCCCAGAGTAGGTGTGGGAAGGCACTGACCAAGGACAGGGATGCAGGGAAGGGATTGACTATTGCAGCCATTTTTTCCTAGACAATCTGTCATAGACTTGGTAACACCTGCTTTCTAGGATCTTTGTGGGAATTGGAGATAACACACATCAAGGACTGAGTGAAGTGACTAGGAAGTCGCTCAGTCGTGTCCGACTCTTTGCGACCCCGTGGACTGTAACCTACTAGGCTTCTCTGTCCATGGGATTCTCCAGGCAAGAATACTGGAGTGGATTGCCATTTCCTTCTCCAGGGGATCTTCCCGACCCAGGGATCGAACCTGGGTCTCCCACATTGGAGGCAGACACTTTAACCTCTAAGCCACCAGGGAAGCCCAGATACTCATGACAGCTAACATGTATTATATTGTACCTGACATACGTCATGTATATAGTTAAGGAGTTTTCTTTTATGTCCACTCTCCTTCCCTCATTACTTGGCTATTAGAAGAAAACTATGATCCAAAAAACCCCACAAAAGCAAAAAGCAAAAAAAAAAAAAAAAAAAAAAA
>SJYT01004809.1:297762-361035 GCA_006410635.1 Cephalophus harveyi | reverse complement strand
AAAAAAACCCAAAAAAAACAAAAAAAAAAAAAAAAAAAAAAAAAAAAAAAGCAAACAAACCCACATGAATGATTTTAGATTTAATTGAGTTTTTCTAAATTAAACAAATATCCACAACAAAACACCAAGTGAAAAATAAATTCCCAGACCCAAAGTGACAGGATTTGGGTACTGAGAAAACTTTATTATTGTACTTTCTCCACCCCTAACCATAGGGTCTATGACTCTGAGCCCATACAGAATATTGGGTCTTCAAAGAAAAAAAAAGTCATTATAGTGACCAAGGCAGTGAAGAGGGCATAGACATGTAACAAAGAATTTCTACACCTGGAAGTTGAACTAAACAGGTTTTGGGATTAACTCTATTTTCCAGTTACATTGAAATCCTTGAATCTTTGAGTTAGAAGGGAATTCAGAGACCTTTGCATTTTAGACCCTCTGTTCTTCCTCAGTAGTTCTCAAACATTTTGATCTTAGGGCTACTTTATAGTCTTAAAATTATTGAGGACCCCAAAGTGCTTTTATTTCTGTGTTTTATATCTGTCAATACTTATCATATGAAAAATTTAAGCTAAGAAAAATTTTAAAAATACAAGAGTATACAGCATATATTAAGTTACTTGGCAAAACAACAATTCATCATATATCACATAGCTTCTGGAAAATTCCACTATACACTTATAAGAGAATGAAAGTGAAAAAAATAATGGTTTAGAGTTATTATAAAAATGGTTTTGACTTTACTAAACATCTGAAAGCGTTTCAGGGACTCCCAGAGGGTCCCTGGACCATACTTTGCAAATTGTTGCTCTACAGTCTCCCTGTCAGAGAACGTGAAAGTGAAAGTCACCCAGTTGAGTCTGACTCTTTGCGACCCCATGGGCTACACAGTCCATGGAATTCTCCAGGCCAGAATACTGGAGTGGGTAGCCTTTCCATTCTCCAGGGAATCTTCCCAACCCAGGAATCCAACCCAGGTCTCTCACATTGTAGGCAGATTCTTTACCAGCTGAACCACAAGGGAAGCCCAAGAATACTGGAGTGGGTAGCCTATCCCTTCTCCAGCAGATCTTCCCAACCCAGGAATCGAACCAGGGTCTCCTGCATTGCAGGCAGATTCTTTACCAGCTGAACTATCTGGAAAGCCCCCCTGTCAGAGAGGCGCTTCTCAACTGAAAAATTTGGAGGCAGTATGGTATAGTGAAAAGGCTCCACATTGGGACAGATGACATTAATTTCCTCACCTATGAAATGGGGATGATAATATGATAATAATTAAATCTACCTTATATAGTTGTGAAGTTTAAACAAAATGAAGCAATGCACCTAACTTCTATTAAGGGCCTTGTATAAAACCTAGCATCTATCAGGCTCTCAATGAATGTCAGTCCGCCTATCACTGAAATAAATATCAAGTAGTCCACTGCCTTGTTAGGCAGCTTATTCAGGCTCTGGATTTTGGACATTTCCTCCTCCTGCCTCTCTGTGATTTCTACCCAATAGCTCAAGTGCTTATTCCTTTGTATAGAATAAGGCAAAGCACTTGAGTTTTAGATAAAAACAGTTGAGGCACCTTTAGTTCTTCTTTCTTATAAGCTACTTATGAGGTGAGGTGAAGTCACTCAGTCATGTCTGACTCTTTGCGACCCCATGAACTGTAACCTACCAGGCTTCCCTGTCCATGGGATTCTCCAGGCAAGAATACTGGAGTGGATTGCCATTTCCTTCTCCAGGGGATTTTCCCGACCCAGGCATCGAACCCGGGTCTCCTGCATTGGAGGCAGACGCTTTAACCTCTAAGCCACCAGGGAAGCAAAAAAACTACGTTGTGGTTGTCAGATTATCCTTATCACTGTGTCTCTGGATGCAGAGGCTTATACAACACATATTTATGGAGCACCTAAATGCTGTGCTCCATTTTTTTCACCAGTAGTGAAAACATAAATAGACAATCCTTTTGTTTTCTTGAGTCTTATACTCTAAGTGTCGGAGACAGACCACATATAGTAGGCAAGTAAATAACAGATGCAATAGGTCCTACAATGGAAAACAAAGCAAGGTAGGGAATAGCAAGTGATGGGGGAATTGCAGAGTGATCACATAAATGCTTCTCTGAGGAAGTGGCATTTGAGAAGAGACCTGAATAAATAAGGAGGGCAAATCAGGATGAGGAAAAAGTTGGTGCGAAAGTTGAATTTTATTCTAATCCTGATTGGAATCTATTGGAAGATTTAAAGTAGGAAAATGGAGTGCTTTAAGTAGGAAAATGAATTATATTTTAAAAAGATCAGTGATGTCATTGTGTGGAGAATAGACTACGGGAAAAGAATAGAAGTAGAGAGAATAGTTAAGCAATTCTTAAAATAATCCAGACCAGAGGTGATGGTGCCCTGGTGGTGGTGAGAAGCTAAGCTGGGGTAGAAGGCAGAGCCAGCAGGGTTTGCTTATGGATTGAGTTATGTGAGGAACAAGGAGGGATCAGGGATATTACCCTAGAGTTTTGGCCTGGATACCGAGATGAGAGGTAGTGCCATTTACTAAAATGTGGAACATTGAGTGAGGAATAAGGTGAGAGATAGGATCAAGAGTAATACTTGGGATATATATTAAATTTGAGTTGCCTATTAGACATTCCTATGGAAATATAGAGAGAGTAATCTGGAGCTCAGGGGAGAGTCTGCACTGAAGATCGCCATTTGGGAGTTCTCAGTCTGTAAACTGACAAGAGATAACATTAAAAAATTGAGCCCTAGGGCACTCCAATGGTTGGTAGTTGGGAAGTTGGGAAAGTACCAGCGTGTGAGTCTGAAAAAAAAGGTGGCTGAGACATAGGAGAAAAAGAAAGAAACAAACAAACAGGAGATCATGTGCTCATAGAAGCCAAGGTATGTTTCAGAAAGAATGGAGTGATCAATTGAGGCAAATGATGCTGATAAATTTAATAAGATGAGGAAGAAGAGCTTACTTTTGGCTTCAGCAAGATGAAGGTCCCTGGTGACCTTGATTAGAGTGCTGTCAGTGGCATGGAGACTCAAGCTTGTTTTGAGTGGGTTGAGGAGAGAAGAGAGAGTGAGAGTTGAGGACGTAGAGACAACCCTATAGACAACTAAGGTGAGGAATTTTCCTATAAAGAGGAGAATAGAAATTGTGAGGTAACTGGAGGTGGACATATGGTCAAAGGGGTTTCTTGTTTGTTTAAGGAGGGAGATTTTGTAGCATTTTAATATGCTGGTGGGAATGATCCATTAGTGTACTGACGGAAAGAGAAATTGGTGACATCAGAGAGAGAGGGGTTAACTGCTGGAGCAGAATGTTTGAATAGCTGACTGTGAAAGAGGTTCTGTGAAAAATTGAAAGGGCCAGCCTTATGGAAATGTGTAAAATTCCTCCTTAGCAATAGGGAAGAAGTCAGGGTATATGGATAGTGATGCAGATGAGTTGATAGACTTGGTGAAGATGAGGCAGTTCTCTTCTGATTGTTTATGTTTTCTCCGCGAAATAATCAGCTGAGAATTATGAAGGGGAGTTGTTTGGAGGTTTCATGGGGGAAGAAAAGCATGAAACAGATGAAATAGTTGCCTTGGAGACAAGGAAGTGAACTGACTAGGAACATTTAGAATTGTCAGACATTGCTGAAGGCTCACTTAACATTTCTGGTCAAATTAAATTTAAAGTGGAACTATTCTGCTGCATAGGTGGAGTTGTTCTTAACTAGGACTAAGATGGAGGAAGTACAAGGACACCTGCACTTGCAGATATATACAAGGCAGTGGATGTAATGATGGAACCTGGGATTTAGCTGGGTAGTGTAGGAAGTCAAGTTATGAAAGGACAGATGGACAGTGAGGATAGTAGGATCCATGGTTGGCAGGTAGAGGTTATGTGGCAGAGACAGGCTTTGAAGCTGAAATGATGGAGGTGATGCAGTTATTATTGGGCAGGACAACATCTAGAGTATGACCATTTTAGTATTTGGCTGGGCTTGGGTGATGGGAAATAAAGTTGTATGAAGTAACTTCAAGGGATTGGCTATATCCCCCTGTAGATATTAAAATCACAGGAAAAAGTGGTGGGAGAAGAAACCTGTGAGCCACATGCTAACATTTCCAGTGAATGAATGAAGGAGAGTGACTAAGAAGTTGATTGAGAGCAGCCATAAGGAGGATTGGCATAGTCTGATGGTAGACACTTAAATTGGGTTGGGGTTTTTGAGGAGAGAGGGAGGAGAAATGGCCTGGAAGTGGCAAAGAGGTGGTAGGAGAACATTCTTCTATCTCCAGGTCCTGTGAGTGATAAGAAGGGTGTGGGTAAGAAAACATCCACCATCTGAGAGAGCTGAATGGAAGGTGAGACTTCAGGAAAGCCACACTTCTTTTAGAACAAGAAGCCAAATTAAACATTGAGCATATAGAGGAATTTGCTGATGATTGGCTTTGCGTTTCAGAAACCATGGCAGGAGGGTTTGAGAGTTCATCAATAAGCAGGGTATTGAGTCAGATCAGGGAATATATGGAGGTTTAACAGGTTAGGAATCCAGATAACAATTCATGTTGGGAGGCTGGGACTTGTGGAGGTGACTGACATAAACAGGGATGGAAGATATGTTGGGATTAGTCCTGTTGGATTCTTAGGAGGAGGTGGATGATTGGCATTAATTACAGTCTCTTTCTGGGGCTGGTCTCTTGGCCACTTTGTATTGGTGAGCTGGGGGAGAGGAGCTTACACCAGGACCACTTAATACTCCCTGGCCTCCCTTAACATTTTCTCTGGTCCTTTTCAAACCTGGAGTAAGAGATTTATTAGGACTTTTCAACAATGATAGTACCTTGGGATCTTTAAGTTATGCACTCCAAGTCTCCATTGGTCCCTGTCAAGGCCACTTCAAATAAATACATGATCTAAAAAAAAAAAAAAAATGTGTGCTTGATATGTAATGCAGTTTAAAGACAAATACCCTGCCAACCCTAAGCACCTTCCTACCAGATTGCTATACTAAAACCTTTCTTTTACCAGGATTTTCCAGGTGGCTCAGGCTTCCCTGATAGCTCAGTTGATAAGGAATCTGCCTGCAATGCAGGAGATCCCAGTTCAATTCCTGGGTCAGAAAGATCTGCTGGAAAAGGGATAGGCTACCCACTCCAGTATTCTGGCCTGGACTGTATAGTCCATGGGGTCGCAAAGAGTTGGACATAACACTGTTTTTCACTTTCCAGGTGGCTCAGTGGTAAAGAATCCACCTGCCAGTGCAAGAGACGTGGGTTTGATCCCTGGTTGGGAAGATACCCTGGAGAAGGAAATGGCAACCCACTCCAGTATTCTTGCCTGGAAAATCCCATAGACAGAGGAGCCTGGTAGGCTATAGTCCATGGGGTCACAAAAAGTCAGACACAACTTAGCAACTAAACAAGAACAATAGCAATCAAAATTTCAATCACACATAAAAATGGATTCACATAATGAGCTCCCATACACCCCATGACCTAGATTTAACAGTTGTTAACATATGTCATCCTTGTTTCATTTATTTTATTCTTTTACTGAAATATCTTCAAGTAAATTACAGACATTGAGACATCTTACTCCTATACCTCAGTATCATAAGCCCTTTCTATATAGAAATTCTGAAGCTGCCACTGCCTTTTAATATGTGCCAAGAACTGGACAAGAGTGTTCCAGATGTGGACTGATCAATGAGTATTCAGAAAAAACAACTAGGCTCACTTTTTGTTAATGAAGATTATAATCTCTAAAATTAGTCATTTTAGAGGCCGTGGCACACTATTGACTCAAGTGCATTTGTGATCAGCTGAAGTTCCCAAGTTCTTTGCTCATGAACTGCGGCTGTCAAGTCAGGCTTCCCCCATCTTAGTATTTACGTAATTGAATTTTTGTTGGTTTCAACCTATTGAAAATACTTTGAATTGGAATTTTGCCCTCCAGTGAATTAGTTAATCTTTTTCTGCTTTGGTTCATCGGCAAAGTTGATAAGTAAACCTTTTATGTATTCATGCTTTCTAAAATGGAAGCTTATGCTACCTCAAAATAGTGGAGACTGCAATAAGATCATCTCAGGCATTATGAGTGGACTGTTTGTAGGACAAATAATCTAAGTTAAGTGTTCTTGATTAAGGACTGAAATCTATTCTTGTTGACTATTCCAAGTCTCTGGTTTAACAGACGGGTGGTGTCTGAGTACAGTTTTCTAAGACTGTCTAAATCATTCTAGAATAACTTTTTAATATAAGCAAATCACCGAACAGTTTCTTTGTAGAGCCTTAGAAACACCCACATTGTTCATGACAGCTAAATCCAGGGGTTGATTTGGCTTTCTGGAACTCCCTGGGTTTGCCTAGGTGACTTCTTAGTCAACTGTTCTCACAATTACACAGGGATCATTTTTTAAACCCAAGTGTGTGAATGATCTGAATGGACAGCCCCTCACTCTGCCTCATGCTTAGAAAATGAGACTGTACCAGGAACATTCATCAACTGCCAGACAAGTGATATTTTTTTTATAAAATTTCAAACTAGATATGCTATATGCCTAAACAGAAGGCACAGTCATAGCAATACTCATGGCCAAAATAGCAGATCAGTATGCTATAACTCCACATTCCTCAGTATGGTTCCTAATTCTTAGATATTTGAGAATGAGAGTTCTCTGATAGCAGCCTTCATGGTGAGGCACCATACATAGTAACTGAGACCATGGGTACTGGACCTTGACTATCTAGGTCTAAAGCCTGCCTCTACCACTTGTTGGCTGTGGAATTGGGGCTATTTATTTAACCTCGTGAATGTGTGCTGTCACTTAGGTCATGTCTGACTCTTTGCAACCATATAGACTAGCCCACCAGGCTCCTCTGTCTATGAGATTTCCCAGGCAAGAATACTGGAGTGGGTTGCCATGCCCTCCTCCAGGCAATCTTCCCCACCCAGGGATCGAACCTGCATCTCCTGCATCACAGGCAGATTCTTTCCTGCACCTCAAATAAGAGTAATTTCCTCATCTGTTAATGATAAAAATAGTACACGCACCTCTTGTATACAGCAGTGTGAGGATTAACAGTGAAAAATGGGGCAATGTACCAAGCATTAAGTAAATGCTAGCTACTATTATTTAGCATGGTTCTGATAGTTCTTATGGAGACCCAAGGTATTGGCTACCATTTGGTGCCATGTTCATGAAGTTCTTCATCTGGATTTAAATATGCCTACTCTATGAATGTGAGAGTTGGACTGTGAAGAAGGCTGAGCACTGAAGAATTGATGCTTTTGAACTGTTGTGTTGGAGAAGACTCTTGAGAGTCCCTTGGACTACAAGGAGATCCAACCAGTCCATTCTGAAAGAGATCAGCCCTGGGATTTCTTTGGAAGGAATGATGCTAAAGCTGAAACTCCAGTACTTTGGCCACCTCATGTGAAGAGTTGACTCATTGGAAAAGACTTTGATGCTGGGAGGGATTAGGGGCAGGAGGAGAAGGGGACGACAGAGGATGAGATGGTTGCATGGCATCACGGACTCGATGGACGTGAGTCTGAGTGAACTCTAGGAGTTGGTGATGGACAGGAAGGCCTGGCATGCTGCAATTCATGGGGTCACAAAGAATCAGACATGGCTGAGCGACTGAACTGAACTGAACTCTAGGAATGCTCTAGGCTGCCACATAGCCTACTGTATTTACCTTATCATCCTAATTTCTACTCCTTTGCCTCCAGAGATCTGGGCAGAACAGTTTAAAGACATATGGAGAGAACCTCAATGTTTTCTACTTTGAGTAAGATGAGGTAGTTCTGGTCTCTTGATTGCTTGTTCTAAGTCTTTGGATTAGTTCCCATGGTGACTGACAACCACACCAATGTGTGAGGGGAAGAAACATAGGAAATTCTACTTTTCTTCATATATGAATCTCAAGATACATTGCTTTCAGCATCCCGATAATCACCTAGGAAATGATAGTGATCTCCCTTGTATATCCACTTACGTGGTAAGAAAACAACTTAAAAACAGTGACAAAATTTGACATAAATAACTTGGAGAGATGCTGTCTAGAGAAAGAGTTGACATGTATGCCCTTTTCTTATTTTTCACTCTAAGTTATGATGTTCCTTTGCAGTGATTGTTTTGAGGGGTAACTATTCTCTTGGCCAATAGGAGCATACATCTTTTACTTTCTGTTATTAGACTTACTATTTTTGTTTTCTTGGAAAAGGGAATTCATTTTTGAAATTTATAATTTTTCGGTAATTTTACATGAATTGTAAAAATAGTACAGAATATTTCCACGAACATATCACCTAGCTGTCCTAGGTGTTAGGTTTGCATATTATATAACCATGGTATCATTATAAAAGGGTTTCCCTTATAGCTCAGTGGTAAAAATCCTCCTTCCGATGCAGGAGACACAGGTTTGATCCTTGGGACAGAAAGATTCCCTGGAGAAGGAAGTTGTGACCCAGCCCAGTATTCTTGCCTGGGAAATCCCATGGACAGAAGGAGCCTGGCAGGCTACAGTCCATGGGGTCGCAGAGTCAGGCATGACTTAGCAACTAAACAATAACAACAAACCATTACAAAAACTAAGAAAATAACCATGGTAAAGTATCAGTAAAGATTTTACCAGTTTTTCTACTAATGTCCCTTTTCTTGTCCAGAATCCAGTTCAGAACCTCACACTGAAGTTAGTTGTTGTGTCTTCTTAATCTCCAGTCTGTGACAGTTCTTCGGAGAAGACAATGGCAACCCACTCCAGTATTCTTGCCTGGAGAATCTCAGGGACAGGGGAGCCTGGTGGGCTGCCGTCTCTGGGGTTGCACAGAGTCGGACACGACTGAAGTGACTTAGTAGTAGTAGTAGTGACAGTTCTTCAGTCTTTCCTTATTTTTCATGACTTTGAGACTTTTGAAGAATACTGGCTAGATGTTTTGTAGAGGATCACTCTACTGGGGCTTTTCCAGTGTTTGCTCATGATTAGACTGAGGTTACACATTGTTGGAGAGGTTAACCCAGTTGTGTGCCCTTTGTGCAGTCTATCAAGGGGACAGGATGTTGCTATACATTACAGGTGATAATCTTCACTTGGTTAAGGTGGTGTCTGTCAGGGTTCTCCACTATAAACTTACTATTTTTCCCTTTGTATTTAAGAATATTTGCAGGGAGATATTAGAAAGTATGAAAATATTCTGTTTATGCTTATGATTTGTCCACTAATATTAACATTCATCAGTTGATCTTGTCTGCAGCAATTATTACAATGAAGTACTAATGTTGATTTTCTATTTCCCACATTCCCTGTATTTTTAATAATTGGAAAACTGGAATTCTTATGTTAATAAGAATCTTATGTTAATTTTTATGTTAATAAGAATGATTCTTATTTTTACTTATTTTACCAGTACAAACTAATAGTTATTTTATTCTTTAGGTTATATTCCTATAATTTTTAGTTTGCTGCTCAAATTATTCCAGCTTTGAGCAGCAAATTATTGTAATCTCTTTTAAATTGGCTCCTATGCTGAGCATGTCCTTTATCTTTTTCAAAAATGTTTCCTTATTTGCATCATCACAAGAGGCACCAGGTTCATCTTCTCTTTTCCCTACTCCAGCCCTGGAATCAGCCAACCTTTTGTTTAACGGGGAATGGCATTTCAAATTCATGATCTGTGCCTTACATGTACTTGCTGTTGAGATATCACTGCTTCTGGGTCCTTAAGGTGGGTATAGATAGGAAATACATGTGTGTGTATATATGCTAAGTCGCTTCAGTTGTGTTTGACTCTTTGAGACCCTATTGTAGATGGTATCGGACAGACCTTTGTCACATCCCTAATCCTTGGTAACCATTGACTTGTTTTTGTCCATATGGTTTTTTTTCAGAGTGTCATATAAAATGGAATTTTAACCATTAACACATTGAAAGGTATTTAGATTGTTTCTGCTTTTTGACTCTTATGAATAAAGCATTGTAATAATAGCTTTAAGCATTTATTATAGGTTTTTGGGTGAACATAAGTTTTCACTTCTCTTGGGTGGTTACCTAGCATCAGGGTAAGTATTTTAAAAAACGTATTTATTCAAATATCCAGAAAATAATAAGAAAATCATATGTATTCAATATTACATTTTGGTAGCTACCATATTAATACTGTACCATTTCAGTGCAGTTTCATAACTTTACATCAGCTTTACATTGCCACTACCATTTACTGTCAGAATCTTCTGATTTTGGTCAAACTGATTGCATTTTTGCTCTCCTAGAATTTCTGTCTTATAATTGCCACAGTGATATAAAATGTTATATTTTGGTTGTTACATGGATTAGAATCAACCCTGAAACAGGTGTACATGGACAAAATGTTCAGTCTTGAAGCCAGGGACTGGCTCTGTTTACTAGCCCTTGAAAAACGTTGACTTTATAATGACCAGTCTTTTTTTAATATAAATTTATTTATTTTAATTGGAGGTTAATTACTTTACAATATTGTATTGGTTTTGCCATACATCAACATGAATCTGCCACAGGTATACACATGTTCCCCATCCTGAACCCCCTCCCTCCTCCCTCCCTGTACCATCCCTCTGTGTCGTCTCAGTCCACCAGCCCCAAACATCCAGTATCATGCATTGAACCTGGGCTGGCGACTCATTTCATATATGATATTATACACGTTTCAATGCCATTCTCCCAAATCATCCCACCCTCTCCCTCTCACACAGAGTCCAAAAGACTGTTTTATACATCTGTGTCTCTTTTGCTGTCTCGCATACAGGGTTATTGTTGCCATCTTTCTAAATTCCATATATATGTGTTAGTATACTGTATTGGTCTTTTTCTTTCTGGCTTACTTCACTCTGTATAACAGGCTCCAGTTTCATCCACCTCATTAGAACTGATTCAAATGTATTCTTTTTAATGGCTGAGTAATACTCCATTGTGTATATGTACCACAGCTTTCTTATCCATTCATCTGCTGATTGACATCTAGGTTGCTTCCAGTCCTGGCTATTATAAACAGTGCTGTGATGAACATTGGGGTACACGTGTCTCTTTCAATTCTGGTTTCCTCAGTGTGTATGCCCAGCAGTGGGATTGCTGGGTCATAAGAGTCAGACACGACTTCACTTTGACTTTTCACTTTCATGCATTGGAGAAGGAAATGGCAACCCACTCCAGTGTTCTTGTCTAGAGAATCCCAGGGATGGGGGAGCCTGGTGGGCTGCCGTCTATGGGGTCACACAGAGTCAGACACGACTGAAGCGACTTAGCAGTAGCTGCAGCAAAGCAGTCCTATTTCCAGTTTTTTAAGGAATCTCCACACTGTTCTCCATAGTGGCTGTACTAGTTTGCATTCCCACCAGCAGTGTAAGAGAGTTCCCTTTCCTCCACACCCTCTCCAGCATTTATTGCTTGTAGACTTTTGGATCACAGCCATTCTGACTGGCGTGAAATGGTACCTCATTGTGGTTTTGATTTGCATTTCTCTGATAATGAGTGATGTTGAGCATCTTTCCATGTGTTTGTTAGCCATCTGTATGTCTTCTTTGGAGAAATGTCTATTTAGTTCTTTGGCCCATTTTTTGATTGGTACAATGACCAGTCTTTAAGGAGATGCCCTTTGTGTATGAGCAATGAATTATCTGACATTAATTGAGAGTCTTCTTAAAGAACCCCTGTCTTAATATTATCAAACCTATCAGCTTGTTACAGAACTTGAAGTTGCTGCCATCAGCATCACTCTTCTGGGTCAAGGTTTAATCATTTTCTTAGAAAGTTTCTGTTTAAAATGCACATTTTTAATCTGAGAGGGCAGATGTGTAGCACATTAGCTAGCTGTCACCTCAGAGAGATCATGGCTCTGGTCTCTGAGAGTCCTCTCTACTGATACTTTTCTGTTAGTAGGTAGATACTCATTTCTATTTTCACTAAACTGTGAGCTCTTAGACTGAGGTCAGAATTCACCTCTATATTCCCTGTGCCTGGCATTGTAGTAGTTGGTCCATATATATGTCTTGAATGGATGAATAAATGCCTGGTGAGTACATGATGCTTGAAGATAGAGGGTGGGAGGTTTGCAAGGAAAAGCTCCCCATATGTGGCACAGGCAGGAAAAGGGAAGCCTAAGTGGAAGGGCACAAGCATGGGTCTGGAGTACCAGAGAATGACAGGGTGTATGCATGCTAATTTGCTTCAGTTGTGCTTGAGTCTTTGCAACCCTATGGACCATAGCCTGCCAGGGTCCTCTGTCAATGGAATTCTCCAGGCAAGAATACTGGAGTGGGTTGCCATGCCCTCCTCCTGGGGATCTTCCTGACCCAGGGATCTAACACGTGTCTCTTATGTCTCCTGCATTGTCAGGTGGGTTCTTTACCACTAGCTCCACCTGGGAAGCCCAGCGACAAGATGGTATGTGTATTGTGGGAAAAGTAGACAAGATAAAAACTAATTGGAGGCCAGCTTCAAAGTTCAAGGCTTTGTGGAAGCTGTGTCTAAGGGGGTGAGTTCTGGAGACAGAATGGGCTAAAATTCCAGCCTTGCTTACTTTCTGCTAGAATTTGGCTTTTACTTCAAGTAAGACAGCGATAAATTTGGGATGGGGTGTTTGAGTTTAAAAATAACTTGATGTGACTTTTATTTTGACAGGATCCCTTTGGTTGGAGTGTTGGGGGTAGAATGAGGTGGGAGGTCAATGCCAGCATGGAACATTGGTAAAGAGGCTATGACAGTAATCCAGGCTGGCGACGAGAGTGGCTTAGGACAAGATGGATGCAGTGCAGATTGTGAGACATGGTCAGATTCAGCATGTATGCTGGAGACAGAGTTGTCAACATTTCATGATGGATAATGCTGGACCTCTTTCATTTGTGCCCAACAAAACAAAATGAAACACTATAATGTCTGTAAACTATCAAATAGAAGTTGATATTACTGGGTTAAGCAGAGCTAATTTTCCAGTAAAGCAAAACTTTCTTGCTACTTGCTTTACAAATCCAAGAAGTAACCTTGGATTTGGTATGTTTCCAACAGCTGACATGAAGCTTTCTTTTTTTTTTTTTAAATTTTATTTTTACTTTATTTTACTTTACAATACCGTATTGGTTTTGCCATACATTGACATGAATCCACCATGGGTGTATATTAGCTCCCAATCCCAAATCCCCCTCCCACCTCCCACCCCACATCATCTCTCTGGCTCATCCCTGTGCACCAGCTCCAAGCATCCTGTCTCCTGTATTGAACATAGGCTTGAAGCTTTCAAGTCCACATTTTCCAGCTGTCTTCTATAAGGAGCTTCAGCAGAGTAGTATTTACATTACCTCTTTTCCTGCTGATTGAATCTGTAGCAAACGGAGCAGTGTGTACAATTTTATCTCACTTGAGAGCATTTCTGACTATAGATCTGTCATTCTTTGTATGGGAAATAGAATTCTTTTAGGATGTGCTTATTACAGGGATAGTTTTTACCCAGTGAGATAAATACACTATGAAAACAATTTGACCAGATAAGGGTTCATGAACCCCATCTATCCACCTATGTACACACACTCAGCTTCATGTAAGTCTGCAAGTCTCTCTGGCCATGATATGAGAAAACAAAATCTTGGTTAGAGTAACAATGGGTATTCTAATCCCTGAATAAAATTTTCATTATTGAAATTCTTCATTTGATTACCCAGATGATTTTTTTTTGGTTCATGTAACAACTGCTCTGTGAGGGTGTGTGGGAATAGGGAAACTTCTGAATAGTGTATCCTCATGTCACTCAGAGGGGAATTAACCTCCTTGATTCATTAGCACCTCTCAGAATAGTGCCCCATCCCCTATCAATTTGACATAACTAGGTATACAAGCGGAAAAGGCAATGGCACCCCACTCCAGTACTCTTGCCTGGAAACTCCCATGGACGGAGGAGCCTGGAAGGCTGCAGTCCATGGGGTCGCTGAGTCAGACACGACTGAGCGACTTCACTTTCACTTTTCACTTTCCTGCATTGGAGAAGGAAATGGCAACCCACTCCAGTGTTCTTGCCTGGAGAATCCCAGGGACGGCGGAGCCCAATGGGCTTCCATCTGTGGGGTCACACAGAGTCGGACATGACTGAAGCGACTTAGCAGCAGCAGCAGCAGCAGGTATACAAACAGCAAGAGAAGTGTTGGCAAGGGAACCTGAATCCCTCCAAAGATATACAGTCTCATGGCTCAGCTGAACTGAGATTGAAAAACATAATCAACCTTCATTCCTAGGTCTGTGATGGCATCTAAGATCAATCTCCAGGAGTCCTGTGTATCTGTGGAAGTCACCTGGGACAGCACGCAGATACCAATGGTTCGGGGTAGTTTTTTAAATCCCTCCTTTGCAGAGATGGTATTTGATCCATTGATGTTTTCTTAGAGGTGAGGGCTGGAAAAGTCCTTGTGACTTCTGTCAGTGTGCCTGTCTACAGGTTAGCAGCCAGAGGATGAGCTTGCAGACACGAGGGTGCCTGTAATTGAATCAGTGATATCCTGCTTCCTCTGAAAATTCAAGTGAAATTCCATTTTGATGGATTCCTCTCTGGGCAGGAGTAAATTTTTCTTTTTTTAAAAATTAATTAATTATTTTAATTGGAGGGTAATTTCTTTACAATATTGTGGTGGGTTTTGCCATACATCGACATGAATCACCCATGGGTGCACATGTGTCTCCCCATCCTGAACTTTCTCTCACCTCCCTGCCCAGCCCATCCCTCTGGGTTGTCCCATTACACTGGCTTTGAGTGCCCTGCTTCATGCATCAAACTTGCACTGGTCATCTATTTTACATATGGTAATATACATGTTTCAATGCTATTCTCTCAAATCCTTTCACCCTCCCCTTCTCCCTAATGGTCCGAAAGTCTGTTCTTTACATCTGTGTCTCTTGCTGTCTTGTGTATAGGATCATCATTACCATCCTTCTAAATTCTACATATATACATTTTTTTGCTTTATTTTTATTTTGTAATATAAATTTATTTATTTTAATTGGAGGCTAATTACTTTATAATATTGTAGTGGTTTGCCATACATTGACATGAATCCGCCACGGGTGTACATATGTTCCCCATCCTGAACCCCCCTCCCACCTCCCTCCTCATCCCATCCCTCTGGGTCATCTCTGTGCACCAGCCCTGAGCACCCTGTCTCATGCATCAAACCCGGACTGGTGATTCATTACACATATGATAATATACATGTTTCAATGCCATTCTCCTGAATCATCCCACCCTCGCCCTCTCCCACAAAGTCCAAAAGACTGTTCTGTACATCTGTGTCTCTTTTGCTGTCTCATATATAGGGTTATCGTTAACATCTTTCTGCTGCTGATGATGCTAAGTCGCTTCAGTCATGTCTGACTCTGCGTGACCCCAGAGACGGCAGCCCACCAGGTTTCTCCGTCCATGGAATTTGCCAGGCAAGAGTACTGGAGTATGTTGCCATTTCCTTCTCCAATGCATGAAAGTGAAAAGTGAAAGTGAGGTCGCTCAGTTGTGTCCGACTGCAGCCTACCAGGCTCCTCCATCCATGGGATTTGCCATGCAAGAGTACTAGAGTGGGTTGCCATTGCCTTCTCTGACCATCTTTCTAAATTCCATATATATGCGTTAGTATACTGTACTGGTGTTTTTCTTTCTGGCTTACTTCACTCTGTATAATAGGCTCCAGTTTCATCCACCTCATTAGAACTGATTCAAATGTATTCTTTTTAATGGCTGAGTAATACTCCATTGTGTTTATGTACCACAGCTTTCTTATCCATTCACCTGCCAATGGCCATCTAGGTTGCTTCCATGTCCTGGCTATTATAAACAGTCCTGCGATGAACATTGGCGTACATGTGTCTCTTTCAATTCTGGTTTCCTTGGAGTGTATGCCCAGTAGTGTGATTGCTGGGTCATAAGGCAGTTCTATTTGCAGTTTTTTAAGGAATCTCCACACTGTTCTCCATAGTGGCTGTACTAGTTTGCATTCCCACCAACAGTGTGAGAGGGTTCCCTTTTCTCCACACCCTCTCTAGCATTTATTGCTTGTAGACTTTTGAATCGCAGCCATTCTGACTGGCGTGAAATGGTATCTCATTGTGGTTTTGATTTGCATCTATCTGATAATGAGTGTTGTTGATCATCTTTCCATGTGTTTGTTAGCCATCTATATGTCTTCTTTGGAGAAATGTCTGTTTAGTTCTTTGGCCCATTTTTTGATTGGGTCATTTATTTTTCTGGAATTGAGCTGCAGGAGTTGCTTGTATATTTTTGAGATTAGTTGTTTGTCAGTTGCTTCATTTGCTATTATTTTCTCCCATCCTGAAGGCTGTCTTTTCACCTTGCTTATAGTTTCCTTCGTTGTTCAAAAGCTTTTAAGTTTAATTAGGTCCCATCTATTTTTGCTTTTATTTCTATTAGTCTGGGAAGTGGGTCATAGAGGATCCTGCTGTGGTTTATGTCGGAGAGTGTTTTGCCTGTGTTTTCCTCTAGGAGTTTTATAGTTTCTGGTCTTACATTTAGATCTTTAATCCATTTTGAGTTTTTATTTTTGTGTATGGTGTTAGAAAGTGTTCTAGTTTCATTCTTTTACAAGTGGTTGACCAGTTTTCCCAGCACCACTTGTTAAAGAGATGGTCTTTTCTCCATTGTATATTCTTGCCTCCTTTGTCAAAGATAAGGTGTCCTTAGGTGCATGGATATATGCATTACTATACTGTATTGGTGTTTTTATTTCTGACTTATTTCACTCTGTATAATAGATTCCAGTTTCATCCACCTCATTAGAACTGACTCAAATGTGTTCTGTTACAGCTGAGTAATATTCCATTGTGTATATGCACCACAACTTCCTTATCCATTTGTCTGCTGATGGACATCTGGGTTGCTTCCATGTCCCAACTATTATAAACAGTACTTCAGTGAACGGGGAGTACATGTCTCTTTCAATTCTTGTTTCCTCAGTGTGTATACCCAGCAGTTGGATTGCTAGGTCATATGGCAGTTCTATTTCCAGTTTTTTAAGGAAACTCCACACTGTTCTCCATAGTGGCTGTACTAGTTTGCATTCCCACCAACAGTGTAAGAAATTTTCCTTTTCTCCACACCTTCTCCAGCATTGGTTGTTTGTAGACTTTTTGATAGCAGCCATTCTGACTGGCCTGAGATGGTACTTCATTGTGGTTTTTTTTTTTTTTGATAAGTTAAAAATTCCTTAATTTTTTATTCCTGGTACCACTACCACAATTTACAGGGCAATATACCTGATGTAATGAAAAAAAAAAAGACAAAGCTACAACAGATAAAAGACCTCAGGAATGTACATCTAATTGACACTACATTGCATTAATCAATAGCTGCACTTTTTGCAAACTGTGGCTATGACAGTCCTGAACAAGAAGGGTTTCCTGTTTAAGCTGCAGTAACTTTCCTGACTATGGATCATGGTTCCTTCTGTGGCAGATTTTTACAGTTCCTCTAATGCATTTGGGATGACTATCTCAAAGTAACCTGCAACTTTCCTGACAACTCCTCGCCCTCTCTCCTGCTAAGAACTGTATCCCCTTTTTCTGAGTTTTTAGAACCTTCTGCTACCATATCCACCACTTCCACCACCAGATTCATAAACACCACCATAGGGACTGCCTGAGCTTCTTCCACCAAAACTACCTCCTTTCATGGGTCCATAATTTGACTGCTGTGGTCCACTATAATTTCCAAAATCATTATAGTTTCCACCACCACCATAGTAACCTCCAAAATTTCCTCCTTCATTGTAACCATCATATCCTCCACCACTGCCGCAATATCCACCACCTTGGTTTCCATATCCTCCTGGTCCACCACCACCATAACTTCCTCTACTACTATAACCAGGACCACCACCATAGTTGCCACCATCACCTCCAAATCCATTATATCCACCATCACCTCCTCCATAACTCCCTCTGCTGCCACCACCTCCACCACCGTAGCCTCCTCTTCCACCAAATTTTCTACCATGGCCAAAGTTACCTCCACCACCTCCAACGTTTCCTCTACGACCCATAAAGTTGCCAGATCCACCTCCACGACCTCTTTGTGATCCAGCAGATTGCATCTCTTGTTTAGAAAGGGCCTTTTTTCACTTCACAATTATGCCCATTAATAGTGTGGTATTTCTGAACAATAATTTTATCAACTGTATCATGATCATCAAAACTTACAAAAGCAAATCCTCTCTTTTTCCCACTCTGCCTGTCTCCCATAACTTCTATGGTTTCAATCTTGCCATACTTTTCAAAGTAGTGTCTCAAATTATATTCTTCTGTATCTTCTTTAATGCCATCAACAAAAATTTTCTTCACTGTTGGATGGGCACCAGGCTTTACAGAATCCTCTCTAGAAACAGCTCATTTTGGTTCCACTACACACCCATCAACCTTGTGTGGTCAAGCACACATTGCTGCATCCAATTCTTCAACACAAGAGTAAGTCACAAAACCAAAGCCCCTGGAACGTTTTGTTTGGGGATCTCTCATCACCACACAATCTGTAAGTGTGCCCCATTTCTCAAAATATTATCTTAAGCTATCATCTGTAGTTTCAAAGCTCAGACCACCAATAAACAGCTTTCTCAACTGCTCTGGTTCCTTGGGATCATGACCCTCCATTTTGAGACTGGACTCACCTCTTCCAACTCAAGTTCAATATGGGACCCTTCATTGTGGTTTTGATTTGCATTTCTCTGATAATGAGTGATGTTGAGCACCTTTTCATGTGTTTGTTAGCCATCTGTATGTCTTCTTTGGAGAAATGTCTGTTTAGTTCTTTGGCCCACTTTTTGATTGGGTTGTTCATTTTTCTGGCATTGAGCTACATGAGCTGCTTGTACATTTTTGAGATTAATTCTTTGTCAGTTGTTTCAGTTGCTATTATTTTTCTCCCATTCTGAAGGCTGCCTTTTCACCTTACTTATAGTTCCCTTTGTTTTGCAAAAGCTTTTAAGTTTAATAAGGTCCAATTTGTTTATTTTTGTTTTCATTTCCATTAGTCTGGGAGGTGGGTCACAGAGGATCCTTCTGTGATTTATGTCAGAGAGTGTTCTGCCTATGTTTTCCTCTAGGAGTTTTATAGTTTCTGCTGTGACATTTAGACATTTAATCCATTTTTAGTTTATTTTTGTGTATGGTGTTAGAAACTGTTCTAATTTCATTCTTTTGCAAGTGGTTGACCAGTTTTCCCAGCAACACTTGTTAAAGGGATTGTCTCTTCTCCATTGTGTATTTTTGCCTCCTTTGTCAAAGATAAGGTGTCCAGAGATGCATGGGTTTATCTCTTGGCCTTTTATTTTGTTCCATTGATTTCTATTTCTGTCTTAGTGCCAGTACCATACTGTCTTGATGACTGTAGCTTTGTAGTATAGTCTGAAGTCAGGCAGGTTGATTCCTCCAGTTCCATTCTTCTTTCTCAAGATTGCTTTGGCTATTCGGGTTTTTTTGTGTGTGTTTCCATACAAATTGTGAAGTTATTTGTTCTAGTTCTGATCTGAAAAATACGTTGGTAGCTTGATAGGGGTTGTGCTGAATCTATAGATTGCTTAGGGTAGTATACTCATTTTCATTAAATTGATTCTTCCAATCAATGATCATGGTATATTTCTCCGTCTATTTGGTCATCTTTAATTTCTTTCATCAGTGTTTTAGAGTTTCCTATATATAGATCTTTTGTTTCTTTAGGTAAATTTATTCATAAGCATTTTATTCTTTTCATTGTAATGGTGAATGTGATTGTTTCCTTAATTTCTCTTTGTATTTTCTCATTGTTTGTGTATAGAAATGCAAGGGATTTCAGTGTATTAATTTTATATCCTGCAGCTTTACTCTATTCATTGATTCAGTTCAGTTCAGTTCAGCAACTCAGTCGTGTCCAACTCTTTGCAAACCCATGAATCACAGCACACCAGGCCACCCTGTCCATCACCAACTCCCGGAGTTCACTCAAATTCATGTCCATCGAGTCAATGATGCCATATCTGAGGTTATTGATATTTCTCCCAGCAATCTTGATTCCAGCTTGTTGTCTTGTAGGTCTTCATAGAACCGTTCAACTTCAGCTTCTTCAGCATTACTGGTTGGGGCATAGGCTTGGATTACCGTGATATGGAATGGTTTGCCTTGGAAACGAATGGAGATCATTCTGTCGTTTTTGAGATTGAATCCAAGTAATGCATTTTGGACTCTTTTGTTGACCATGATGGCTACTCCATTTCTTCTGAGGGATTCCTGCCCACAGTAGTAGATATAATGGTCATCTGAGTTAAATTCACCCATTCCAGTCCATTTTAGTTCACTGATTCCTAGAATGTCAACATTCACCCTTGCCATCTCCTGTTTGGCCACTTCCAATTTGCCTTGATTCATGGACCTGACATTCCAGGTTCCTATGCAATATTGCTCTTTACAGCATTGGACCTTGCTTCTGTCACCAGTCACATCCACAACTGGGTATTGTTTTTGCGTTGGCTCCATCCCTTCATTCTTTCTGGAGTTATTTCTCCACTGATCTCCAGTAGCATATTGGGCATCTACCGACCCAGGGAGTTCCCCTTTCAATGTCCTATCATTCATTGATTAGCTCTAGTAATTTTCTGGTTGAGTCTTTAGGGTTTTCTATATAGAGGATCATGTCATCTGCAAACAGTACGAGTTGTAGTTCTTCTTTTCCATTCTGAAATCCTTTTATTTCTTTTCTTTGATTGTTGTGTGCTAAAACTTCCAAAACTATGTTGAATATTAGTGGTGAGAGTGGGCACCCTTGCCTTGTTCCTGATTTTAGAGGAAATGTTTTCAGTTTTTCACCATTGAGGATAATATTTGCTGTGGGTTTGTTTGAATATGGCTTTTATTGTGTTGAGTTATGTTCCTTCTGTGCCTGCTTTCTGAAGAGTTTTTTTTTTTTTTTTTAATCATAAATGGGTGTTGAATTTTGTCAAAGGATTTGTCTGCATCTATTAAGATAATCATATGGTCTTGTCTTTCAACTTGTTAATGTGGTGTATCACATTGATTGATTTGTGACTTTTGAAGAATCCTTGCATCCCTGGGATAAAGCCCACTTGGTCAAATGTACGATCTTTTTCATATGTTGTTGGACTCTGTTTGCTCGAATTTTGTTAAGGATTTTTGCATCTATGTTCATCAGTGATATTGGCCTGTAGTTTTCTTTTTTTGTGGCATCTTTGTCTGGTTTTGGTATTAGGGTGATGGTGGCCTCATAGAAAGAGTTTGGGAGTTTACCTTCCTCTGCAATTTTTTTGAAGAGTTTGAGTAGGATAGGTGTTAGCTCTTCTCTAAATTTTTGGTAGAATTGAGCTGTGAAGCCATCTGGTCCTTGGCTTTTGTTTGTTGGAAGATTTTTGATTACATTTTCAATTTCCATGCTTGTGATGTGTCTGTTAAGATATTCTATTTCTACCTATTTCAATTTTGGAAGGTTATATTTTTCTAAGAATTCATCCATTTCTTCCAAGTTGTCCATTTTATTGGCATATAATTGCTCATTGTAGTCTCTTATGATCTTTTGTACTTCCATGTTGTCTGTTGTGATATCTCCATCTTCATTTCTAATTTTATTTATTTGATTCTTCTGGCCTGAAGGGTTTCTATTGAAAGATCAGCTGTTATCCTTACGGGGATCCTCTTGAGTGTTATTTGTTGCTTTTCCCTTTCTGCTTTTAGTGTTTGCTCTATGTTTTTAATATTTTTTTAGCTTGATTAATATGTGTCTTGGGGTGTTTTGCCTTGGGTTAACCTTTTTGGGACTCTCTGGGTTTCTTGGAGTTGAGTGACTATTTCCTTCCCCATTTTAGGGAAGTTTGCAACTATTATCTCCTCAAATATTTTCTAATTCCCTTTCTTTTTGTCTTCTTATGGGACACCTATGATTCGAAAGTTGGGGTGATTAACTTTGTCCCAGAGTCTCTGAAGTTGTCCTCATTTAATTCCTTTTTCTTTTTTCCTCTGTGCTTCATTTATTTCCACCTCACTTATCCTCTCTTCTGCCTCAGTCATTCTACTGTTGGTTCCCTCCAGAGTGCTTTTAATCTGTTATTACATTGTTCATTATTGATTGACTCTTCTTTATTTCTTCTAGGTCCTTGTTAAACATTTCTTGCATCTTCTCAATCCTTGTCTCTATCTGTAACTCCATTTTGTTTTCAAAATTTTGGATCATTTTTACTATTATTATTCTGAAATGTTTTTCAGGTAGACTCCCTATCTCCTCTTCTTTTGTTTGGCTTGGTGTTTTTTTTTTTTTTTATCATGTTCCTTCACCTGCTATTTCTCTGCCTTTTCATTTTGTTTAGATTGCTGTGTTTAGGGTGCTGTTTCTGCAGGCCAGCAGGTTGTTGTTCCTCTTAATTGTGGATTCTGCTCCCTGTAGGTGGGGTTGGAGCAGTGGCTTGTCAAGTTTCCTGGTTTGTGGAACTTGTGTCTGTGTTCTGGTGTGTAGAGCTGGATATGTTCTCTCTAGAGTGCAATGAGGTGTCTGGTAGTGAGTTTTGGGGTGTCTATGGGCCTGGCATGGCTTTGGGCAGCCCATCTTTTAATGTTTAAGGTTGTGTTCTTGCTTTGCTGGAGAATTAGCATGGTGTGTCTTGCACTAGAACTTGTTGACTCTTCAGTGGAGCTTAGTTTCAGTGTAGGTATGGAGACTTTTGGGTTAGCTCTTGTCTATTAATGTTCCCTGGAATCAAGAGTTCTATGATGTTCTAAAGTTCTGGAGTTAAGCCTCCTGCCTCTGGGTTTCAGTCCTTCTCTTATAGTAGTCTAAATACTTCTCTATCCATATAGCACAGAAGATGAAACCCTTAGGCTGACGATGAAACAACTCTCCACCAACAGCCAACTCCACAGCCAACAACTCTCCATACCCAGAGAGACTGACAGAGTTATATGAAGAAGAGAAGAAGGAGGAAGGAGATAGACGTCACTTGGAGGAGAAAAGGGAGTGTCAAGAGGGGAGAGAGCAATCAAGCCAGTAATCAAATCTTTACGTGAAAATGGATACTGAAGATTAGATTTTTAAAGGTACAAAATTGATTGCAAATATAAAAAAGCAAAAATTAAAAACCTAGAACAGAGGTTAGACTCTGACAAATACAATATAAAAAATGCAAAACAAAATCGAATCACAAAAATTAAAAAAATATATATGGAATTTGTTTTTAAAAATAGGGTTTTTTTTTTTTTGAAAGGTAATAGTAGGCTATAAAAATGAAAGGTAAGAGTCATAAAGAACTAAAACTTTTTAAAATTTAAAAAGTGATAATAGTAAAAATATACCTAGGAGTTTTTCAGGAGCTGCTGTGGGCAGTATGGGGTCAGTTCTGTGTCAGATAGTCCCTTCTGGCTTGTACTTAGTCTCAAGCTGCTCCTCAAATACACAGTCTCAGCAATAACTGCAGGGTTTCATTCTGTTGTTCCTGTCACTTCTGGGGCGGTTCCACCTTCTTTGTTTATTTTGCCTTCCTCTGTTTGCAAGTCTCTTCAGTGCCTAATTTCTGTCCTGACATGAGTGGGCAAAGGCTCACTTGTTCGATTGTGCTGTGGAGAGGGATGGACACGGCAAACAAATACCACTGGCATGTGTGGGGAGTGCTTACAGTGGATGGGCCACACTGGGTTTGCCACAGCCCACGGTGATGTGTGCTTCCCAGGTCCACAGGGCTCCGCCTCACTGTCCCAGGTGAGCCCTGCATTTTGAGCACTTCCCAGTCTAAGCCTCTCAGGGTCTCAGGTGCTCTGCAAGGTCACAGACCCACATGGGCTGTGCGTTTTGTGCCCTTCCCAGGTCCAAGCTGCTCAAGTGACTGGGGGCTTGGCAAGTGGACTGTCCCAGGGGGGCCATGCATGTTATGCACCTCCCTGGGCCCGGGGGCTTGGTTTCCCGTATGTGCTGTGAGGGCTTAGTCCCAGGCTGGCTGTGTGTCTCCTCTGGGGAGTCTTCTCAGGCTGTGACACTACTGGCAGATGTGAAGCACCCAGGATCCCAGGAAGATGTGGTAAGCAACTGGCAGCCTGCCCAGTTTGCTGGAAGATGTGATCTCTGGGGCCAATATTGCAGCCACTCCTTGCCTTCCAGCTCTGGCGGTCCTACACATGCCTCTCTGCCTCCAGGGAGGTAGGGCCCTAAACGGCAGCCATCTTGCTCTCCTTTGGTATTTGTTAGGGGCACAATCTTTTGTTCTGTGAGGGCTCCAGAGGTCACCATGCAGGATTAGAGTCTTTCGCGGGAAAGGTCCTTTTTTTTTTTTTTGGGTGATCCCATGGTTTGGGGGTTGCTATGGCACTTTAGCTCCCTTCGATTGTCCTCAAGGCATTCAAGCCCAGTCCTTACCCTAGGGACCAATGATGCAGCCTGCACCTCCTTGCCCAGCTCCACTTGCTGCTGGCAGACGCACAGAATCCGGGCTACTTCTCCACTGGCAGTTGCGGTTTGGTGTGTATTTTTTTTTTTTTTCCTCCAGTTATGTTGCCTTCTGAGATCCCAAAACTCCTCACAGACACGCCTGTGAGAGGGTTTCCTATTGTGTGGAAACTACTTCACAACTCCCTCCCCAGGACGGGTCTCCATCCCTAAATCTTTTGTCTCAGTTTTCATCTCTTTTATTTTGTCCTACCTCCTTTTGAGACTTCCCTGGTGGCTCAGATAGTAAAGCATCGGCCTGCAATGAGGGAGACCCAGGTTCAATCTCCGGGTGGGGAACACCTCTTGGAGAAGGAAATGTCAACCCACTCCAGTATTCTTGCCTGGAAATTCCCATGGATGGAAGAGCCTGGTAGGCTACAATCCATGGGGTCACAGAGTCAGACTTGACTGAGCAACTTCACTTTCACTTCATCTCCTTTTGAAGAGATGGTGCTGCCTTTCTGGGTGCCAGGTGTCCTCCACCAGCATCCTCTGCTAGCATCTAGAAGTTGCTTTGTGGACGCTGCTCAACATTCAAATGATCTTTTGATAAATTTGTGGGGGACAAAGTGGTCTCCCCATCCTATTCTTCTGCCATCTTGGGACTGCCCCCTGGAGTAAAATTTTCAAAACATAAGTGCCTAAGTTTTCAGTGATATTTTTAGAACTTGTCTTTTATTGTGCTTCAGTGTATTGTAAAAGGTATACAGTCAGAAGTTTATTCTATCATTAGAATTCTCAGTATCTTAATAGGGCAAATGACTTCTGGAAAATGTATTTTTGACAAACTGCATTTTATGTCTGTCAATTCTATAAAAATGTAATTTTCTGGGTAAATATATATTCAGAGCCAGCTTATGAACCACATAAACTTATCTCATGATTTTGTAATCTCATGACATACACACAGAGAACACAATGCAATCCAGAACCAGGCAGTATGAGACAAAAAGTTGTCTGAATAATAAAATTTTCATTTATTCAACTTTTAACAAATACTTATTGCAGTTACGAGATACAAAGAACTGTATGAGATACGTATGAGAACTGTTAAGAGATACAAATACAAATGTGAGCAAGACTGATATCATCACTTCCCTCTTTCCTAGTATGTGTATTGAGAGTGATGTGAAGCAGGTGATGAATAATAAAACACTGTAAGGTACGGAGTTAGAGTAGGCGAGGTTCAGAGAAAGAACAAGACTGGCACTCTACAGGAACAGATCACCTTTAATGAAGTGAGAAGGGGCAGCAGATTAGCAAGCTGCTGCACTTATCTAAGAAAAAATTGTATTTAGGCATGTATGTAGAAAGCTACTGTCTTATGGGGGCCTGTTCTTCTCCAAGGTTGCTGGGAGTAGTTCTCTTAATGGCTGGGGCAAGGAGTTCTAGAGATAGGCCAGAGGCTGGGCTGGCTTGGAGCTGGGCGTAATCAATCTAATGCTTTTTTTTGGGTGAGAGTTGTTTTGCCTAGAATGGTGGGAAGGACCTGGAGAAGAGTTTTAACTCCAGGCTACCTTGAGCCATGCAACTTTCCTTCATTCCAGACTTTAAGGAATATATAGAGATGTGGGTGCCGTTAATGTTCAGGGCTTCTTCGTGCTGATAAATCAGGGTCAGGGGTTTGTAGTCTGGGAGGAAGGAAGTCTAAGGCTCGTAGGGTTGATTTTTTAATTCTCACTGCCAGGGTTTCAAGCAAAAGAAGTCTTGATTTGGTCTCAGGAGATGGCCCGAATCCGTTCTTGGGGAAAACTTTCAAAGAGATTGAAGAGACAGGGTCCAAATAAGAGGAATAAAATAAGTACCAATGGTCCCAAAAAAGGAGTAACCAAGGGAGGGCCTGTTGGAACAGGTTTTGGGGAAGCTAAAGGTTTTGTAACTCTTTGTGGCATTCAATTAGTCTCCCTTCCCCTAGAAAGAGGCAGGTCCCTCCCTTTTCTGTGATGAGAAGGTCCTGCTGCTGCTAAGTCGCTTCAGTCGTGTCCGACTGTGTGTGATCCCATAGACGGCAGCCCAGCAGGCTCCCCCATCCCTGGGATTCTCCAGGCAAGAACACTGGAGTGGGTTGCCATTTCCTTCTCCAATGCATGTAAGTGAAAGGTGAAAGTGAAGTCGCTCAGTCCCACAGAGAATGAAGATTCCCGGGTTGGTGCAATTATTTGTACTGTTCCAGAGAACCCAAGTAGAATAGGAGGAGGGGGTGGAGTTTGTAAGACCAGTGTAGTTGGGACTAGTGATACAGATTGGGTTTGAAGAGGCTGAGATTGAGAGTAAGACATTGTCAGAGACTTACCCAGTAAGTTGTGTGGTTTTTTTGTTGGGAAGGGAAGATACAGTTGTCCTGTGACAGGTTGAGGATAAGGGAATTGCTATGTATGGTGAGGGAGAGTGACATGCATATCCAGCACTGGGATGTGTGTTGTGTGTACTGGAAGAATTAGAAGAGTTGAGAAGGCGGTAAGGGGTTGGTTATCAGAGGGAGGTTTAGGAGAGGTTATAATTGAGAAAGGAGATCTAGGTATTTATAAGGCTCAGGGGTCACCTGTAACTGGGAAATTAAGTTCTTTATAACTTGTTTTTTTTTTCTTCTGATTTGATCTAGTATCCCGCCCCCATCTGAGTACCCCCAGTGGGTAATGGGATAGAAACATTTTTTTCTATTTGGCTTATGGTAGGTGCTCATGAAACTTCCTCTTTTGTACTTTAACAATGAGTAGGGGTTTGCACTTCCCTCACTCCCCGAGGTTCATGGTGCATGGTCTTGGAGCCGTATTATAACCTAGGAGTAAATGTCTGAGCAGGGGCAGGAACTAGCCAGAAGGCTGGGGAGCACAGCAAGGGTAAGAACTGAGAAAGCATGGTTCTGTTGGGCAGTGCAGAGGAAACAGTACCCTAGGAGTAGAACACAGCTAACAGGCTAGGTGATACCATTGGAAAGACAAAGGATAAGTGACCAGTCCTGAAGGGAGATAGTTATCAGGCCTATAGCAAGGACTAAAATTAAGAGTGCAGTTTTAGTTAGAGAGACGGGAAGAGGCCAGTCAGGGAGAGGGGCAGAAGGACCCAAGTTAGTGGTTGCTTGAGTCTGAGGAGGCATAGTGTTCATCAGGATGTAGAATGATATAGAGAACGAGTGTAAAGAGACCAATTTCATCTGGAGTCAGGTTGTAGAAGGTTCCCTGAAGCCACAGTTGAGACACCAGCGTGGTCAGGTCATTGAAGGAGGTTCCTGTCGGGGCGCTGGTCCAGAGATCTTGTAGTAGTTGGGTCAGGAATAGCTGTAGGTTGAAGAGGGTCCACGTCATTTAGTGTCTTCTTGGATGGTCGACAGAGATTGTCACCGGGTGATTTTTAAGCAGGTAGGCCCTGTGGGAGAGACCTGATATGGGTCAGTTAAGGAGGGTAGCACAGGATCAGAGATCAGGTGAGAGAGGTGTACCCAGGAGGTGACTCCAGTGGGTAATGGGATAGAAACATATGGGTTTTTCTTGCAAAGACAGTTTAATGTCTTAAGACACTTGTATCATGCACAAAACTCTCTTCTACTTGCCACAAACCTTTTTTATACTTTCTGTATTCATTATTTGTCCATTCATAGAACAGCCATCTATAAGCCTATTTCCTTTTTCTCAATAAAATGTAGTTCTATTTCTTATACCTTTTTTACTGAAAACATGCATCTTACTTTCTTTCAGAAACCCTGAACTGTTGTTTAGCTCATTTATAAATTAACTTCAACATTATCATCCAAAGACAAAGACATACACTGAGACATACGTATATATCCAGACAGAAATCTGTTTTCTGCTTTAAGATTTAAAAGGTCTGTCTTTTTTTTTTTGCTTGAAGCTGTACTAATCAGTCTAGGCTAACATCTCAGGCAAATTGGGCTGTCCATTTCAATAACGTGATAAAAGTTAACTACAGGCTTTTTTTGCCTAGGCATGTCTCTTATATCAGGGTTGGAGCTGTTGGATCAGGAACAGCTGTAGATTGGTGTGTCCAGGTCATTCAGTGTCGTCTTGGATGGTCGACAGAGGTTGTCACTGGGTGATTTTTAAGGAGGCAGGCCCTGTCAGAGAGACCTGATAAGGGTCAGTTAAGGAGGGCAGTGCAGGATCAGAGATCAGGTGAGAGGTGTACCCAGAAGGTAACCTTCTCGAGTTTAGCTGCAATTGGGGTAAGCAGTATGATTTTGAATGGTCCCTGCTACTTTGGGTTTAGGTCACCCTGGGGATTATCTGACAGATAGACTTGTGTCCCCAGTTTGTAAAGGGGGCAAGGGGGCTTGGGGGTCAGGAGCAGGCAGGTTGTGGTTGATGAATTTCCAGAGGGCACTGCAGAGTTCCGCCAGCAGAGGGGAGTGTAGGAAGCTTGGTATGGGAGGAGATTCAGCGGGGAGTCCAGGAGGGAGCATGGGCCTTCCATACATCACCTCAAAGGGGCTCAGCCCCAGGGTCTTTCTGGGCAAAGCCCGTACTCAGAGCAACTGGCAAAAGTTTAGTCCAATCCAGATGTACCTCAAGGGTTAATTTGGTAAGAGTTTCTTTGATTATTCTATTCATCCTTTCTACCTTTCCTGAGAACTGGAGACAATATGGGAGACAATATGGAATGTAAAATTTCCAGGGTATCTGTATGAATTGAAACAAGTTGTTGGGTGACCTTGGAAGTAAATTCTGGGCCCTTATCAGACTGTAGGGATGAAGGCAGGCCCAATCTAATGATAATTTCTGTGAGGAGGATTTGGGCCAGTGTGGGCTCTTTTGTTTGTAGTGGGAAATGCTTCTACCCATCCCGTAAAAGTGTCCACAAGGACCAGGAGGTATCTGAATCGCCGAACCAGGGGCATATGAATAAAGTCTATTTGCCAATCCTGTGCTGGGAGACTACCTCGCATTTGATGGGTTGGAAAGGAGGTAGGTTTAAGGTTGCAATTGGGATTAATACATTGACATGTTTGACAGGAGCAGGTACGGTTACCTAAGTATTATTGGTCAGCATTGGATATGGGGAAGTGGTTACGGAGGAATTGTTGGAGTGTCTTGGATGAGGGATGAAAGAGTGAGTGTATATAAGAGGATTTTTCTGGTGGTGGGAGGGTTGGATGGAGTCAGAGCTAAAATGACAGGGGACTGGAGGGAGGGATGGGATAGGGCTATCTCTTTTGCCTTCTGGTCTGCAGCATTGTTGTAGGCCGATATGAGACTTCTCTTTTGATGTCCCCTATAGTGGAAAAGTACATCATGAGAAATGCTGGACTGGAATGATGTCCCCTATAGTGGAAGTGTACATCATGAGAAATGCTGGACTGGAAGAAACTCAAGCTGGAATCAAGATTGCTGGGAGAAACATCAATAACCTCAGATATGCAGATGACACCACCCTTATGGCAGAAAGTGAAGAGGAGCTAAAAAGCCTCTTGAAAGTGAAAGAGGAGAGCGAAAAAGTTGGCCTAAAGCTCAACATTCAGAAAACGAAGATCATGGCAACTGGTCCCATCGCTTCATGGGAAATAGATGGGGAAACAGTGGAAACAGTGCCAGACTATTTTTTTAGGCTCCAAAATCACTGCAGATGGTGACTGCAGCCATGAAATTAGAAGACACTTACTCCTTGGAAGAAAAGTTATGTCCAACCTAGATAGCATTTTCAAAAGCAGAGACATTACTTTGCCAACTAAGGTCCGTTTAGTCAAGGCTATGGTTTTTCCTGTGGTCATGTATGGATGTGAGAGTTGGACTGTGAAGAAGGCTGAGCGCCGAAGAATTGATGCTTTTGAACTGTGATGTTGGAGAAGACTCTTGAGAGTCCCTTGAACGGCAAGGAGATCCAACCAGTCCATCATAAAGGAGATCAGTCCTGGGTGTTCATTGGAAGGACTGATGTTGAAGCTGAAACTCCAATACTTTGGCTACCTGATGTGAAGAGCTGACTCATTTGAGAAGACCTTGATGCTGGGAAAGATTGAGGGCAGGAGGAGAAGGGACGACAGAGGATGAGATGGCTGGATGGCATCACTGACTCAATGGACATGGGTTTGGGTGAATCACAAGAGTTGGTGATGGACAGGGAGGCCTGGCGTGCTGTAGTCCACAGGGTCATGAAGAGTTGGACGTGACTGAGTAAACTGGGGTCACTTAGCATTGACTCGGACTGTCAGTATTATAATTTTCTATTATGGTTTGTATAGCATAATGCACTCATTCCCACTAATTTTACAGACATCAGAACATCTAGAAAAGCCTATTTTGTAGCTTCCATTTAAGAAAACGTGGGAATATGTACTACATATTAGGACTTATAACTTAAGACTCATCTACATCAAATCAGATTTGGGGAAAGTGATTACAACATTGGGGTGGTCTTTGCCATACATCTACATGAATCACCCATGGGTATACATATGTCCCCCCATCCTGAACCTGCAAAACCCCCCTCCCTTCCCAACCCATCCCTCTGGATTGTCCCTGAGCACCGGGTTTGAATGCCCTGTTCATGCACTGAACTTGCACTGGTCATCTATTTTACATATGGTAATATACATATTTCAATGCTATTCTCTCAAATCATCCCACCCTCACCTTCTCCCACATAGTTCAAATGTCTGTTCTTTACATCTGTCTCTTTTGCTGTCTTGCATATAGGGGTCATCATTACCATAAAGATGAGTAGTTTTAACACAAATAGTTCTGGAATTTATGTTACTTTTTCCAAATTGATTTGTTGGTTTAGATATAATTCATAACTGAAATCCAAATCATTTTTATACGAAGGTACTATTCATTTTCTGAGACTATAGATGGAAATGCCTTCGAAATGTTCATGACTCATGTAAATAAACTTTTGAATGCTCGAATGTAAAGGAGCTTGAAAGTAACGATTTATGCCTAGATCTTTTGTTTTATTGCTCATTACTCTGGTTTTTTCCTATCCCTGATGTTTTCCCATAAAACTCTTCCAATACAGAACAAGGGCTTGATCCCTGGTTCAGGAAGATCCCCTGGAGAAGAAAATGGCAACCCACTCCAGTACCTTGCCTGGAAAATTCAATGGATAGAGGAACATGGCATGCTACACAGTCCATGGGGTCACAAGAGTCGGATATGACTTAGTGAGTAGACCACCAATCACCATCAGTTAAGTAGCTCAACAAATGGCTAGAGTACACATACAAAATATAGCCAACTATGAATCCATATTTAAGTGATCAACGGCCATCTAAATATTTGTTTAGGAATGATTGATGACCATCATTTGGAAGCAGAACCAGGACACATTGTTGCTACAGTTTTCTCACTGCTTACATCTTCAAAGCATAATCTTTTGTGGGAATGGGTGTTTGGAAGTGGAGTGGGTAAGGTGAGTGGATTGGGGAATAGGGAAAACAATAAAAAGGAAAGCAAAGTCCATTAAGAATCTTTCTGTACATAAAATATTATTCAAACTTTTAAACATAAAACATACAAATTAACATATGAATTAACTTTTCCTTCAGAGAAGGAAAGCTCTTACTAGGGCAAGAGGAAATTTCAGGATGGGCAATCAGTATGAGAGTTCTGTCACTGCAATTTCAAGTTGGTTTAGAAGAATGACATGTCCTATAAGACTGGCAAGCTATTGAGACAAAAATCCTTTCCAAAGGGAGACCAAGATCAGTCTTACTTTAAAACACACACGTTTCTCATGCAACATAAAAAAAATATTATTCTATACTCAGTCTTAGTTTATACACAGGAAGTAGTCTAACTGCTGTTTGACAGAAAACACCTGCAAATCACAAAAATAATCATGTATTTATTTAATGCCTATTATATGCTATTTTTCTCTTTTAATCCCTTTAACAAGCCTGTAAGACAGGTACTATTATTATCCCATTTTCCAAATGAGAAAATTAAGGGCTCCAGGAGGTGATGTTAATTGCCCAATAACATAGCAAGTGATGGAATTGTCGAACACAGGCATCTGGGTCTTCAAGAAGTATGTATTTTCTCACTAAGATATATTGTTCTGTGCACTGGCAAGCACCATTTTCCTTTCCCCTCACCTTTCTACCCATGTTTCTGGATATGGGAATAAATGTGGCACATCGGCTTATTGAAATTGAAGGTGTGAATGTGGAAAACATGGTTACGATTCCATGACCCAAGCTATGCCTGGAGCATCTGCACCAGCGCTTCATAGCAAAATTGTCTAATGTGATTTGAGGACTACATAACCTGAGAGGTTTAGAGGGGTTTCTCACCGAGATGTCACATGGGCCAAGGGGGACAGTATTAAACGGTACTATGTAGATGTGAGCGCCCTGTGGGAGTAAAGAAATAGTCCTACTGAGTCCTTGGCAGTGCTGAGACACCTGTAAGATGCTTTCCTGGAATAGGATTCAAGGATGGAGTCATATTAAGCCTTCAGTGTAGAATTTTGTGGTTTATGAACGTTTCAGCCAAGTGTGGCACCTATGATGGTTACTGATGAATATGTTAAGTATACTCCTAACAGGATTTTTAAAAAAGAAATAATATATGTGTTTTACACTGGAAGGATAAAGTATTTTTTTCAACTGAGACAGAAACCAAAATATTTCAGTCACTCCTGTGACTCTTAATGAATCAGACATAGTGAGCTTGCCAGAGACACAGAAGCAAAATATATGCTCCGTTGTCCCTGAAGAATTTCAGAGTAAAGTAGATTTTTATAAAGACTTCAACTTAGAATGAACGCATGAACAGGTGAATGAATGAGAAGTTCTTTTGTCAGATGGCCCCTGCTCCCTGCTGAAAATATTTTCTCAAAGAGATATTCTATTATGAAAAATCCACTAAAATCTGTATACAAATGGTAAGAACTGTTTATTAGAACTATGTTTTAAGCCCTTGCTAATGTAATACCCACGAGAACTATGTAATATTGGGTACTCTTACTGATGGGCTTCCTAGGTAGCTCAGTGGTAAATCTGCCTGCCAATGCAGGAGACGCAGATTTGATTGCTGGGTCAGCAAGGTCTCGTGGAGGAAATGGTAACCCTCTTCAGTATTCTTGCGTAGAGAATCCCATGGACAGAGGACCCTGGCGGGCCAAAGGATCAGACACAACTGAGCACATATGCACTCAATATTTTATAGATGAACAAGTAGCCTCGGAATGCTTATATTTCTTGATCTAAGTTACACAGCTGTAGACTAGTGATTTTACATTAGCTCCACAAATCACTCCCTTTACTACTACACTATCAGTTCAGTTCAGTTGCTCAGTCGTGTCCGACTCTCTGCGACCCCATGAATCGCAGCACGCGAGGCCTCCCTGTTCATTACCATCTCTCGGAGTTCACTCAGACTCACATCCATCGAGTCCGTGATGCCATCCAGCCATCTCATCCTCGGTCGTCCCCTTCTCCTCCTGCCCCCAATCCCTCCCAGCATCAGAGTCTTTTCCAATGAATCAACTCTTCGCATGAGGTGGCCAAAATACTGGAGTTTCAGCTTTAGCATCAGTCCTTCCAAAGAAATCCCAGGGTTGATCTCCTTCAGAATGGACTGGTTGGATCTCCTTGCAGTCCAAGGGACTCTCAAGAGTCTTCTCCAACACCAAAGCTCAAAAGCATCAATTCTTTGGCAGTATCGTGTTTTAAAAATTTGAGTATAGAGTGCCCTTAAAGTAACTCAGTCCAGCATAAAGAATACAGGTTAATAGCAGAGTTAAGGAATTAAGCTCAGTCTTCCTTAGGAGAGCTTCCCTGGTAGCTCAGATGACAAAGCATCTGCCTGCAATGCAGGAGACCTGGGTTTTATCCCTGGGTGGGTAAAATACCCTGGAGAAGGAAATGGCAACCCACTCCAGTACTCTTGCCTGAAAAATCCTATGGACGGAGGAGCCTGGTAGACTACACTACAGTCCATGGGGTCGCAAACAGTCGGACACTACTGAGAGACTTCACTTTTTCACTTTTCTTTGAAGAATCAAACATTTAAACAGAACCTTAAGATGCCTCAGAAGTGCCCAACAGAAAAAAGAAACTGGCCCAAAGTTTGTCTGTCTGCAGAGCTAATTCATATAATAGAACTACTGTCATTACTTGTTGCACGGTGGAGATGAAAGGGTAAGGCAATCACCTTTCTACACCCCATGTATGCTAAGAGTGGGAGTATGCTTCGTTGCTTCAGCTATGTCTGATCCTTTGTAGCCTCCAGATCTTCCCGACCCAGGGATGAACCCCTATCTCCTGTGTCTCCTGCATTACAGACATATTCTTTATCGCTGAGCCACTGGTAAGCCCCAAAACACATTCTGCTCAAAAACCTTTTGTTCCTTCTTACTGCTTAGAGAATCAAGTTCTGATTCTTTACCTTGTTACTCAGGGCTGGCCACAAGATGACCACAACCTAACTTAGCAATTTGTCCTTAGGCCATTCTCATATAGTGCAGACTAGACAAAGTTTGAAATCATGGATAACATGCAGCTCAAACAAGATTTTATTAAGCATGCAGCAAGCTATATTGTTAATGAAAACTACTTACAGCACAGTTACAACTTCCTTCCAGGTACCCAGGTAGTGCCAGTGATAAACAATCCACCTGCAATGCACACACACACAAATAATGAGGCATGGGTTCTATTCCTGGGTCCACAAGAACCCCTAGTGGACAGCATGCCACCCGCTCAAGTACTCTTGCCTGGAAAATCCCATGGATAGAGGAGTGTGGCGAGCTACCATTTATAGGATTGCAATAGAGTCAAAGACACAACCGAACACAAGCCGTTAGGTTTACACAGTGACAGCTTGACCTAGGAATGGTACCAATTACTGACACCTCAACCGAGAGGTAGCTTGACCAATGGACAACGCCAATTACTGACAGCTAGATCTAGGGGAAGAACAAGTGCCAGCTAGTGACAACTCAACCTACGAGCAGCTCCGGTGACAGCAGGTATCAGAGGCAGCTCCAGTGGCAGCTCGCGTCGGAGGCAGCTCCGGGGGCAGCTCGCGTCGGAGGCAGCTCCGGCGACAGCTTCAGTAGAAACTAACTCTTGACACGCAGCAACAGCAGCAGTCTCGAAGCCAAAGCGAGTTGATGTGGCTTCCCTTTTTTATACCTTTGGTCTCCACTCCCTGGAGCCTGATTGGTTATGCCCTATGCAAAATAGGTGACAATACCTGCATGCCCCTGATTGGTTACACCCAGGAGCACTCGAGCCAAGGGGTGCGTGTTTTCCCAGGTTAGGCCCTATGCAAATATGGGATGGTGGCAGCATGTGCCTGATTGGTTACACCCAGGACCAATCAGGGAAGGGAGTGTGTTTTCCCGGGTTAAAGTGAGAGTGAAAGTTGCTCAGTTGTGTCCCAACTCTTTAGGACCCCATTCATTATAGCCTGACAGGTTCTTCTGTTTATGGAATTCTCCAGGCAAGAATTCTGCAGTGGGAGTTCCCATCGCCATGGGATCTTTCCAACCCAGGGATCGAACCCAGGTCTCCTGCATTTTAGGTGGGTTTTTACCGTCTGAGCCACCAGGGAAGCCTAGGAATACTGGCATAGGTAGCCTATCCCTTCTCCAGTGGATATGCCCCACCCAAGAATCCAACCAGGGTGTCCTGCATTGTAGGCTGATTGTTTACCAGCTGAGCTTTCCCAGGTTCAGCCCTATGCAAATATGGGATGGAGCCAGCATGTGCCTGATTGGTTACACCCAGGACCAATCAGGGAAGGGGGTGTGTTTTCCCGGGTTAAAGTGAGAGTGAAAGTGGCTTAGTTGTGTCCAACTCTTAAGGACCCCATGGATTATAGCCTGACAGGCCCTTGTGTTCATGGAATTCTCCAGGCAAGAATACTGGAGTGGGGGTTCCCATCGCCAGGGGATCTTCTCAACCAAGGGATCGAACCCAGGTCTCCTGCATTTCAGGCAGGTTCTTTACCATCTGAGCCACCAGAGAAGCCTAGGAATACTGGCATAGGTAGCCTATCCCTTCTCTAGGGGATATGCCCACCCAGGAATCCAACCGGGGTGTTCTGCATTGTAGGCTGAAGCTTTACTTGCTGGGCTTTCCCAGGTTTGCTGCTGCTACTGCTGCTAAGTCACTTCAGTCATGTCCGACTCTGTGCGACCCCAAGACGGCAGCCCACCAGGATCCCCCGTCCCTGGGATTCTCCAGGCAAGAACAGTGGAGTGGGTTGCCATTTCCTTCTCCAAGGCATGAAAGTGAAAAGTGAAAGTGAAGTCGCTTAGTCGTGTCCGACCCTCAGCGACCCCATGGACTGCAGTCTTCCAGGCTTCCCTGTCAATGGGATTTTCCAGCTTCCCTGTCAATGGGATTTTCCAGGCAGGCGTACTGGAGTGGGGTGCCATTGCCTTCTCAGTTCCCAGGTTAGGCCCTATGCAAATATGGGATGGTGGCAGCATGTGCCTGATTGGTTACACCCAGGACCAATCAGGGAAGGGGGTGTGTTTTCCCTGGTTAAAGGGAAAGTGAGAGTTGCTCAGTTGTGTCCAATTCTTTAGGACCCCATGCATTATAGTCTGACAGGCTCTTCTCTTAGTGGAATTCTCCAGGCAAGAATACTGGAGTGGGAGGTCCCATCACCAGGGAATCTTCCCAACCCAGGTCTCCTGCATTTCAGGCCGGTTCTTTACCGTCTGAGCCACCAGGGAGGCCTAGGAATACCGGCCTAGATAGCCTATCTCTTCTCCAGGGGATATGCCCCACCCAGGAATCCAACCGGGGTGTCCTGTATTGTAGGCTGATTCTTTACCAGCTGAGTTTTCCCAGGTTTCAGTTCAGTTCAGTCACTCAGTTGTGTCCGACTCTTTGCGACCCCATGAATCGCAGCACGCCAGGCCTCCCTGTCCATCACCAACTCCCAGAGTTCACTCACACTCAAGTCCATCGAGTCAGTGATGCCATCCAGCCATCTCATCCTCTGTCGTCCCCTTCTCCTCCTGCCCCGAATCCCTCCCAGCATCAGAGTCAACTCTTCGCATGAAGTGGCCAAAGTACTGGAGTTTCAGTGCAAATATAGGATGGATATAAAGCCACCAGGGAAGCCTAGGAATACTGGCCTAGGTAGCCTATCCCTTCTCCAGGGGATATGCCCGACCCAGGAATCCAACCGGGGTGTCCTGCATTGTAGGCTGATTCTTTACCACCTGAGTTTTCCCAGGTTCGGCCCTATGCAAATATAGGATGGTCCTAGCATGTACCTGGTTGGTTACACCCAAGACTAGAGGTTCTCACTCATGTCCTTGACTTCCCCTTTTATGGCCCTTCCCCACTGCACCGCCTCCCCCTCTACGACATGGTTCCATCATGTTGGACTCCCTATTTTTTCTGACTACCTGATGCCTCCATTTGCTCCTTGTATGCCCTGATCTCTGCAACAGGTCATTCCTACTGGTCAAAATCATATATATCTTTCCACATTCTTTTCAAATGCCATCTTAAATGTAAAACTTTATTTTTATTTCACTGATGTATAATTGATATACAACATAATTTTCAACTATACAGGACAATTTTTTGATACTTGTATTTGTTGCAAAATGATCACCATAAGTCTAGTTAACATCGGCCGCCATACATCAGTTCAGTTTGCATTGCCTTTCTTTGGAATTGGAATGAAAACTGACCTTTTCCAGTCCTGTGGCCACTGCTGAGTTTTCCAAATTTGCTGGCAGATTGAGTGCAGCACTTTCACAGCATCATCTTTCAGGATTTGAAACAGCTCAACTGGAATTCCATCACCTCCACTAGCTTTGTTCGTAGTGATGCTTTCTAAGGCCCACTTGACTTCACATTCCAAGATGTCTGGCTCTAGATTAGTGATCACATCATCATGATTATCTGGGTCGTGAAGATCTTTTTTGTACAGTTCTTCTGTGTATTCTTGCCACCTCTTCTTAATATCTTCTGCTTCTGTTAGGTCCATACCATGAGAACTTTTAAGACTTACTCTTAGCATCTTCCTCATATGCAGTGCAATATTATTAACTGTCTCTGTACTGTACATTATATTGCCAAGGACTTTATATATAGTTTTAGGTATACAATATAATTGACAGGAAAGTATAGAGATTTATCATATTCTCTGTTCTGTACCTCCATAGCCTCCCGCATTACCAATATCACAGCCAAGAATGATACAATTTTTTTTTAAGGAATGATGAACCTACATTGACAAATGATAATCACCCAAAGGCCATAGTTTACAATGTTGTAAATTTCTATGGATTTGGACAAAAGCATAGTGACACATATCTGTTATTGTGTGTGTGCTCAGTCCCTCAATCATGTTCAACTCTTTGTGACCCAGTGGACTGTAGCCCACCCGGTTGGGTGGCTGCCTTTTCCTCCTCCAGGGAATCTTCCTGACTCAGGGGTCAAACCTGCATCTCCTGTGTCTCCTGCATTGGCAGCTGGATTCTTTACCACTGTGCCACCTGGGACACCTATATATCCATTACTATAATAATCATAAATCGTGTATTCACTGCCCTAAAAATCTTCTATGCTTTGTCTATTCCTCTTTCTCATCCCTCGTTTGAATCATGCAGTATGTGTACAGAGCGGGAAATGTGGATTCAATCCCTGGGTCAGGAAGATCCCCTAGAGAAGGAAATGACAACCCACTCCAGTATTCTTGGAGAAGAATGGACAGAGAAGCCCAGAGATGTTGCAGAGTTTTACACAACTGAGGATGCACAAGGACTATACAATATGTAGTCTTTTCAGATTGGCTTCTTTCACTAAGTAATATGTATTTGTTTCTTGATAACTCATTTGTTTTTTAGGGGTGAATATTCCTTTGTCTGAATGTACCTTTTGCCTTCAGTCTTTCCCAACATCAGGGTCTTTTCTAAATGAGCCGACTCTTCACACCAGGCAAAGGGAGAGCAGAGTGTCAGAGGATAAAATAGATAGCATACAGTCTCAATGGACACCAATTTGAACAAACTCTGGGAGATGCTGAAGGACAGGGAAGCCTGTTGTGCTGCAGTCCATGGAGTTGCAAAGAGTTGGATGTGACTTAGTGACTGAACAACAACAACTGGATGTACCACAATTTATTTATCCATTAACCTACTGAAGGATATCTCTGTTGCTCCCAAACTTTGATAAGTATGAATAAAACTTCTATAAATATCCATGGGCTGGTTCTTTCATAGACATAAGTTTTCAGCTCCTTTGGGTAAGTGCCAAAGTGTGTGATTGCTGAATCATTTGATAAAAGTATATTTAGTTTTGTAAGAAACCACCAAACTGTCTTCCAAAGTGTCTGTACTATGTTTCATTCCTACCATCAATGAATAAGAATTCCAGGGAAAAACACATCTTTTCCTGTGTTTCAGTGTTCTGCATTTTGGCCATTCCAATAGGTGTATAGTGTATCTTATAGTCATCTTAATTTCCATTTCCATGATGACATATGATGTGGGGAATCTTTTCATTTGCTTATTTGCCACCTGCATATCTTCTTTCATGAGGTGTCTGTTCAGATCTTTTGCCCATTTTAAAATTGGGTTGTTGGTTTTTTTTATTGTTGACTTTTAAGTGTTCTTTGTATTTCTTGGATAATGGTCCTGTATCAAATGTTTTGATACAGGACCTTTTGCAAATATTTTCTCCCAGTCTGTGACCTGTCTTCTAATTCTCTTGATACTGTCTTTTGCAGAACAGAAGTAGTTGATTTTAATGAACTTCAGCCTATCAATTATTTCTTTCTTGAATCTCATTTTTGGTGTTTTATTTAAAAAGTCATTGTCATACCCAGTGTCACCTATGTTTTCTTATATTATCTTCTGAGTTTTATGGTTTTGCATCTTACATTTAGGTCTATGATCTATTTTATTTGTTTTCTATTTTGAAATTTTCTTGTCTTAATTTTTTTCTACAATTGCAATGATAAAAGAATTTTTTAAAGTTGATTCCTGAGTCCAGAAAACATCTCTCTTTTGATAGGTCCCTGAAAACATGGATTGTATTTTACTCTGTGTTGAAGGCTGCTAGGCCCTTGCAGTCTGCTACTTTAGGAAAATAGTCCTTTATTCTCTCTGAGCATGGAGGTGTTCAAAGGCCCATTTCTCCTGCAAGACAACAGCTTAAGTACAGAGGAAAGAGCAGTTTGGAAACTACTGAATGTAGAGTACAGTCCACCAGGAGCAGTTCTTCCCAGGTGTGGCTGGAGAATCATTGTGCTGAAGGAGGTAGAACAGGATGGCAGAGGATTTTTATAATTTTCTTCCTACTACTTTTTAAAATATCTTTTTTTGTTGAGATGTAATTGACAAATACTATTATGTAAGTTTAGGTATAGAATATGTCATTTTTAGTCTGTTTGTATATTACAGTATGATCACCACCAGTTAGCTAACAGCTCTATCACATCACATAATTATCATTTTTTTTGTAGTGAGAGCAGTATTTTTCATTCATGAGAAAAAAGAAGTCTTGTCGTTTGTGACAACACTGATGGACCCTGAGGGCATTACCAAGAGGTACGTCAGGCAGAGAAATACAAATATTGTACAATATCACTTGTATGTAGAATATTAAAAAAAATCCAAAGCAGAGTAGAATGGTGATTATCAGAGATTGGGAGTGGAGGAAATGGGGAGATGTTTCAGGGTACAGACTTGCATCTAGTAGATAAATAAGTTCTGGAGAGCTAATACATAACATAGTGATTATAGACAATATTATTGTATTATAAACTTTACAGTTACTAAGAGACTAGATCTATGACCCATTTAGAGTTATCTTTTCTGATGGCTACTCAAATACTTCCTCATGGAGACTTTTCAGATTAGCCTCTCCCATGAGATCAACATGATTTTACCCTCCAGGCTATCAAACACCAATTTTTGTCTTCTCTCATGATTGGGGCTGACCATATAATTTATTGTTTGAAGGGGGACACTTTCCAAAGTGAAGGAGTGTGCTACTGATAGTTACATCAGTATGATAGACACTAATTGGAACTGTCTTTATGGACATGTTAATTATAGTACATGCTTTATCTTTTCCATATTGTTCAGTTCATTTCAGTCACTCAGTTGTGTCTGACTCTTCGCAACCCCATGGACCACAGCACACCAAGCCTCTCTGTCCATCACCAACTCCTGGAATTTATTCAAACTCATCTCGATGGAGTCAGTGATGCCATCCAACCATCTCACCTTCTCTTGCCCCCTTCTCCTGCCTTCAATCTTTCCCATCATCAAGTTCTTTTCAAATGAGTCAGCTCTTCACATCAGGTGGCCAAAGTATTGGAGTTTCAGCTTCAACATCAGTCCTTCCAATGAACACTCAGGACTTATCTCCTTTAGGATGGACTGGTTGGATCTCCTTGCAGTCCACGGGACTCTCAAGAGTCTTCTCCAACACCACAGTTCAAAAGTAGCAATTCACTGGCACTCAGCTTTCTTTATAGTCCAACTCTCACATCCATACATGACTACTGGAAAAACCATAGCCTTGACGAGACTGACCTTTGTTGGCACAGTAACGTCTCTGCTTTTTAATATGCTGTCTAGGTTGGTCATAACTTTCCTTCCAAGAAGTAAGCATCTTTTAATTTCATGGCTGAAGTCACCATCTGCAGTGATTTTGGAGCCCCCCAAAATAAAGTCTGACACTGTTTCCACTGTTTCCCCATCTAATTCCCATGAAGTGATGGAACCGAATGCCATGATCTTCGTTTTCTGAATGTTGAGCTTTAAGTCAACTTTTTCACTCTCCTCTTTCACTTTCATCAAGAGGCTTTTTAGTTCCTCTTCACTTTCTGCCATAAGGGTGATGTCATCTGCATATGTGAGGTTGTTGATATTTCTCCTGGCAATCTTGATTCCAGCTTGTGCTTCCTCCAGCCCAGCGTTTCTCATGATGTACTCTGCATAGAAGTTAAATAAGCAGGGTGACAATATACAACCTTGACATACTCCTTTTCCTATTTGGAACCAGTCTGTTGTTCCATGTCCATTTCTAACTGTTGCTTCCTGACCTGCATACAGATTTCTCAAGAGGCAGGTCAAGTGGTCTTGTATTTCCATCTCTTTCAGAATTTTCCAGACTTTGTTGTGGTCCACACAGTCATAGGCTTTGGCATAGTCAATAAAGCAGAAATAGATGTTTTTCTGGAACTCTTGTTTTTTTGATGATCCAGCAAATGTTGGCAATTTGCTCTCTGGTTCCTCTGCCTTTTCTAAAACCAGCTTGGACATCTGGTAGTTCATGCTTCATGTAATGTTGAACCCTGGCTTGGAGAATTTTGAGCATTACTTTACTAGCATGTGAGATGAGTGCAATTGTGGGGTAGTTTGAGCATTCTTTGGCATTGCCTTTGGTATAGGAATGAAAACTGACCTTTTCCAGCCCTGTGGCCACTGCTGAGTTTTCCAAATTTGCTAGCATGTTGAGGACAGCACTTTCACAGTATCATCTTTTAGGATTTGAAATAGCTCAACTGGAATTCCATCACCTCTACTAGCTTTGTTCATTGTGATGCTTCCTAAGGCCCACTTGACTTCACACTCCAGGATGTCTGGCTCTAGGTGAGTGATCACACCATCATGATTATCTGGGTCATGAAGATCTTTTTTGTACAGTTCTTCTGTGTATTCTTGCCACCTCTTCTCGTTATCTTCTGCTTCTGTTAGGCCCATAACATTTCTGACCTTTATTGAGCCCATCTTTGCATGAAATGTTCCCTTGGTATCTCTAATTTTCTTGAAGAGATCTCTAATCTTTCCCATTCTGTTGTTTTCCACTATTTCTTTGCACTGATCACTGAGGAAGGCTTTCTTATCATTTGCGAATGTAACCAAAGGATATCATAAACTCCAAGGATTTTGTGACCTCCTTGGCAGCATCTTCCTCTTTTCTGAAGTTCTTAGCACAGCATTTTGAATGTGCATTAAAGCCCTCTTCTTTAAAAGATATTTTGACTGCACCATGTGGCATATGGGATCTTAGTTCCCTGACCAGGGATTGAACTCACACCCTGCTGCAGTGGGGGCATGGAGTCTTAACCATTGGACCACCAGGGAAGTCCTAGAAGTCCTCTTATCTAAAATGATTCTACCTACTTAGTTAATTGAAGAAGTCAGATGAAAAAGAATATTAAGTATATATACTTAAGCATACTTTTTCTCAAAACATATGAATGTTCAATTATACACTTATGTTTTGATCTAGGACTTCTCAAGTCGTTTGAGGATGAACTCATTGACTAGTGTTCCATAAATTTTTTTTTTTTTTGCAGAAACTCCACCTATAAGTATCAGCTCTGATTTTCAGGGCAATTTCCTTGAAGTAGAGATATATTCTAAAGATACTTGCAAAGTAATAAATAACAGTTCTCTCCTTACTTTTCCAATTAAAAAGCATATAATCATATAATATTTAATAATTTAACCAATAAATATACAGTTCAATGTTATTAAATACCCTCATAATGTTGTGTAGCCATCACCACTATCTATCTTCATAACTCTTGCAAAATGAAACTCTATACCCATTAAACAATAATGGCCTATACCACACTTCCCCTCAGCTCTGGCAACTACCATTCTACTTTCTATCTCTGTAATTTCGATACTGTAAGTATCTCTTATAAGTGGAATTATACAGTACATATTTGCCTTTTTGCGAGTTCTTTGTTTCACTTAGCATAATATCTTCAAATTTCATCTCAATTGTAGCATGTCAGAATTTCCTTCCTTTTTAAGGCTGAATAATATTTCACTGTATGTGTATTCCACATTTGCTTATGCATTCAATCTGTTGATGGACACAAGTTGCCTCCACATTTTAGCTGTTGTGAATAATACCATTAAGAACATGGTGTACAAATGTCTCTTTGAGACTGCTTTCAATTCTTTGGGGTATGTATATCCAGAAGTGAAATTGCTGGATCATATGGTAATTCTAATATTAAAGATTTTTTTGAGCCGTGCTGTTTTCCACAATGACTACTGTTTTATATTCACAACAGGAGTATGTTGTTCATTTCCTTAGTTGTGTCCAACTCTTTGCGACCCCATGGACTGCAGCACACTAGGCTTCCCTGTCCTTCACAATCTCCTGGAGTTTGCTCAAACTCATGTCTATTGAGTAGGTTATGATATCCAACCATCTTATCCTCTGTCGCCCTCTTCTCCTCATGTCCTCAGTCTTTCCCAACATCAAGGTCTTTTCCAGTGAGCCCACTCTTTGCATCATGTGGCCAAAGTATTGGAGCTTCAGCTTCACCATCAATCCTTCATATGAATATTAAGGGTTGATTTCTTTTAGGATTGACTGGTTTGATCTTCTGGCATCCAAGGGACTCTTAAGAGTCTTCTCTGGCACCACAGTTTGGAAACATCAATTTTTCAGTGGTCAGCCTTCTTTTTAGTCCAGCTCTTGCATCCATACATGACTACTAGAAAGACCACAGCTTTGACTATACAACCTTTGTTGGCAAAGTCACGTCTCTGCTTCTTAATATGCTGTCTAGGTCTAGTTAGAACTGAACATGTCTAGGTTTGTCATTAGATAATGTCTAGCTAGAACCATGTCTAGTTAGAACCAGACATGGAACAATGGACTGGCTTAAAATTGGGAAAGGAATACATCAAAGGTGACTGTTGTCACCCTGCATCTTTAACTTATATGCAGAGTACATCATGTAAAATGCTGGGCTAGATGACTCACAAGTTGGAACCAAGATTGTTGGGAGAAATATCATCAACCTCAGATATGCAGATGATACCACCCTTATGGCAGAAAGTGAAGAGGAACTAAAGAGCCTCTTGATGAGGGTGAAAGAGGTGAGAGAAAAGGCTGCTTTAAAGTTTAACATTCAAAAAATGAAAATCATGGCATCCGGTCCCCTCATTTCATGGGAAATAGATGGGGAAACAATGCAAACAGTGACAGACTTTATTTTCTTGGGCTCCAAAATCACTGCAAATGGTGACTGCAGCCGTGAAATTAAAAAATACTTGCTCCTTGGAGGAAAAGCTATGACAAATGTAGTTGTTGTTTTTCATTCACTCAGTCGTGTCCAACTCTTTTCAACACCATAGACTGCAGCACACCAGTCCTATCTGTCCCTCACCATCTCCCTAGGTTTCCCCAAGTTCATGTCCATTGCATTGGTGATGACATCCAACCATCTCATCCTCTGACTCCCTCTTCTTCTGCCCTCAATCTTTCCCAGCAACAGGGACTTTTCGAATGAGTCAGCTGTTCACATCAGATGACCAAAATACTGGCGTTTCAGCTTCAGCATCAGTCCTTCCAAGGAGTATTCAAGGTTGATTTCCTTTATGATTGATGGATTTGATCTCCTTGATGTCCAAGGGACTCTCAAGAGTCTTCACCATCACCACAGTTTGAAGCCATCCATGCTCTGCATTTTTAAGGTCTAGCTCTCACAACCATGTGTCACCACTGGGAAGACCATAGCCTTGACTATATGGATCTTTATTGGCAGAGTAATGTCTCTGCTTTTCAACACACTATCTAGGTTTGTTATCACTTTCCTGCCAAGAATCAAACATTTCCTGATTTCATGGCTACAGTCACCATCCACAGTGATTTGACTGATTTCCCAAGAAGAGGAAATCTGTCACTACTTCCACCTTTCCCCCTCTCTTTGCCATGAGGTAATGGGGCCAGATGCTGTAATATTAGTTTTTTTAGTGTTTAGTTTTAAGCTGGCTCTTTCACAAGTCTAGACAGTGTATTAAAAAGCAGAGATGTTACTTTGCTGACAAAGGTCCATATAGTCAATGCTATGTTTTTTTCCAGTAGTCATGTACAGATGTGAGAGTTGGACCATAAAGAAGGCTGAGCACTGAAGAATTGACGCTTTTGAACTGTGGCATTGGATAAGACTCTTGAGAGCCCCTTGGACTGAAAGGAGATCAAACCAGTCAATCCTAAAAGAAATCAACCCTGAATATTCAGGGACTGATGGAGGGACTGATGCTGAAACTGAAACTCCAATACTTTGGCTGCCTGATGTGAAGAGCCACCTTATTAGAAAAGACCCTGATGCTGGGAAAGACTGAAGTCAGAAGAAGAAGATGACAGAGGACAAGATGGTTGGATGGCATCACTGATTCGATGGACATGAGAGATGGGAGATGGTGAAAGACAGGGAAGCCTGGTGTGCTGCATGGGGTCGCAAAGAGACAACAACTATGTTTGTCATAGCTTTTCTTCCAAGAAGTAAGCATCTTTTAATTTCATGGCTGCAGTCACCATCTTCAGTATTTGGAAGCCCAAGAAAATAAAGTCTGTCACTGTTTCCATTTTTCCCCATTTATTTGCCATGAAGTGATGGGGCCAGATGCCATGTTCTTTGTTTTTTGAATGTTGAATTTTAAGCCAGCTTTTTCACTCTTCTCTCTCACCATCATCAAGACGTTCTTTAGTTCCTGTTCACTTTCTGTCATAAGAGTGCTGTCATCTGCATATCTGAGCTTGTTGATATTTCTCCCAGCAAGCTTGATTACAGTTTGTGAGTCATCCAGCGCAGCATTTCACATGATGTACTCTGCAAATAAGTTAAAGAAGCAGGGTGATAACATTCAGCCTTGACATACTCTTTTCCCAATTTTGAACCAGTCCATTGTTCCATGTCTTGTTCTAACTGTTACTTCTTGACCTCCATACAGGTTTCTCAGGAGGCAGGTAAAGTGGCTTGTTATTCTCATCTCTTTAAGAATTTTCAATAGTTTGTTGTGATCCTCACAGTCAGAGGCTTTAGCGTAGTCAACGAAGGAGAAGTAGATGTTTTTCTGGAATTCCTTTGCTTTTTCTATGATCCAATGGATGCTGGCAATTTGATCTCTGGTTCCTCTGCCTTTTCAAAACCAGATTGTTCAACTGGGATTTCTTGGTTCATGTAGTAGCTTGAAGCCTAGCATGAAGGATTTTGAGCATAACCTTGCTAGCATGTGAAATGTGCACAATTGTATGGTAGATTGAGCATTTTTTGGAATTTCCCTTCCTTTTGATTAGAATCAAAATTGACCTTTTCCAGTCCTGTAGCCACTGCTGAATTTTCCAAATTTGCTGGCATATTAATTGCAGCACTTCAACAGCATCATCTTTTAGTATTTGAAATAGTGCAGCTGGAAATCTGTCACTTCCACTAGCTTTGTTCATGGTAATACTTTCTAAGGCCCCCTTGACTTCACACTCCAAGATTTCTGGCTCTCAGTGAGTGACCACACTATCATAGTTATCCGGGTCATTAAGACTTTTTTTGGTATAGTTCTTCTGTGTATTCTTGCCACCTCTTCTTAATATCTTCTGCTTCTGTTAGGTCCATACAGTTTCTGTCCTTTATTGTGCCAATCTTTGCCTGAAATGTTCCCTTTGTATCTCTCATTTTCTTGAAGTGAACTCTAGTGTTTCCCATTCTATTGTTTTCCTCTATTTCTTTGCATTGTTCACTTAGAAATGCTTTCTTATCTTTCCTTGGTATTCTTTGGAACTCTGCATTCAGTTAGGTGTATCTTTCCCTTTCTCCTTTGCCTTTTGCTTCTCTTCTTAGCTATTTGTAGTCTAAGACCTCCTCACACAACCATTGCCTTGTTGCATTTCTTTTTCTTGGGGATGGTTTTGGTCACTGTTTCCTGTACAATGTTATAAACTTCTGTCCATAGTTCTTCAGGCACTCTATCAGATCTAATCCCTTGAATCTATTTGTGACTTCCACTGTATAATAATTAGAGAGTTGATTTAGGTCACACCTGAATGGCCTAGTGTTTTTCCCTAGTTTATTCAACTGATACCTGAATTTTGCAGTAAGGTGCTCATGATCTGAGCCACAGTCAGCTCCCGATCTTGTTTTTGCTGACTCTGTAGAGCTCCTCCATCTTGGGCTGCAACACAGGGTTCTAATTTCTCTATATCCTCTCCAATACTTGTTATTTCTGTTTTTTGTTTGTTTGCTTTTTGATAGTCATTCTAATGGGTGTGAGGTAATAAATATCTCATTGTAGTTTTTTTAAAATATAAATTTATTTATTTTAATTGGAGGTTAATTACAATATTGTATTGGTTTTGCCGTACATCAACATGAATCCACCACAGGTATACACGTGCTCCCCATCCTGAACCTCCCCTCCCTCTTCCCTCCCCATACCATCCCTCTGGGTCATCCCAGTGCACCAGCCCCAAGCATCCAGTATCCTGCATTGAACCTGGACTGGTGATTCGTTTCATATATGATATTATACATATTTCAATGCCATTCTCCCAAATCATCCCACCCTCTCCCTCTCCCTCTCCCACAGAGTCTAAAAGACTGTTCTATACATCTGTGTCTCGTTTGCTGTCTCGCATACAGGGTTAGTTTTGATTTTCATTTCCCTAATGATTAATGATGTGCTTATTGGCCCTTTGTATATCTTCTTTGGAGAAGTGTATATTCAAGGCCTTTGTTTATTTCTTAATTGAGTTGTTTTCTGTTGTTGCTTTTAGGAGCTCTTTATATACTCTGGATATTAATTCATTATCAGATATATGATTTGCAAATAGTTTCTCCCATTCTGTGGGTTGCCTTTTTATTCTGTTGATATTGTCTTTTGAAACACAGATTTTTAAAAATTTCATGATGTCCAGTTTGTCTATTTTTTCTTCTGTTGCTTGTGCAAGAAATTATTGTTCAATCCAGTGTGGTGCCCAATATTTTTATCTAAGAGCTTTATAATTGTAATTCCTACATTTTGGTTTTTGATTCATTTTGAGGTAATTTTTGTATATGGTGTTAGATAAGGGTCCAACTTTATTCCTTTGCACATGGACACCTAGTTTTCACAGCATAATTTGTTACAAATACTGTCCTTTCCCCTCTGAATGGTTTTGGCACTCTTGTCAAAAAATCATTTGACCATACATGTAAGAGATTATTTTGGGGTTCTCTGTTCTCTTTCATTGGTTTGGATGTCTGCCTTTATGTCAGAATGATACTTTTTAAAATTACTATAGTTTTGTAGTAAGTTTTGAAATCAGCCAGTGTGAGCCCTTCAAGTTTGTTCCTCTTTTTCATAATTGCTTTGGCTATTTTGAGTCCCTTGAAATTCCATATGAATTTTAGGATGGGTTTTATTATTTTTGCAAAAAATGTCATTGGGATTTTGATAGAGATTGCATTGACTCTGTAGATCACTTTGGGCAGTATTGGCATGCTAACAATATTAATCTTCCTACTCATGAACATGGGTGTTTCCATTTATTTATGTTTTCTTTTTATTTCTTACATCAATGTTTTCTTAATTTTTATAGTGATTCACATCAAATTTGACAGTAATTTGTGATTCCCTTTTAACTAATCTTTCTAAATGTTTTAATATAATTTTTCATAGAAGCAAATACTTTCTTGCATATACTTTGTATAACATTTTATTAAACTCATAATTAAAAAAAACAAGTATGATTGGCAGAAACAGGTTTTGTAAATAAACCTGACTCTTGTTAAGCCTAGAGCACTATGGGTGGGAGCAGAAGCACATGGAAAAGCTAGAGATTAGCCTACCAGAAGCAATGGCTCAGTCAACCTCAGACATCGGTCAGTATGTTTTACAGAGGGTATGAAGAAGTTTTGTTCATCTGTTGAGTTGGCTAAATGGGGAGATTGTTTACAGAATATATGCTACAGAAGGTTCTAGTAAATATTTGTTGAGTTTAATTGAATTTAACTGAGTCTTTATGAAGATTTGCCACCCTCCGTTTTTATTGATATTTTATCCATTGTGTCTATGAAAGGGGAAATGCAGATAGGATGACCAGTTTTATTATTAAAATTAAAATTTCAACCCTTGCCTCTTTTCATACTCTTTATCCTTCCTCTGTACTTACTTTTTTTTCCAATGTACTTACCGCCATCTGATATATTAAATACACTATTTATTTAGTTGTTTATTGTCTTTCATTATACAGTAGGATTGAAGGTCAGTAAGTGAAGTAATTTTGGGCTCCTTTATTCACTGATGTATTCCTGAAGCTGAGGAGAATTGACTGGTGTATAGTAGGTGCTCAATAAATATGTATTGAATGAACAAATGCAAGTTAGAATGGTATCATAGAGTGTCAAAACTGCAAGGAGACTTTGGGATAATCTAGTTCAATCCTTTATTTATATAGTTGTAGCATAGCATAGAAATTTAGTATGGGGCACATAGATAGATCTTGGTTCAGATTTGTTACTGGCTATGATTTGTGGCAAATTACTTGACTTTTTGTGCCTCAGTTTCCTCATATTTAAAACTGAGTCAATAACAGTCACCTAATATAGAGCAAATTGTGAGGATTCAATGACATTATACATGTGAAACTTTTAGTATAGTGTGTAAGAAATGATAGTTTTGCATCAGTCAAAGTTTAGAAATAAAGATCACTTCAAGGATTGACAATAAAAGGAAATTAATGTGAGGAATTGGTAATAAAGGGGATGGAGCAGCTGAGAAGCCAAACAGGGGATGGTAAGTTAATCCATAGATTAACAACTGAAACCTGGGGCTTGGAGGAACAGTGGGAAAAGATGGTGTTAACAGAACCCAGAGGCTTGGTCATCTGAGGTAAGCTTGAAACTTAATGAGCCTGTCAGGAGCTGAATCTATAGGGAAGATTCAGCTGCTATAGGAGATGCCACCGTGGGTACAGAAGGAGGGAGAAAAACCCTGGTTTCTCCTTGCCTAGTGCGTAACAGTGTCCCTCCAATGTTTCCCATTGGCTAAACCTAGCCGGAAACCAGGTCACGTGGGAACCTGGGAAAAGGAGCCTATTGGGGTAGCTCCTGGTCCTTTGATTCAGAGCAGAAACTGGGAAGAATGAGGAATGGCATGCTGTTTAATCAACAAGAAATATTATTGCTATTATTACCTTCCCTAACACAAGGCAGAGCTAACCAGCTAGAGGCAGTTTGTTACATAAGGGAAAATGTGCTAAATGATGAATCAGAGCCAAATTTTGTCATGTTCAACACCATTTACATTAGTCTTGATGTTACCAATTCACAAAGGATTGGCTGGATATTTGAACTCTTTGAGGTTCAACATGTTATGTTTCTGAGTTGGGCTACTAGGTGTTAGCTAAGGACATAAGCTTTTCCCTACCCCTAAACTTAGGCCATTTCCCGATTTCACAACTGAATGTTATTTACAGTTCCATAAGGTGCAGCCAAAATTAATGTAAACTGAAATATTTATTTTTTTTTGATGCTCAGTTTAAATAGTCGAATTATGGGCTAAATTTAAATTTAAAAACTCAGCATGAATCAGATGGCTTATGTCTCTGTGTGATGGCTTTTATATTAAATGGTTTACACGAATGCTGTTGTTCATCTTGAAAACAGGTTGTCATGCATATTAATGAGACCCAGGTGTTAACTTCATGCTGTTTTCTTTCCAAAGAAGAAAATCTTTACATTAAGTTAAAGTGTTTTTACAAGTATTTGTTGTAATAATTATAAGACAACATTTTGCACCTTGCAGTGTTTACCAGTTTTATTTCCTAATTCCAACTCATTTCTTAATTCCTCTCCTTTCCCACTGCGCTTTTGCTTTTTGTATGCTGAGAGGTTATGGCCATATATGACAGTAGCCTGAAAGTTCCCCAGGAGCTCAAGAGGGAAAAACCTTTCTCCAACAACTCTTCAAATGGCAAGACTTCATGTTCATCTGTGTTTTACCCAAGGTCATTTTATGCGCACCCCTTGTGATTACCTCCTTCCTTAACAGGGAGATTGGCCAATTGATTACAGGTTAAAGACTCCATATCTTTTATAATTTTCTAATATTTCCTTAGGGTACTTTTTTTTAACTTCTTGGATCGTTTCCATAATTTTTCTGTATCTCTCCAGTTTTCCTTTCAGTGCAGAAACTCGGGCTGGTTGGGCTTCTCTAAGAGGAACTGACTGATGTTACACATAGCTGGACAGTAATTTTGTGGATCATGCTTATCTTAGAGGAAATTCTCGGTAGCAACACTCCACCTAACTTTCTGAGATTGATGTTGTGGGATTGTATCCAAAGGGACCACCCCCTGAATGAGTGGTAGGTACACACTCCTTTTGATTTTACAAACAGGTTTGGAGCACATACTGTATGCTGAGCATGGTGTTATATTCTTGGAATACAGTGATGTGTAAGACATCATCCTAAGTCTTGGAGAATTTGTAGTCTTACAGCAGAGACTTGTACATAAAGTTTTAAAAAGTGTGGTGGTACAGTTTTTGAGATATACCCTGGGTAATTCTGAATCACAGTAGAGGCACCCAAACCAGCCTTGGGGTAGAGATCCTCAAAGATATGATACCTAGAGTTAAGTCTGGGATGAGGGATAGGAGTTATTTGAGTGAGGAGGTGAGCTAAGGGCATTCCTGGAAGAGAGAACATATGTGGGCTCAGCAGGTAGGTGTGAAGAAACATGTCCTAATCAGGATTTCAGGGTTACTATGGATTTTGAGTGAGGTGAGATGTGATGGGAGATAAAGTTTGAGGAAGACTTGGGGCCAGGTTGTGAAATGCCTACTTGCCTAATGCTGTGTGGAGTGCAGTCTTTCACCTTGAATTTGTTCTTGGGGTGAAGATGAGGTAGGATGGAGTGATGAGGGGTAGAAGGCTTTTTAAAAGAGTAATTTATTTTCTTTGAGGTTTGGAAGGATGAGATGGGCTGAACAACACTTTATCTTGAAATGGCTCTTTTTTTCTTTATATTTTCCAAAGCTAACATGTACATCCTGAGGCTTCTGTCTGTTTGTATAGGCATGTGAAGTATTTTTTTATTATGAAAATTAAAAAAAGCAAGAGTCAAAAGCCAGAGAGCTCAATTTAAAAGTAACTTTTATTGTGTGTTTTTCTCTGATTCAAAGTAACACATGTTCACTTTTAAAATGTAGTATGAACAGAAAAACACAAAGAGCATTTAAATTACCAATAATCTTGATATTCAGAAAATGTATTATTAGTATTTTGAAGCCTTTTCTCTTAATCTTTTCAACACACACACATATACACTCACACCCACACATATGTATGCATTTTACAAAGTTGGGATCATATTCAATACATTATTTTGTAAGCTGTTGTTTCTTTTCTTACTTTACCTTCTATGGTGAACATTTTCCAGGTTATAAACTATTCTTCTACAAAGAATTTTATTAGCTGTATAAGTATTTCATTCAACTTACATACACAATGCTACTTTCCTCCATTGCTAGACATTCATTTTTCACTATTATACTATTTCACTATTATATTATGATGCTCATGCCTCTACATAAATATTTATGTACCTTACTGATTATTTTCTGTTGGATGAATTCTTAGAGGTGGTTGTGCTATAAAAAAGGGACTGCATTTTTAAAAAACTTGAATGGACCTTGCTAAATTATTCTCTAGAAGTGTTATTCCATTTTTATTTCCACTTCTTATAAATCTTTATAAAATGCTGCTGTTTCTCCATATTTCTTCAAATTTTACAGGGGAAACTGGTTTCTGATTTTCTCTAATTTATTTGATCACTTGTGAACTTTACCATCTTTTCTTACGCCTATAAGTCATCAGTTTAGTTCAGTCGCTCAGTCGTGTTGACTCTTTGCGACCCCATGAATCACAGCACACCAGGCCTCCCTGTCCATCACCAACTCCTGGAGTTCACTCAGACTCACGTTCATCGAGTCCGTGATGCCATCCAGCCATCTCATCCTCAGTTGTCCCCTTCTCCTCCTGCCCCCCAATCCCTCCCAGCATCAGTAAGCCATAGTCTTGACTAGACGGACCTTAGTCAGCAAAGTAATGTCTCTGCTTTTGAATATGCTATCTAGGTTGGTCATAACTTTTCTTCCAAGGAGTAAGCGTCTTTTAATTTCATGGCTGCAGTCACCATCTGGAAGTTCATGGTTCACGTATTGCTGAAGCCTGGCTTGGAGAATTCTGAGCATTACTTTGCTAGCATGTGAGATGAGTGCAATTGTGTGGTAGTTTGAGCATTCTTTGGCATTGCCTTTCTTTGGGATTGGAATGAAACCTGACCTTTTCCAGTCCTGTGGCCACTGCTGAGTTTTCCAAATTTGCTGGCATATTGAGTGCAGCACTTTCACAGCATCATCTTTCAGGATTTGAAATAGCTCAACTGGAATTCCATCACCTCCACTAGCTTTGTTCGTAGTGATGCTTTCTAAGGCCCACTTGACTTCACATACATATCCTTTTAATGAATTTCCTATGTGTGTTCTTTATGAATTTTTTATTGCTGTTCTGTTCCTCATTATCAGTTTTTAAAAGTGTTTATATACTAACAATATATTTCCATTTACCTGTCTCTTACATTGCATTTTCCCTAGTTATTTTCCTCTTTTTATTCATGGAATACACACACACACACACACACACACACACACATAATATAGTCAAACCTGTAACATTTCTTTATGGTTTCTTTTTATTTTTATTCTTAGAATAAAAATAATTCCCCACCCTTTGTTCAAATATTCACCCATAATGCTTTTCTTTTTATTGAAAAAAATATTTAACTGTCTACCCTCCTTGGAATTTAGTTGATATACATTGTGAGAAAGGGGTCTGATTGTTTTTTCCAAACAGTATGCCAATTAGTCCATCATTATTTATTGAGTAATTGATATGTTCATCTCCCATACTGACATAGCATCTTTATTATATATTGAAAATTCATTGAAATCCATCTCTCTATTTTTTTATTTTGGCTGTGTAGGTCTTTTTTATGGTGTGTGGGCTTTCTCTAGTTGTGGATTTCTCTTGTAGTGTGAGGGCTTCACTCATTGTGGAACATAGGCTCTAGAATGAGCCAGCTCCCTGGGTTGAGTTGCCCTGTGGCATGTGGGATCTTAGTTCCCTATCCAGGGGTCAAACCCACATCCCCTGCATTGGAAGTCAGATTCTTAACCACTGGACCACCAGGGAAGTCCCTCATATCTCTTTCTGGACTTGTTATACTCTTGCTCTGAACTCTCTATTCTGGCACCAGTGCCCTTTATAATCATTTTAGTTTTTGATATGTTTAATAAGGACTGTACAAAAATCTTATTTTAAAAATTTAGGTATTCTTCCCTGTTTCTTACCTCATATTATCTTTACCAAAGAAAAATCTGATTGTGATTTTAATTGGAATTGTTACATTTTATAGGTCATAGGGAGAGGAGTTGATATCTTTATAATATTTGGACTTACCACCCAGTTATGTTATATGGTTCTCCATTTCTTTGAATTTTTAAACAATGTATGTCTTTAGAATTCAATTTTGAAAATGCCTTGTAGACAAAGATAGGCAGCTTGCATGTAAAACTTGCATCTTTATGCAAGTTGGTTCATGATCTGACCTGATGGGGCAATTTGACAACTACAAGCTCAAGTTAAGAAAGAAGCATGAAATTTGATAAGGCGTTTTCAACATTTAGCCCTCAGTGTTCTTCAGCTGTTCAGCTGCACATATTCTCCTAGGTCACTCTGGACATTTATCCTGACAAAGGCACCCTGCTTGAGTTTTATCACTGCTGCAGAAGAACCTGGAGTTTCCCTTGTGAATAGCAGTATGTCAGCACTTCACTAATTAGAAGAGACGTTACAACTAAAAAGAGCCAGGGAAGGGCTTAGCATTCAAGCAGAGACCTAATTTTAAAGCAGAAAATGTAGCCAGGAAACTCTTGTGTGGTAAGATTCTCTAACTTGGTGGTTAGCATTCCTAGACACTCCCACTCAGTATTACACACACACACACACATACACACACACAATTTGCTTTTTGAGTTGTTGAAGCAGGAATATTTTTCAGAAGAAAAATGTAACTTGCATTACTATATCACTTCATCTTTTTTGAAGATTAGAGACCTTAAATAGTTTCCATATTCAGTTAGGAAAATATGAAGATTATTGAGCTGATAGCCTTTGGAGATAAGTTGAAAGTGAGAAAACCCACATTCTGAAGTAAACAGTCAGCAGTAGTGAGGGAAATATTAATGGTTACTTCAAAGAATAGAGCAGATGGATTTGGATATATTTGGAGGGACATAATTAAGCTCATGTCAGATTCTGTGTAGAAACAGCCTGATGAGACAGGGTTAATCTCTAAGGTAGGGTTTATAATAGGTTTCATCCTATGCAAATTAAGTATCAGTATTCTTGTTTGATCTCCATAATGTCATTGTATAGGTGTCCATAAGGAGTAGGTAATGGCAACCCACTCCAGTATTCTCGCCTGGAAAATTCCATAAAGAGAGAAGCCTGGCAGGCTATAGTCCATGGGGTTGCAAAAAATTGGATAAGATTGAGGTACTGACCACAAGGATAATACTGACTATGAAGGACAGGGACAGAGAGATAAGACTTCTGCAATGGTGAAGTAAGGACCTCCACAAATTTGGATGAACCTTGAAAACACTCTGCTGAGTCATAGACCACATGCTGTATAATTTCATTTCTATGAAATACCCAGGATATGAAAATCTACAGAGAGTAGACTATTACTTACTTTGTGCATGCTTAGTAGCTCAGTTGCACCCTACTCTTTGTGACTGCACAGACTGTAGCCCACCAGGCTCCTCTGTCCATGGGGATTCTCTAGGCAAGGATACTGGAATGGTTGCCATTTTCTCCTCCAAGGGATCTTCCCAACCCAAGGATCAAACCCATGTCTTCTGAATTTATAGGCAGATTCTTCACTATTGAGCCACCAGAGAAGCCCTTAATTACCTCAGATTTGCTCTAATAATTAAATAGTTGCCTATGTTTATGGCAGGACATGGGGGCAAGTGAGGAGTGATTCCCTATGTGTAGGATTTCCTTTTTGGGGTGATGAAAATTTTCTAAACTTACTGTGGTGATAGTTTCACAGCTTGTACAATTCAGTTGTTTTTACTATACGTGCATGTTGGGTGAATGGCAGGTGAATTAAATAGCAATAAAGTGTTTTTTTTTTTTTTTTTTTTTCCAAAAGAGAATACAGAATAAGAGTTTAGCAGAGCAAGGGTGAATGAGCTGATACCCTAGGTCTTGATCAAGTATCTAACTATTGTGGACCTTATTTTCTTCATCAATAAAAAATGAGAGTTCAGTTCAGTTCAGTCACTCAGTCGTGTCCGACTCTTTGCGACCCCATGAATTGCAGCACGCCAGGCCTCCCTGTCTATCACCAACTCCCGGAGTTCACTCAAACTCATGTCCATCGAGTCGGTGATGCCATCCAGACATCTCATCCTTGGTCATCCCCTTCTCCTCCTGCCCCCTATCCCTCCCAGCATCAGAGTCTTTTCCAATGAGTCAACTCTTCGCATGAGATGGCCAAAGTATTGGAGTTTCAGCTTTAGCATCAGTCCTTCCAAAGAACACCCAGGACTGATCTCCTTTAGAATGGACTGGTTGGATCTCCTTGCAGTCCAAGGGACTCTCAAGAGTCTTCTCCAACACCACAGTTCAAAAACATCAATTCTTCGGTGCTCAGCCTTCTTCACAGTCCAACTCTCACATCCTTACATGACCACTGGAAAAACCATAGCCTTGACTAGACGGACCTTTGTTGGCAAAGTAATGTCTCTGCTTTTGAATATGAGTAGTAACATCAAAATCAGAGTTCTGATAATTACATGAGGTATCTTTAAACCACTTAACTCAGTAATTAACACATAGTAACTTTACAGGCCATCAAGAAAGAGCCCAGATTCCAAGTGACCAGTTACTGAAGAGAAATGAAAAGTTATTACAGTATATTTAAGTAGGCAGTCAGGATCAGAGACCCAGGAAGTGAGAGTCAGCAGAAACAACACACATATAGAGCTGGTACCCAATACTCCCTGGAATAAGTGTCTTCTGTTTCCTCTTGTTTTCATACTGCTTTCTGGATTGGATAACCTGAAGGGGGGACCATCAGGCGGTGATTTCAACTAGATGGAGACAAGGGTCTATAGGTGAGTTTGCCTTTATATGACAGGTGGGGCAAAGATACCTATGGTTATCTTACACAATAGTTCTGGTCTTTCTAGCTAATTTTCCCATCAGATGGAAAAATGTAACATCTTTCATGTGTCTTCCTTTCCCCTTACCACTGAAATAAGGTCAGAATTTTCATAAAATGGAGTGAAAAAGTTGTGATTACTGAGCTGAGAGTTGACTTAGAACCATGTTTTCACACGTGCACCAGTGGAGAAATCAGTCCTCTTCTTTTAGTCATCCCTTTGCCTCTCCTAGGGATGAAAAGTATTGGGCCATCTTATCCATTCTTGCAGCCATCTCATCTACCCACCTGGCTTTCTAGCTAGAACTGCTTCGTCAGATTCCGATAGGTGGTCTGGGGGAATTGGATCACTGCTGAATGCTTGTCCTTGAGCACTTCTCTGAAGCCAACGTAATGCTTTCTTTTTTGCCAATTAACTTAATGAGGTTCTTTAGGATGGCTCCACTGAGGTTTGGTAAAAAGCGAGAAGGAATATTGAAACCAATTAAACTTTAGTCTTGGAAGAATAAGCATAACTGGTGGATTGAGTGTTACCAGAGATAGCAGTAGCTTGGAACCTTGGCCATGAAGGATCATAATTCAGCTGATTGGGAAACAGGAGGCAGGTGGAGTCTTGGAGCTTTGAAACTGCAGGCAAGAAGCCTGTTGGTCAGACATGTTTTATAAATCACTTTCACCTCGCTCATGGTGCTTATGAGACGGTTGATCTCTAGGCTATAAAAGTTATGCAGTGTACAATCTATGCTGCCCTTTTTCATCTTTGTTGGGATAAAATGAGCAAGGAATTTTGGAATTTTGGAGAAGTTATAGACATGTTAATCATTTTCACCAGATTGTAGAAACCTGTTAGTCTTCCTGACTGATTAAGAAGTACTGTTCCTGAGATGCGGTATGACAGTTTCACAATATTATATGAGCGTTTTGATGATGAAATCTTGGCTGCTTAGAATGTCTTGAAGGCATTCCTCCACTGAACTGCATCAAAGCAGAAAGTTCTTCAGAGTTCTTTGAAGGGAAATCAATTCTTGGGAAGATTGAAGAGGTGCTCTGCATGACACTAAAGCAGATTTGGTAAGACATGGCAATAGGGAAAAGAGAAAGAGATTCTAGAAGTGGATGTCAAATTTCAGCCTAGGGATTGAATTTGCTCTCAGTGGAAGATGAGTATGACATTTGTAAATGCTGCTGGGAATATTTCAGTTGAGGTGACACATTTTGGTAATGGATTCCTTTAAGCCGTTGAATGCCTTGGAGGAATTGAATAGTCATTCTTCTCTCACTTCAGGGAGACCAGGTGGCTAAATGGAAGAAGAAAGAGTGCAAGTGTCCCTCAGTCCCTTACCTAGCTTCTCTGGTGACTTCCTATTGCCACTGGGTCTTTAACTACCTAGCGATTTGTTCATAACACTTGTGTGTTGAGTGGGGCACTAGTCTCCCTTATTAAAGCTGTTCAGAGAAATGTGAAATTTGAGCCAAAAGTGTTACAGCTGAATACCTTGCTTATAGTAAATGCTGCTTGTGGTGTCTCAGAGGGAAAAAGCTAAATAATGACAAAAGTCATTTAGCTCTCAAACAACCCAAGACATATCATTATTATGTCCATTAGACAGATGAGGAAACCATGGCTTAGGGAAATTTGATAACTTGTCCCAATTCACACACTGTATAAGTAATAAGTCAAGGTAGGAAGCCAGGTCAGTCAGATTCTTGAGCCTGCATCTTTAATCACAAAGCCATGCTTCTTGTTTCCATGGGCAGGTGACTTTTCCTGAAACAAGCAGGGCTTACCAGTTTACTTACATGAAATACAGCTTGCTTATATAAAGAGCCCATTTTCAATTACCCGTAATCATAACAAAATGGGTTTTCTGAGTTGCATTTTCTGGTTAACTGAGAATATTCATGGATATCTGTTCCACTCCTTGTTCACATGGTGGTAGTTGCAGGATCACCAACAGCAAAAAAAGGGCAAGCCTCAATACACCAGCACTTTTCAAGTCTCACAACTCTTATTGTCACATTGCCTTAAAGAAGTTATGTGGCTGAGCCTAGAATCAAAGGCAGGGAGAAATTGTCTACCTTTTGATGATAGGAGTGGGAAGATTACAGAGGAGTGTGCATCTCAGATCTGTGGACAAATTCAGAGCCAGTATTAAGAGAGTCTACCATGCTTCCTAATAACATTTCATGCTTCATTTGTTAAAGCTTCTTCCTTAGCCCTATAGACTTGATTCTTCTCATTTGGATGTGTCAGGCTGTTTCATGTTTCCGTGCCCTTGCTTGTGCTGTTCTCTCTACTTGAAATACCCACTACTACTCATGTCTCCTCACTGTACCTCCATCTGCTGGTTAATACCTATTTATTCCTTAAAGGTCACCTCCTGCTTCCTCAGTCTCCACTGTACCCTGTGCATGCAGCCATCAATGCACTTAATTGTATTCATCTGTTTACATATTTATCTCCTCTTGCCAGGCTTTAATCTCCTTGAGGGCAAGGACTGCACTTGATTTTGTGTATTCTGCACTTGGCAGTGTACTTGCGACATAGCAGGAGCCTAATATATGTATTCTTCAGTCAGTTCAGTCACTCAGTCATGTCTGACTCTTTGTGACCCCATGGACTGCAGCACGCCAGGCTTCCCTGTCCATCACCAACTCCCAGAGCTTCCTCAAACTCATGTCCATCAAGTCAGTGATGCCATCCAACCATCTCATCCTCTGTCGTCCCTTTCTCTTCCCGCCTTCAATCTTTCCCAGCATCAGGGTCTTTTCCAATGAGTCTGTTCTTTGCATCAAGTGGCCAAAGTATTAGAGCTTCAGCTTCAGCATGAGTCCTTCCAATGAATATTCAGGACTGATTTCCTTTAGGATTGACTCATTTCATCTCCTTGCAGTTCAAGAGACTCTCAAAAGTCTTCTCCAACACCGCTGTTCAAAACTATCAATTATTTGATGCTCAGGTTTCTTTATAGTCCAGCTCTCACATCCATACATGACTACTGGAAAAACTATAGCTTTGACTAGATGGACTTTTGTTGGCAAAGTCCTAATGAAATAATATTTGGGCTTCTTTGATGACTCAATCGTAAAGATCCACCTGCCAATGCAGGAGATGGAGTTTGATCCATGGGTCAGGAAGATCCCCTGGAGGAGGAAATGGCAACCCACTCCAATATTCTTGCCTGGAAAATTCCATGGACAGATGAACCTGGCAGGCTACACTCTAAAGGGTCACAAAGAGTTGGACATGACTGAGCAACTGAGCACACACAATGAAAGAATAAGCAATGTGCTTCCCAATATTTTGGTAGGTATGGTGCTTTTTTTTTGAGCCTGCAAACTGATATTTTAGTAGAAGTTTTTGCCACGTGTCCAGTTGCCACAAGGATGCTATAATTCTCCCAAAATTTAGGGTAGATTTTTCTCTTGAGACTTGTAAGATCATCTTGAGATATGGGAGATACTATGAGATGTTATCAAGTTCAGGATTGGAAGCATATTCTTAGATGGGCACTATCCAAAGCTATTGTGATGCCCTACTAAGAACAATGGTTCACATATCACATTTGATGTGAATATACAAAGTCTTAAAGGTAGAAATGGCTAAGCCAGGTAGCAGAGGGGGAGGTAAAAGTGTTGGTTGCCTAGCAATTGAACATGTGTACCATATATGAAATTTGTGTTTCTAGATGACAGAGGTTGGAGAGGTAGCTAACATGCAGAGGAAATATGGCGACAGCCATTTGTCCCAGAAAAAAAAAAAAAGAAATGTGGCTCATGATGTACAGGAGGTGCTGAGAATGATTGAAAGTCTGAACTTGTATATTTTCATGTTTGTTAGCAGATATTTTTCTTCCTCAGAGCTCCAGTTTTTTTTTTTAATAAATAATCTTTATTCTTCACCCCCTTTCAAAAAAACAAAAAAGATCACCACAGCATTTGATAGCCTTTGCTGAGAAAGAAGTAAACATATTCCAACATGTTAGATTCCCACTTTGCCTAGGCTGGCAGACTCAAAATGGGACTCAAAATATACATTGAGCCAAAAATAAATATATTTTTATAAACTCAAAATAGTTTATTAGCATAAGCTTGGGAGACAAAAAGGATGCTGAAGGGGAAGGCAGGTGGATAGAGGGGTCGTAGAGTGATGGGGTAACTGACTTTCTCTGAAAAGTAAGTGGATGAAGATAATTAGGAAGAGACTGGATTTAACAGGAAAGCATGAGTTCCTGAGTGGAAGGGAGAGAATTTTTATAAGGATATTACAATACACTGTTATTAGTTTCTTAAGTATCATTCTACAGTTTTTTTAATATAAATTTATTTATTTTATACTAACACATATATATGAAATTTAGAAAGATGGTAATGATAACCCTGTATGCGAGACAGCAAAAGAGACACAGATGTATAGAACAGACTTTTGGACTCTGTGGGAGAGGGAGAGGGTGGGATGATTTGGGAGAATGTCATTGAAACATGTGTACTATCATGTAAGAAACGAATCGCCAGTCTAGGTTTGATATAGGATACAGGATGCTTGGGGCTGGTGCACTGGGATGACCCAGAGAGATGATAAGGGGAGGGTGGTGGGAGGGGGGTTCAGGATTGGGAACTCACGTATACCCATGGCAGATTCATGTCAATATATGGCAAAACCAATACAGTATAGTAAAGTTAAAAAAAATTAATAATAAAAAATTGTTTATTTTAATTGGAAGTTAATTACTTTACAATATTGTATTGGTTTTGCCATACATCAACATGAATCCGCCACAGGTATGCACGTGTTCCCCATGCTGAACCCCCCTCCCACCTCCCTCCCCATACCATCCCTCTGGGTC